>CM034148.1:76601938-77174342 GCA_019776745.2 Taxus chinensis | reverse complement strand
GCTGAAAATATTATGCTATAAAGGTGAATGGTAATTTACACCATGGGATTTTAGTACCATCAGTCAATGTGAATCTTTTAATGCAATATTGCTGATAGACTGCAAACTCTGCTTCATCCTTCACCAAAGATGGTATTTGATTTGGGATCCTCCACTCTACTCTAAAGGCATCATGCATCCACTTGTACTACTTATCTAAGCACACTTTATAGGGTGGGGTCATTGTCTCACAATTATATGCTTTAAATAACTTGGCTGGGGAGGGGTTCTCATCAGGGTACTCCCAAATATTGTTATTCGGCCCATCAAAAAATCCAATCTTAGAAAAAAAAATGGTAAGTAGAATATTACCATACATTATCTTGTCCCCGTCTCATGTGGCATCAACTATGTCCTCAAAAATAAAGGCCGAGAGGTTGTAAATGGTTCCTTCTGAAATCCTTCTGCACACATTCAACCATCTCTTTTTAACTTGGGTCCAACACTTTTGTCCACTCAACCTTATACGCAGTCACGTAACCATCTTCATGACTGGGTCCTTGATCTCTGAAATATCTAATGCACGTATTCCCTTTTTGTACTTATACTCCTTTGCTATTTCCTTGACAACCTCCTTGTCACCCAAGTCATCATCAATTGAACTTCTAATATAAATGAGTCCAGTGAACCATGAGATAAGTTGTGGAGTTATGCGTATCCTTCTTCCTGAAAAGTAAAAGTAATCTTCATGCACGTGCGGCATAAGCCACTGGTATAACCTTTCAGGATTTTCGAAAAATGGTAACTCATAGAGTTGTAAAATCCTAGCCTTCTCCAATGTCTTCTTCACAGAGTCATCATATACTAGTCTGTCATCTTCTGTCCTTTCTCCTGTAGGTAAAACAAGCTCTAATGTCATCTCTTTCTATGTTGTATCCATTTAATGGTTATAATCACTTATAACCATTGAGTACACATGGGATAACCATTCCTTCCCCATCAATACCCCATTTGAGTACCGCATCTCTGAATACCATTCCTTGTTGAAACTTGTCGTTGCCACTGGTTTACTTCTACCCATTCTTTTGGGTGAAACAATTGTTCTTCTCCTTGGTGCCATTTTCCTTGTCAGGTCATTGATTTTCTACCTTGTGCTTTGATTTATGACTGATTAATCCCTTGGTTCCACTCCTATGAAATTGCTTTAAAACCCGTTCCCTAGCTTTGCAGACCCTAACCTAAAAAACCCTTCTTTCACAAGACAATGTAAAAAATCGCAGGAATTCTTCCATCCAACTACTTCCATGTACACTTGTGTACTCCATTCCAATTTGGTTCTTAAATCTGACAAATACTTCACTCTGCACGTAACTTTTCACAAATTTCATGCAAGGATGCCCTAGTTATAAGATCTTTTCAACAAACAAATGCAAGGTGAAAAATAACATACCTTGACTCCCTATTTATAGTTTTTTAATTTTTTCTGCATTGACTCGCATGCCACCTACCACCGTACAACTGCATTAATTTTATCTTTTTCCTATGCGTTCCTTCCATGCGTTATGTCTAGCACTTTTCCTCTACGCAAAAACTTGTGTGTAACCTTCTCAAGCTTATAGTACACAAGCCTACATCGAACACATACCTCCTTACATGTGCTCCCAACACCGAAGTACATTAACCTCTGCCTCCTATACCAAGTAGTTTTTGTCGTCACCTACCTCATGTTGCTTTGCGCATTCATTATTATACCTGGATTTTGAAAAAATATCTTTCTTGACACCATCTAACCATTATCACCTCTTCTACATTTGTTTCTTTGATAGTATGCAACTTTGCTTTTATATCTCAGGCCACCAATCAACATCACTCCCAACAATCACCTCCTACTACACTTTTTCACTGCATCTCTCCACCCCACACTAAAGGTATGCATGGTCCTTTGTGCATGAAAACTTCTTTAGATAGTAACTGGCTACAGGCATGTAAACATGATGTATTACACAACACACCAAACTAAAAGAAAAAGCATAGTGATGATGAAAGGAAATAGGAAAATACATTAAGGGAATCCTAAGCTACATGACAATACTACCTTATTACATATAACCAGAAGACTTATTTATAGTAGGGCTTCAACCTACTCCTGTTAAAGTAATCGAGAAACTGTGTGCCATCTAAAGCTTCTAACTAACAAGCATCTATTTTAAGTATATAGGTCACAACATAAGGTCCCAACAAATGCACTTGGAACTTTCCAGGGTGGTGCAAAAACTTGGAGTCATACAAAAGAACCATCTACCCAACTTCCAGCATCTTGTTTTTAATGTGTTGATCATGTCAGGCCTTCTGTCTTTCCTTCTCTGTCTTCTGGATCCATCGAGCTATAACGCGCATTTCATCCAACAACATTAGTTTTTCTATGCTCTCCTCAAGTGTTTTCTCATTAGCTAATCCTCCTGCATGCACAATACATAGGGATGGTAACATGCACTCAACCCGTAACACAACTTTTGCGCCAAACACTAAATGAAAAAGTGTTTCCTTGTTTAGCCTCTTGTAAGTTGTTCTATATGACTAAAGCACAACAAATTTTTTATCATCCCAATCTTTCCTTCCAACATCACAGATCTTGGTTAATGTGTGGCTCAAAAATCTTATTGAAAGCTTCAACAGTTCCATTAGCTTGTGGGTGATAGGGTGTAGACTTATGATAGGCCACCCTAAACTATGCCAATAATATTCTAACAGTCTCATTCAAAAAATGGGTACCTATCACTTGTTAAACTCGATGGACATCCATACCTTCTTATAATGTTCTCCCAAAGGAATATTGTTGCAGTGGCTACAGTGCAATCCATCGTAGTTGCTTCCTCCACCCACCTTATAAGATAGTTAGTAAAAGTAATAATATAGTACAAACCTGTCCTACACGCTGGTGGGGAAATAGGGTCCACAAATTCAATTTCCCATTTCTCAAAAGGTTTTACACTTGCTATAGGCCTCAACAACATTTTATCTCTATATCCAGGCTTCCTAAGGAACTGGTAATGATCACAACCCTTAGCATATTCAGCGTAATCCTTGTACAATATTTCCCACCACAAACTAACCATCATAATCTTGCACGTGGTGGATCTCCCTGCATAGTTTCCTCCAACAATCCCCACATGAGCTTCCTCCATGATTCCCTCATGATCATGTTCAAGTATACACTGACACAAGACCTCATCCTGACCAAGTTTGTAAAAATCTCTGCTAATCAACATGTAAGGCGCAACTCAAATGACAAGTTATCTTCTCTCTATACTCTTCATTCCTTCAGGCACCACACGCATTTGTAAAAAGATATACATATCCTCCAAATTAGATGGCACACGCTATAACCTGAATAACCGTGCATTTGACATTGTGTCCTCAATGCTCTGTACATCCTCACTTGAACTAATCCTAGAAAGATGGCCAGGTCCTGAATTGTAGCTTCCTGGTTTTACTATGGCTAAAAATTTAAATTCCTGAAACAATAACACCCAACGACATATTCACCCTTGTAAAACAATCTTGTTTAGTAAATAATTTAATTCCACATGATTTGTATAAAAGATAAATGGAGTAACCAAAAAGTACTTTCTAAACTTATGCAACGCATAAATTATAGACAACACTTTGTGCTCCGTCGTGGTGTAATTCTGATTAATAGGAGTTAACTTTCTACTTGTAAAACAAAAAAGGGTGGTTAACAATACCTTCTCCAAGTTTTTCTAGAACCACTCCAATTGCCATTCTTGATGTATCCACATGCACATAAAAGGGATTTTCCCAAGAGGGAAATCATGAAATGGGTGCAATAGTAAGATTATCCTTTAACGTATCAAACGCCATCTGTTGTACCTCATCCTAGTGAAATATTCCCTTATGTTTCAATAATTCCTTGAAAGGTGCAAAAATCCTGGCATAGCCTTTGATGAACTTACTGCAGTAACTCGTATGCCCCAAGAATTCTTACACCACGCTTTGATTGGTAGGCTCCTCCAAACCCAAGATAACAACAATTTTGGCAAGATCCACCAATAAGCCTTTCTTACAAATAATATGACCTAACAATGTGCCAAAAAGAGTAGAAAAGACACATTTCTTAACATTGAGAGAGATGATTAACTGCTTGCATCTCTCAAACATTAGTCTCAAGTTGTCACAATGATCCTTCACTAATCGATACACTGTCCAATCATCTAGGTAAACTTGCAAAAACTTATGTACAATGTGTGAAAATACAACATGCACATTCTTAAGTCCAAAAGGCATAACCATGTAAGAAAAAGATCCCCATTCAATGTTAAAAGTAGTCTTCTCTTGGTCCTCATTTGCAATTCTTACTTGGTGATATCCCAAAAATCCATCTGTGAAAGAGTAGATCTCATGCCCTGCAACACCTTCCAAGATTTCTTCAGTAAAAGCATTGGAAAAGGATCTATAACACATGAAACATTCAAATCTCTATAGTCCACATAGATCTTTATCCTTCCATTTTTCTTGATATTAATTGCCATTGGACTAACCCATTTAGAATCTTCAATAGCCTCAATGATCCAAAATTCCAACATTTTATCGATCTCTTCTTTCACCTTGACACACATATTAGGATTCATCCTATAAAGCCTCTTTCTAATTGGGTGTGCACCTTCCTTAAAATTAATTCACATCTCTCCCAATGAGGGATGAAATCCTTTTAATTCATGGTACCCACATGGGAATAAATCCTGGAAATCACGCAAAAACTCAATTACCTTTGACACCTCTTGATCTGTATAGTAATCACTAATGATTTCTTCCTTTGGTTCTACTTCTGTGCCAATGTTGACCTTATTTATCTTTAAAGGCTTATGGTAAGCGCGCGCCTTCTCATCTGCACTATCCAAGACTTTACGTGTACCCTCTATATGATCAACATCAAATTTCTCGACTTCCTCATCATTTATCAAGTACACCAATTTTCCTTTTTCCTTTTCTATATAGACGTGCTGAAACTATACTTCATCTATTTCTTCCTCCTCAACGCATGCCTCCAAATCAAGTTCCCCTAGAAATTATAGGATGAGGTCCTCAGTCTTGGCTCTATCTCCCAAAGTAAGGCACTTGACTTCCTGCAAGGCCTCATTCACTGATGGTTTAGGAGATAAATACTCAAAAGTCTGAATAATACCTACTATTAACTCCTTCCAATTCCTATCTGATGACGTAACTCTGAATGTACATACCATGCACACACACAAACCTGCAAGATGGAATAGAACTTGTGCACCCAGAGGGAATGAGGTAAAGATTCTAGGCCTTCCATCCAAGATTCCTCACATTCCTGAATGTGGTACAAGGATGAATCCTTCCCATGATATTCATGTATCTTTGAAGGTGAATTTCTATAGAGAAATCTAACAGAGAACGTGATTCTTACCTTACACCACTCTATAAGATTGTCCTGATGGGTCATCCACCAGTGTGTAGCTGTCCCACATAAGGTATAAAAAAGCATATTCCTCCGTTCTATTGCACATGCCCACTGGAATTCAATAATGCACAAAAATACAGCAGGGTTACCTTCCCTAATGTAACCCAGTAACTACCTTCCTCCCAGATGCCTAGCTGAGTGCGCCTTGATAACTCAAGTTAAATTTCCTTTCAATTCTCTCCCAATAAGATTATAATTCCCATGCACCTGATTATCACATGTAATGCTAGTCATATCACTCATGGACTGAACATCATCCCATTGAATGACTCCTTCTCTTGACGGTTGAATAAACTCCATGTCTCTGATGGTGCACACATATATCTTATTTAAGTCCTCTTAACCCAAAGGTTCCACATAAGGAGTAGATCTCCCATATGTAAGTGGAATAATTACGCACTCCTTATTCTTAAAACTAATGCATCCCTTGTTAAAGCATAAATCAACATTATTCACATAACACCAAGGGCATCCAAGTAAGGCTGGGAAACTATCTTCCTTGCCAAGCACTAAGACTTCAAAATCCCTAGTGAACTTGGCCCCTTGAATGGTAATGGAAGAATCATTCAAAACTCTGATGGGCATAACATTAGTTCTATTTTCCATGTACAACACATTTGCAGATGACTGCAATGGTGGTCTCCCCATATAATTCCATGCATCCAGAATAAGTACATTAACCTCCGCACCTATGTCAATCAAAATATTACTCAAGAGCCAACCATCAACAACAACATTCAACATGATCTCCTTGTCATAATCAAGACTATGAGGGGAAAAATTTGCATACAAGATCTGCCTCTCACACCTACTTCCAACGCATAGTACCTTCTCTCTCAACCACTCTCCCAAATGAGGAATTATATTTTCCTAGCGCAACATCTTACATACCTCCTTGATATCATCAATGTCCTTCCGAGGGATCTAAACATTCTTTGCTTGTTCCAAATTCTATGACTACTCTTTTAAATACTAGATCTCCACTTGTAAACTCCTAAACACCTCCATAGTCTCTTGGTAAACTTCCTTCTGATAAGTAGGATCAGGGTACTTTCCATACAACACCTCTTCCATTGTAATGAGAGGTTTTCCCTTTTGTATTTCTTTGGTGCGCACAACTTCAACGTGTGTAGTTACTAATACAGGTTCCAGCTCTGGATTAGATGTTACCTTATGCACATACAATGACTCAGTGTACTTTACACTCACCATTTCCACACCCTTGTCATGCTTCTTGTGATTCTAGATCATGTGATCATACAGATCAGGGAACTCCTCATACTTATGCTTCTTTCCATACCAAGAGCATTCCAACAAGTATGGGCACTCGCACTTGTAGTGACATGTAGATCCACAATTGAAAAAATTTCCATGGGGAAATTATCTCCTTCCCCCATCATGACCACTATGGCCTCTGAATCCTCCGTGAAATCCTATTCCTCTTCCTCCACCATCCGCACGCCCTTCATACTAACACTCCTCATTTTTAGAACTATTGGAAATGCTATTATGGTGCACACCAATATCAATTGCATCATGAATATGATCTGTCTACCGAAAATCCTTGGTATCATGAGTAGTAGAGGTACAAATATTATAATAGCAAGACACATTTTTACAAAGCACACATTGTAACAATGGGCATCTACTTAGATCATGATCCCTGTGACATATCTCCAAATCCAATGACATGTCACATATTGACCTCCGAGGGAAACTATCCTAGGTGTTTCCTTCTACTTCACAATCCATACACCAAAGTCCACTGCGAGTCTTATGTGATGAATTTTCAGACAAGTTTTCAAGTTGTTTTGGCATGGAAGCAATCTATGCCTTCAAAGAGGGACCTACCCCAGTATCAACGTTTTCGATAGCCTCAATGCGCAAGGTAACCTCAAAGGCCTCGCGTGGACCTATGAAAGTCTTATGTGAAAGTGCTCATCTAAAAGGTGTCATCAAGCCTCCAAAAGACAACTAAGAATGTTGAGAAGGATGGCTATCATAAGATAACTTTGACAGAAGAGTTTTAAAGCATGCATCATACTTCCGCACACTCTCTGCCATTCCTGTTGAATCTCCTTGAGCGCGCTGATGATCTTTTTATCAAACTCAGGAATATGAAATTTTGTTAAGAAGTCATCCCAAGATGCATTATAATCCACCACCATCTGATGTGGGTCATAATTTCAATACCAACTATGTGCGTGCCCTTGTAATGTAGTTACAAACTAGCTTTCCTTTCACTCCGGGGTAGTGATCCCCTTAGTGTACCATAGCAATTCACACTTGTGCACATAATTTACAACATCCTCAACACCTTTATAATCATGAAAATGAAGAGACATATCATAAAATACCTGCTGATGGAGTTGTGATCCTTGTCCACCAGAACCAGAACCAGAACCTTGATTTCCTCCACCACCTGACCCACTAGCTCTAGATCTTCCAGATCCATCATATCCTCCTCCTATAACAAGTACAGGGCCTGAAGTAGTGCTACTATGTGTTCCCATAAATTTACTAAACTGAGCTCCAACGATATGTAAAGTTGAACTACTTCCAGATGTGATATCCACGCTTCACACACCTATACCTTGTCTAAATGATGCACCTGACAATATACCACTAAATACAGGGAACGTCTACGCAGCCATAGAGGAATTCAATGAAAAATGATATCTAACTAATGCTTCTTGCTCACCAACACTAATTGAACCAAAATTACTTGTGTCAAAAGTTGGAAAACTAAGAGCAAGGGCTAGTTCACTAGGTGGGTTTAGATGTGTGCCTACGGTTCGTCTCTTTCCTTCATCCAACAAGCTCTCATCAGAAGCTGAGGGGGTTCTTCTCCCACACTTGCTAAGATGGGGTAACATAGAATTCTCAGGCTTGACGTCCTCCATGTGAACCTCAAATCCTTCCCAAAATGTCTGCCTCCATAAATCCATCAAAACTATAATCCTGTGCTGTCTCACCAAGTACCTCTCCCACACTTCATTATACTTGAGCTGCCTCTCTTCTCTCTTTGATTTTGTTGTAGGAATCAACATCTCTTACCACACATGATTTCGTGCCCCATGCCTAGGAAACGATTATAAACTCAGAGTAATGATCAAGATATTAATGATTAACGAAATAACATGCAAGAAATATCATCTTAGTTGTCACAAGAACTCAAACTTAGCAACCTTTGGAAAAGAATAAGTTAACGCTACGTACTCCAATGTATAACTAGTCAATACACCACTCCACTAATGATTAATAGCATGAGTCCAGACTAGATCGACATCATGAAGCCGCTGATAGTCTTCTTGGGTCCAAACAAGAACTTGATAATACCAACTCCTCCTTGATGCATACATTGACGACCATTCATACAACTCTACTGGAAAACAACAAAATAGTGTCTCATAAAGTTCATGATACAAATTCTTCTCTACCCATGCAAGTGCATCAAACTCAGGTCTAGTTTTGAATCTGTGTGTAAACTCATCCTCCGTGTTCTTAAGCCAAGTTTCCATGCTGTCCAAGGTCAAGTGTTTTTCCATCATTCACCATTCTTGCAACAACTTCAAAAGAAATCCTGGTAATGGAACCAAGATGTAGTCACTTTTCCTAACCCTTCAAAACCCTAAACACGTTGGCACATTACCCAACCCGGATTGGACGCTCACCTGAGGCATGTGTAGGCACCGAGCCCCTCTTTTATGTGAGCTTTAGAAGAATGCTTCACCATTAATGGAGGAATGTTTTTAGAAATAGAAATACATGCAATCATCCTTTAAAAAATATAAATAAACTAGATCTAAGCACAAATGCATCATGCTATTAAAGAAAACATCATAACAAGACATGGGGATCAGATTTGAACCATAAGAAACATGAAGAACACTAGGGTTTGAACCCATAAACACAAATATTCAGAATAACCTAGTAGTTATATTGACTCACAATTGTTTACAGTGGCTTGATTACATCAAAAGGGTCATATCAGACCGAATACATCATGGAATAACATCTTAATCATATAAAATGAATTTTCTCAAAGAGTTCTAACCATACTTTCTCCTATGCACCTAAAATACTTCTTGCCTTGCCCCTCACATTCTCTACATTCTTTACCATCCTCTCACAACCTTTTTTTGCCCCCCCTTCTAGATACAAAATGCATCCTTAAATAGGGTGGGGGCTCTCCTTCACCACCTCAACATTACTCAAGAGAAAACTGCATGTCAAATGTCATCATAACCTGCCATACTTGAGTGCCCAAGACATGCAAATGCCAACTATCCATAACAACCTCCACTTTACAACCCATAAACATAATGATTCCCATGAATATTTTTTCCTTGATCTGTAAGTCTCCATGCGCCAACCTTATCCAATTATGACACCTAACTGCATCTTTATGTGTTTCACATGCACACCATCCTTAACTTGAAATGCGGCTAAGTCTCAAAACCCTTTTCTGCTCCCACGTGCCAACCTCCATGCTTTCTATGTCCAACTATTTAAACTACTTGCATGCTCTCAGTTCTCTTGTGTGCTTTTAGTCATGCACCTTCTTCTTACAATGTCTTCCACACATGTTGATCCTCTACTTTGGGACTTAATCACTTTTTTGGGCTCAACATAGACTAAAAGTAGTATATACAAGGAGTAGTATGGAATGCAAGATGTAAGTATCTATGATGAGGACTAGTATGATGTAAGATGTGCAAACATGCAAATGTTAAAATGTTGTAGATGAAAGATAGAATGTATGGTGTATGATGCGTAATATGTGAGTAGATGTAATGTGTAAGTTTTATAGTGCAGTGTGTGGGGTTTATGTGTGGTAATCCCTCAATAATCAAGTGTGAACCGAAGCACAAGAGTGTGTCATTGGGTAATGACGATGCTATAACATGTGATGAAGATGCCTATACAAAAAATGCAAAGATGATAGATGTTAAGGTGAGTGGCGGGATATATTAAATGCGATGCCATCCAAGTATATATAAATGAGTAAACTAACCAATGATAGTGAATAACAAAGCTTTGTCATTCTATGTATGTGATGATGATAACACATGATGATAAGAGGTAGGAATAACGATGCTAAGGGAAGGTATGTGTAATGCCCAAAAACTGGCGCACCAAAACCATGTTAAGACTCTATCAAATACTTAGGAAAATTACATGATTTTTTTTGGTGTAACATACATACATTACGCTTATTAAAATATGGGTACATTTGTTTTAGTATATTCATTCCTTTATTAATGTTTCCTTTTTCCAAAATTAGTACTAATTAAAATTCTCTTATGTCAATCCATATTAAGTTCATTAAATTAATTCCTAATTTAATATTATCTTCATTTATTTTGTCCATTTAAAACTCCTCTTTTATTTATTAAAATTCAATTCCTAAGTTTAGTCACATTTTAATTAAAATACCTTTCAAACCAATTTTAATCTTATTTCCCTAAGTGATAATAAGTCCCATGTCACACATTAGTTTAATTAACTACACCTTACTTTATTCCTCCCTTTTAATTCCCTCAAATAATTTAATTAAATACCCCAAAGTTCAACTTTGGTCTAATTACCCTTAGAAAGGGATATGAAACAACATTACCTAGCCCACTACTACCCATGTATAGAATACCCTAGGTGTACCCATTAAATAAATCATCCATACCCCTTTTTAAAACATTCATTCCCATCAAAATGCATACAACTTAAAAGTGTAGGATCTTATCTCCACCCTTGGATTGGGTCAATTAGAGCCATTAGATTTTAGGTTCTCCTAAAATCCCTAAATATCCTTATGATTTATTTTTTACCCTCTTGCTTGCCCTAATCCTCTCATTTGCTCATTTGGATTTGCAGGATGAAAGAAGTGGAGGCCATGAATGCAAATAGGGAGCTATGGAGGATTCTTTGTTTGCTTAAGCTCTACAATGGAGGGGGAAATCCTTTCCCAAACAATATTTTTGTTTTTGAATTATCTTACTAGGGTTCGCAATAGACAATTTATTATTTTTTTGAAAGATTTAACTAGGTTTTGTGGTTTCGATAAATGGTTGCCCCCATTTTTTTTATTTTGACAAAAATACTGGGTTAAATATGATTTATGTGGATATTTTGTAGTGATATGTATAAATATATAAATATATAAATACTATATTATTCTTATTATTGTTTATCAAACCACCCAAACGGGGCTGCGAATGTGTGAAAAATAGGTTGTAAGGGTCGCGATCGCCATGCAAAGGGAATGGGGTGGGCAGCCATGACCCACCCACCCACTATTACAGTGGGGTGGGTCGGCCATGACCTCCCACCGCTTTAAACATACCACAATTTGGTGGGGGAGGGGGGGGGGGGGTTCGCACCCGCCCTCCCCCCTCCCCAACTTTCTTTTATTTTATTTTTATATATTAAAACAGTTTGGGGGGAGGGGTGCCTCACCAATTGTTTTTTAATAATATGTTTTGAATAAAACATACAATCGGTTCATAATGTATATATATTTTTATATAATATTTGTTTATAAAATAAATATATAAGGATGTATATTAATACACACACACATATATCTATACATATTTCTTGGTTTAATATAGTTTTTCCAAAGATATTTAAATCAATATATTTGAGTAGATATATATATATATATATATATATATACGTACAATTGCTGGACTTATGTTATAGAAGGATACACAAGTATAGTAAAACTTGTTTCTTGGTTTTCAACTAAGAGGGAAAATATTTCACCACCATAATGAGTATACAATAGTTGCTTGAATTTAAAATTTGCTATAAAAATTAGGACGCGATTATACAATATAAATCAATGATTCCACCATTGAGGTATAACAAGAACATTGCAAGAAGGAAACCCATTTATATACTCCAATGCATTTCTAAATCCATGGAAGAACCATTTCAGATTTTTGAACAAAGTAAAACTTAGAGTTAAATTGCAGATTTTAAAATAATGCAAGTTTGAATAAGATACAACTCCCAAATGCTCTCCTTTCGACCATTTACATTCTAAAATTAAATGGTCCATAATAGATTTGGATGAGTCACTTACAATAAGCTTGAAGACTTAAAATACTAGTATAAAAAACCCTCCCACAACATGGAGACAACATGCCAAATTTTACTTCCTCCCTTCAAGGACTATATTGAGGGAAATGGCACCAGCAAGAATTGGAAAAAAACTTTTTGTGGAGAGAGATGATCTGATGCAAATTACTTCCTCCCTTGAAGATCAATTAGATCTTATTCCCTTAAGTCAATTGGATTCCAAGGATGAGCTGGTATGGAATAATTCCAATGATGGGAATTACTTTGTCAAAACTGGGTATAATAATTTCTTCCACAGTAGTCAAACAGAGTTCAATTGGAATAAGATTTGGATGACTGAATTAACTCCTAAAATAAATTTTTTCCTTTGGCTGGCTATTAGAGGTAGGATTCTTACCACTGACAACCTGATGAGAAGAGGATTTATAATGCCTAATAGATGTCATCTTTGTAAGAAAGATTCTGAGGATATCAGTCATCTGTTCATTCATTGTGAGTATGCTACCAGAATATGGAGTTTTTCCCTCTCTAAATTTGAAGCTCTCTGGGTGGTGCCAAAGGATCTAAAGCAGCTATGGACTCAATGGAACCCACCCTTTAGGCATTGTGTTGTCAAAAGGATCTGGAAGCTGGTTATCCCTCATTTAATCTGGAGGATATGGAAGGATAGAAATGATATTATCTTCAGAAATAAGAAGCAAAACTATAAACTTAGTATTGGTAAAATTTCTAATGGTATCAAAGAGAACATTGCTAGATTTAAACCCCCCAAGAACAAGAGATATCCAGAGAATGAAGAATATATCTTATCCAACTGGCAAATTGGAACCGTCAATAGCCATAGCAATCCCGGGAATAGCATTGATAGATCTTTGATTAAATGGCATCCTCCTGATTTTAATTGGTTTAAGTTGAACTTTGATGGGGCCTCTAAGGGGAACCCTGGGATTGCGGCAGGGGGAGGAGCGATACGGGATCATAAAGGTAGTTTGATTGCTGCGTATGCTGGGAAAATGGGAATTCAAACCAATCATTTTGCCGAAGCATTATCTGCTTTATGGGGCCTGAGAATTACCCAGACTCAAAATATCTAGAATCTCATTATTGAAGGGGACTCCCTGAATATCATTAATCTCCTTAAACAGTGCTCATCTCCAAGTTGGAGCATCAAGGATTTTATCTCAGAGTCCATAAGTATTTGTCAAACTTTCAATAACATTAGGATCATGCATCATTACCGGGAGGGTAATAAATTGGCAGATGCACTGGCTAATTATGGAATTAATGTTAATCACATTGTTTGGGATAACAATAGCATCCCTAAGCAACTTTAAAACAACATTCATGTGGATTTCTATAAGCACGCAATTTCTTGAGTTGAGTTATGATTATTGGGCGTGGATCAGTATCAATAAAAATCCCACACGTGTTGACTTAAAAACTATGATTATGCAAATCCTGTCAAATAATCAAGATAGTGTGAAGTATATGAGAAGTCCAAGTGGAGTTACATTGATATGAAAATCACACATGCGGGTAGCACTGTGCTTGCTAAAATTTGGATACAAGGCTCCATAGATACCGAAGACAGTAATATTGTAATTGATGATAGGGAGTGGGCTAGCAAAAATTATGTTATTCCCACATGTGAACTTCCGCAGGCTCAGATCAGCAGGCACGCAGATGTTCGTGGGAAGAGCAATGGCTCTCATTTTCAATATTATGCAGATTACAACAGTAAAAATCAGACTGGCTTCAGCGCTCTCAAGGATTTCAGAATTTGTTGCAAACAGTTAAGCACAGTGAAGATGGGGGGTCCCCCTTGCCAAATTGAGCCTAGTGCAGACCCGGATTGGAAGGATAATGTAGAGCTATGGAATATACTCAGCAAGGGTGGCATCACCAACTTCATGGAGAAGGTTCAGGGACATGATCAAAGCATCTCAGTACGTTTTGCGAAGGATTGGAAGGAGCGAACTATGGAATATGGGGGACAGAAGATCTTGGTCAACGAGGAGCTTATTGCTGAAGTGACCGACCTTGGCATGGAGGGCTACCATTTTTTTAACAAAAGGGTCGACAGAGATGCTGAAGAGAGGAGATTTGTGGAGGGATTTGAGAAGCTGATCCATGTTACCGCGGGCCTACTTGTTAGCTCGATCCCTCCGCATTATGATGAGGTTACTCGCATGATGATACGGTTCATTTCTTTGGAAGGGAGGTTTGTCACCGTACCTGCTAAGCACCTTATCTTTCTCAACCACTTCCATAGGAATCACATGGTTTGTTTCCCCCATTATTTGCTAAACTCTCTTGAGCACTCCATTTTGGAGTTTCAAAAGCATACCTGGGTGGTTCCTTTACACCAGGGGCTTATTTTGCTGCTGCATAAATTTTGTCTTCTTCGGTATCCTGGTATCCCTTCCTCCCTAAGCTCAGTTCCCCCTCTATCGGATTCTGCTGTAGCTAGCCCCGTTTCTCCATTCTCTGCCCCCGCCGCCGCCACTGTCATCCCCTTGCTGGCCATCCAAGCTTCATCTCCCATTCCCCCTACTGCTGCTCCCACCCCCCACTTCGCTTCCACCTCGGCCAGACCGGTCACCAGGTCATCTAGAAGGCTTAACCTCGATACTCTTGCTGTGGGGAAGGGTCCTCATGAAATTGAAATTGCATATGACCTCCTGAATATTAGCAGTGCTAGTCCCCGGGATGCGCATATGGAGAGCTCTACAAAAAGGCTGGAAGCCTTAGAAGTTGATATGAAACTGTTGAAGGATGAGGTTAAGAACTTGGCAAAACAGTAAGGAAAGAGGAAGAAGGAGGAGGAGGTGGTATTGATAACAACCAGATTGATGATATCTACAAGAAGCTGAACTCCTTAGACTCCCGTTTAGGGAAGGCCAAAACTCATCATGATTACAATATGGCCATTTTTAGTGCGATTGAGGAGTTCATTGAGCAGCATGTCAGAAGTGTCTCCAATCTCAACGGAGTTTCGGCAACACTTTGGGGAAATGATAAGGAAAGCAAAAGGACCATTGATCAGCTGGATAAGACTGACGCTGCCCACATGATAACTTTGGGAATGTTCAAATCCTGGAAGAACATCAAAACCAGCATCGACAAAGCTGCTAAGAAGTAGTTGTAGGTGCTTTAGCTGCTCTTGAATGTTTTTTTACGGTCTCTTTGCTGCTTTTTTGCAGAGTTTTTACTGTTTTGTCTTGTTTGGGTAGCTGTTTTTTGGCTACTTTGGGCTTCATTGTCACACTTGGATTCTGATCCTTTTTTTTTTTTTTCTGGTTTTCATTCCTATTCTGGTTCCTAGGCCCTCTTATGTACACAAGGGTATAGTCCCTTTCAAAAAACTATTTGCCAATAATAAAAAAAAACATGCCAAATTTTACAATAATCTCTCTCTCTTTGTTTCAAATTCACTTACAAATTTATCCCATAAATCCAACTTGCAACTCCTATTTTCTCCATCTTCAACACAACAACAAGGAAGGGAACATAGGAAACACTCACCTCCCAACCTTATTCCAATGAGATGGTGAAGCCTACCTTCTCATTGGCCCCCAAGCCCCAACAATGGAACAATAAGGAATGTTACAACCAGGACAACTCTTCATAGATGGCTTCAATAATACATTCATACATACCAACAAAACTTGCAACACATACAAGAACAACAACACTAATAAAAAAATTTAAAACTTTCCAAAACACAAAGGCTTGAAAGCTAAGCCAAAGGAGAAGGGAGACATGGGGCCATCTCCTTATACCTCTGAAGCGGGTTAGGGGTCCACCAAAAACCTCCAAGTGCACTAATCACACACACAAAAGTGTCTTATCCCTCCCTCAAGTCTCTTATCTCTCCCTCATGCAAGATACACAAAGATATAACAAGTATTTTTCCTTATACCTCCACATTGGTGGAGAACTCTACCCACACTCCCTCCACAAACCTCACATACTCCTTTTTTCCTCTAGAATGGCTCCCATTTTCCCTCTCCCCATACCTTCCTTAAGGTAAAAACCTACCCAATCCCATACAAAATCACATACATTCATTCAATTTATAACACAACACACAAACACATAAAATAAAATACAAGGTATAAGACCCTACCTTTCGATTGCAAGCACCTTCAATTTTCAAGCTAATAAACTCAACCCTCTTTCCAAATCCAAGCCAATCCCTATGCAAGCTCCTCCCAATTCCCAAACAAGTAACCCCCAAAACCACTAAAAGACTTCAATAAATAGAAAATGGTGGAGAGGATGATGAGGTGGATCCATGTAGGATGCCACATCATTTTTCCTCAAATCCACGTCACAATTCAAACACATACTCCAAGGTTACATAAATGGGTAAGGTAAGGGTATGATATTTTCACTTTTACACACAAACCTCCACTCCATACTTTCAAGGACAAAATTACGAGGGTTAGTACGAAAGGTGCAATTAATTACCTCTTTTTCCTTCAAAAAACACATAATGAGAGCTAATTTTTACCCATTACATCATAGGTAATGTTGCTAGGTGAGTTTAAGAGGCATGGGATAAGTATAGATTTGTCCCTCAAGCATCCAAAAGTGGGCTCAAAGCCCAAATCAAATATTTGAGAGGATGTTGGTTTAGTACACAAATTCAAAATCAATTACAGTTTATCGAAACAATGAAGAAGATAAGGAAGTACTATCAACCACATTAAATGCCCCTTTTTCACATGACTCCTAATTAACATTATCCTCACATGGTTAACTATATGCCTAAGCAAGGGTTATACTAACAAGCACAATAAAATTAGAAACCTTATAAATTAAATAAAATCACATGCACAACTAAAGAAATTAAATAAAATAGAATAAAATACACATTCACACCCATGATAACACATGATGTTAATCCCCCATGGAGACCTCCTAACTAGCATGACAACAAAACACACACACACACACACACACAGCACACAGCTGCTACAGGTGACACATGTTGTACACACATCACACACACACTTCACACACACACACACACTACACACACTTCATTATTTATTGCGATGCAATGTGTAGCATGCGCACACCAATACAATACACAACTTTAGCCTCAAGGCTATACCAATACGTTGCAAGGAATAAAAACACGATATATCATTCCATGATTTAACATCATCATATCGCCTTATTGCATCGTTATCATGGTTATATAATTTCCTATTCTAAACCAAAAAAATCACAACCTTCTAGCCATCAAGGATGAATTACAATACTATCAATAGATAAAAAAAACATACATATCATCCACCATAATCATACATGTATACTATATCATCTATCATCAATACATTATGACAACTTATCTATCGATTACATATGTAATCCCTGAACATCTCAGTTTTGATTATTCATAACATCAATAATATCGTAAGGTCACTCCAAACATCTAAACATGTAGTCATAATTATCAAGAATAAAAAACGTCAACATATAACAAAATGAGACTAAAACATCATCATGTACTGTAATCATCTATCAATGTCATCGCATAGTAGTCCATACACATCTATAATATGATGTCATAATATATTGAAAATCACAAGTGTCCATTGTAGTGTCTATACAACATGCTAATCAATAATAGAATAATAATGTCCATGTATCATGGTAAAAAACTAATCAATATGATCAGTGTTAAAAGAGGTGTCGAAGAGAAGTGGGCACTACATCCCCCTCCCTTTAGATTTGACTTCTTTCTGAGAAGTCATCGAAAAGAGGATAGGGAGACAATGCATAGGAATACATGTGACGCCTTCCGCATGGGGTTTCTTTACATTGAAAGAAAAAGTGTGTCCCTTGGAACCGAAGTTTGGTCGAAAACCATTGAAAAAAGAGAAGGGATACTATTAGGCACAAAGGTATTAAACTTCCTCGAAACAAGGTTACTATAGATTCAAACCTACATAATAATTTCTTCAAGCTTAACCAAGTTATAACACATAACATTCAAACAGGAAATTATCTATGGGATCCCAAATGAATTATAACTGAAGGTCTATGACAAACATAGAAAAATTCATGTACAAAAGGTGTCCACGTAGCCACACCTGGATACTAGCACATGGTAAAAAGGGGAGGATAATACTCCCACTTAGGTTGAATTATGCTTCAAGGTTCATTAATTTAAAAAATAATTAACAACTACCAGCCATGACCTTCAATTTGGCACAAGAAAACACACCCTCCTATAGGTCCAAATAATTAAGGACCTCAGCATACGAGGCTTAACAAAAAGGAAAACACCCAATTCTAACAAAAATATTTACCATAGGATGTAGCCAATTCATTGGAAGTACCTCATATAATTCATAAGGACTCAATTAAATTTTCATGTTAACACTAAGCATAATATTGATCAAAAGGTTTCCATAAATTTAATTTATACCCAAATATTGTAACACATAACCACTAATCCTGACTTTAAAAAACAAAATCAATTAGACAACATGTCCATTTTTTCTGATAGGGAATCTTTGCCCATACTATCTATATCAAAACAAGATGATACCATTCTCTCTATATAATCAAACAATGAAATTTATTAATTTTAGTCCTTCCGTACCTCAAAGAATTTTAAAACAAACACAAGACTTAATATTACTAAAACCTAGGAACACTCAAGCAAGTCTAGGAGAAAATAGGCAATCAAGAGATGCCCAACTATTAATTTACTAGAGAAACACACTAAACATTCTCGTTGATAACTTACGAGAAAATCTTGCACCATTCTCATCCCCTCCTTGTAGGAAAAAAGGGACAACGTCATCATTCCCCAAAAGCAAGTATAATTCTAATAATTCCCCCATATCCTTAGCATATGTTGCCTAAGCTTGCCAATAAGCCTAGGTCACCAATGATCATATTCCAAAAACAAGAAGGGTTGCTTCCCTTAAAAATGAGAGATATTGGCTCAAACCTAAAAGATCATAAATCATACACATATCAACCTAAGAGGAAAACTAGGGTACGACGGCCTCAAAGGACTCCAATAAGGGGAAAATTATACACATTTTTGTGCAAGGAAGAAAAAAACGGCTATAACCACATCACTATGAACAAAGCATTTCATTATTTAGGATAGGCAAACATGATTTAAAGGTTCAAATAAGTTTCCAGCTTTGGAATGATGTAACGTAGGGTCCATCAATGTGGACATAAAAATTAATCCATTCTAACAAGGTGATAGAATACTTATGTATACTTCTAAAAATTTCATACTAACCAGAGAGATGTCCCAAAAATGATCTAATATGTAACTTTTGTTATAAAAATTAAACATATGTTTTTTTTTTGATATAACAAGGGGGGTATGGGGAGTACTCAAGACATTACAAAACCCAAAGCCTTATGATGCATACTTGAGACTAGGCACTCATACAGTAGCTACAAGGGAATCTTTTCAATTACTTCATATCCATTCAGATTATGTTCTCTATAAATGTTACGGAATGTAATAACAACTTTTATACAATCAAGGTTATTTATTTATACATTCTTCTTGTGTTCAATCCTATAAAATTATCTATTCCATATTCCAAATTATAAAACACAAGTTATAGATATGTTTTCTGAGAATATTTATTATAAGTTTTCTAATTAATGCATTCCTTATATTATGATATTCCATATCTTGTGTCATTAAGGGTCATCACTAATGTTGGCATGATATCTCACCATTCTATATAGGCGGAAAAATTATTCATTTTCTTTCTAGGGGGAGTATGAGAGGATTCTTTTCTATTTTTCACAGAGTTTTTATTTCTTCTATTAAACTACAAGGTTAGAGTAAGGAACCATCTTCCTAATGTTCCAATTTACTTAAGTTTCCAAAGTCCAAGCCTCCCAATTAGAGTTTTAATATACTCAGGTTAATCACAATACTAATTGAATTTTAAAGAGTAGAATGAGCCAAGCTTATTACCTTAACAAGTTCATAGAAAACAAAATGTCATTAACCAAAACGAAACACACCAAGTTTACAAGATTTTTCTCAAAAGTTACATGCATCACCGATGCAATACAAGTGAGCCTCCACAAGTATCAATAAGAGCTACGATGAAGGTGTACATTATGAAGTTATAAATTTTCTTTTAAAATTTCAAGGAGTTTAGATCAGTATGAGGGAGAAAACAATGTTTATGGTTTAAACTCAATGTAGGTTCACTAGATGAGAGAGAGTTTCCAAAAAAAACTTATACCTCCACAAAGATATCCTCAACCAAGAAACCAAGATGACAAAAAGGTGGGCTTTACCCCATAGACACCACACTTCCTCACTAAGAGGAAAATAAATATCAAGTGGGTAGTCAAATGATTTATTCAAACATAGCCTCTAAGGCCAAGAGTTATAGCCTTGGATGAAAGAGCATGGCATAAACGAAACCAACGTCAGAAAATTAAGACCAACAAAACCAAGATCTCTAAGCACAAAGTCCAAAAGAGCCTAATGCATCCATATCTGCCTAACATAACTCGATACTAATGGGTTATAATATGATATATGTTAAACAATTCAAGAGGTTAAGACAAGGGTATATCAATCTATGGGTCCTCGAGATCAAAACAAACATACTTATTTAAGCTTAAAGCTCAAAGGAGCTTGAGTATAACCATATTTATTTAGGGTATTTATAATCCAAAATTATGATCTTTTCTTAAATAACACAAAGGAACTGCATTAGGACTCTATTGTGCCCATCAGTGGACCATCATCTTGAAAGTGCAATAACAGATTTACACAGGAAATAATACACAATAATATTATATTTTCTATATATTTTTCACACAATACAATAGCCTAATATATAGGCTGGAGTTTCCCTAGAATATAGGAAACTAACTCAACTACAAAATCTCAACAAAGCCTAATTATGTGGGGTGAGAATAACTCACGTAACCCACACATAACAATAAATACAATAATATATTGCTGAAACAATATATTATAACAACTCTAACAATAATCTCTCAACCATAATAATTACACATGTAATTATTATTCACACACATAAATATGTGAAGCACTATAATATTCCTAACATTCCCCCCCCCTTAGTGCGAACATGGGGAAAACCTGCCTTATACTTGCACCTACTCATGATCTGGTGATTTTCACAGGATGATCACAAACCTCAAGGATGGTTTTGCAAATGGTTGACCAAAAACCGAGAATGGTGGTTTTGCAATTGGTTAACCACAAACCACAAAGTGATGGTTTTGCAAATGGATTACCAACAACCAAGAATGGTGGTTTTGCTATTGGTTTACCACAAACCATAAATGAAGGTTTTCAAGTGGTTTACCTACAACCACATCATGATGTGCCAAGTACTATTATCAGCCCTCATCACATCTCACTGCAGGGAATAACATAGGAAAAACTGCTGAAATCCGCTGCTCATACATACATAGAAAAAACTGACATAATGGAAATGGAACATTGGAATCATGTTCCCCCCCTCAATGTGAAATTTTCACTTCTTGAAAAACTGCAAACAGAAACACACCACACCACTCGTAATTGGAAGAACTAAAATCAAACTACACACACACATGTCACCGAAGCTGATATGCGGCCCCATCGTTGGCGACTGATGAGAGGTCGCTGAATGACCTCCAACCTCCATTTGCCTCCATCCTCTAGTAGATGGCTGCTAATTCAGCCGGATGTTACAATGAGACTCACTAGTTGCCAGGACGTCGGGTAACACCGAAAATGTATCTGTAAGGAATTTATCTTTATTTTTTAGAAATTTTGACACCACCATATTAACATTACAAAATGACTATTAAAAATAAAAACCTAAAATCACATATACGACTCAAAACATATATTAACTCAAAATGATAACTTCAATTTTTGACTCGAATTTGAGACTTGACAACATTTGACTTTGACACTTTCGACTATAGAACAACAATTTGAATAACATTTGAATAAATCTAGAATATTGACACTGACTCTAGTAAGGAATCATAACTCTTTTTTTTATATGACTCCCACTAAAACTATAGGACAAAAGACTATATAAACAAAACAAGTAATAAAGGATTATTACAAATCAACCAAATACCCCAAAAAATTAACAAAGACCTCACACATACACAAAGCTAAGGAAGAGCTCAAATTTTAACTGAACCAATGCGCTGACAAAAAAAAAAACTAGTTTCATAATAACAAATATTTCATCTCAGTCATACGGCAAGGAGGAGGATCGATGAAATTTTTGGATCTCACGTTAGATGTTGAGTAGGAGTGAATAATATCTTCTACACCTGTATCACGCTTCCACTTAATCCCTTATATGCACGGTTTCTTGAAAACTATAATACTGCACATGCATTGACTGAGTCTCCCTGAAATGAAATCTAAGATGAATGGGATTATAAAAATAGCTTTAAATGTTGTCACCCACGTGTTAGGAGATGCACAAACACTTGTCCTCGCTGGGGGCTCCATGAATGGATAGAATTGCATTACGTCAATATGACTGCTCCAAGGCTTCTTTGCTTCAAATTTGAAATGCGTATAGTAAAATAGTGAATAGATATGTGCTGGTTGGTAGATGTGTAATTTGCAGAAATAATAAATAGAGATCTTGCACGAACATATACATGTTTATGAGGTTTTATCTCACAATGATCAACACAAGCAAAGAATCATCAAGAATAAAATACATTCAACACATCTTCTTCTGCCATGCAGGCGCTTTAATAGAATTTTAAATACACAGAGAGCACTTCTAGTGTATGCTTGGAGATGATAACAAAAGATGACGACAAGGGCAGACTTATCTTTGCATGCAAATTGATGGGTAGAAGCACCTGGGACGCTTAGATCACCACTGTACACGAGACATGGGAATCTCACGTTTCTGTACTAATATCTCATAATAGGGGCAACCATAACAAGGAATAGATTTGCCCCACACAATGCTCAGGACACCATGGCTCTGATACCAAATGAAAGTGCAACAACAGATTTACACAGGAAATAATACACAATAATATTATATTTTCTATATATTTTTCACACAATACAATAGCCTAATATATAGGATGGAGTTTCCCTAGAATATAGGAAACTAACTCAACTACAAAATCTCAACAAAGCCTATATGTGTGATTTGTTATAACTCACTCACCAATATACATGTACGTGATTATAAACAACTCTAACAATAATCTCTCAACATAATAATTACACATGTAATTATTATTCAGAGCACATAAATATGTGAAGCACTATAATATTCCTAACATTCCCCCCCCCTTAGTGTGAACATGGGGGAAAACCTGCCTTTGTACTTGCACCTGCTCATGATCTGGTGATTTTCACAGGATGATCACAAACCTCAGGGATGGTTTTGCAAACGGTTGACCACAAATCGAGAATGGTGGTTTTACAATTGGTTTACCACAAACCACAAAGTGATGGTTTTGCAAATGGATTACCAACAACCAAGAATGGTGGTTTTGCTATTGGTTTACCACAAACCACAAATGAAGGTTTTCAAGTGGTTTACCTACAACCACATCATGATATGCAAAGTACTATTCTCAGCCCTCATCAATATCTCACTGCAGGGAATAACATAGGAAAAAACTGCTGAAATCTGCTGCTCATACATACATAGGAAAAACTGACATAATGGAAATGGAACATTGGAATCATGTTCCCCCCCTCAATGTGAAATTTCCACTTATTCAATCATGAACACTGCAAACAGGAACACTGACCACTGGAACTACTCGTACACTGAAGCACACGACACAAGATGAAAGAAAATGCACCATAAAAATGTCACCAAACCATGATGTGCGGCCCCGTCGTTGGCGACTGACGAGAGGTCGCTGAATGACCTCCAACCTCCAATTGCCACCATGCCTCTAGATATCATGGATGCTAGTTCAGCCGGATGTGATCAATGAGAGCTAAAAAAAATACCTTGCAATAATTTGGACATTGCGTAACAAGCGAAAATGCGTCCAAAATCTGAAATGCCGGCAAATTTATTTTTATTTTTTAGAATTTTGGAAGATGACACTTTTTATAATAGTATTGACCCACAATGAACTTTTGACGACTAAACACCTAAAATTGACTCTATGACTTGACTGCAACTAAAATTTAAATTATTAATTCTCAATATTTTGACTAACTTGAATTTTGAAAATGGACACAAAAATGAGACTATTTTACCATATATACATATTGACTTATGACACTTTCGACTTTATGGATTTACAACAATTTGACACCCTAACATTTTAATAGAGATCTAGAACGAATGACTAAAAAAAATAGTAAGGAATCTATAACTCTTTATTAGTTTATATCCACTCCCACTGGAAATACTTTTGGACTCATAATAAATGACACATTGTTAACTTAGAATGACTCGACACATTTACATGTTAATATAGAATATATTTTAACAAAGACTAATGAATTTGAACAACTACTAAATAAACTATTTAGAATACACCTATTGACACTGACCATAATACAATTTGACTCAAAGATTAGACCTCAACTTTTAACATATAACCAATGACGCTTGTATATATAAAAATAACGTATAGACTTTCATAGAAAATGAAAAAATTACAGATTTAATCTCACGTCATGATGGCACTTAAAAGGATGTGATTTCTGAGATGAAACGGATCTGCCATGTGCAAAACGTTAGCAGGTTGGAGTACGGATACTTGAGCATAATATCTTCTACACCTGTATCTGCCACTACTCCATCATATAGTATTATCTCTAGCTCGTGAACTAGCACGATTGTGAGGACGTTGGAAACAGATATGGTAGGAAAAAACTTGGCAGCGTAACTCCAGTTGGTGCCACGTGGTAGTGTATGCTGAACTGTAATCTAAGTCGACCATTAATGGCCTCCCAAAACCTTAGCTGTAAATGATCTGTTACGCATCTAGGGTCGATGTATATAGAGGGATGCATGAACACTTGTCCTTGAATGGATGGCTCATGAATCTATAAAAATGCTTTGACGTCAATGATCCAACAAATCAAGCTCACGAACATGCAAACACGTTGCCAGTGTTGAATTTTCAATGAGTATCCGAGCAAGATAGAGAATCATAGCCATATCAGCTGGTTCGCACTGAAGTAAACAATTTGTAGAAATCACTGAAACCGTCTATGGAGGCTACTTGGTAGATCCTATGAATATGTTTATAAAAGCCTGCATGCTCATTCAATGATTGAATCGTTTTTCCAAAGAATCATGAAGATATGATAACATGTGTCTATTAAAAACATCTTCTGCACAACTACTCGCATCTACAGAAAATATTCTATAATACACTAGAGAGCACTCCACAGTTTACGCATGGATACTTGCATAACACAAGATTTACGACAAGGGCAGACTTGCCGCATGGTTTGGATGCACATTGTATGAAAATATAGCACCTGGGACGCATTAGATAACCAGTTTGATCAGGAGTGCACGACGAAGCTCACGTTTCGAGAACTAATATCTCAGATTAGGAGCAATCGTAACAAGGATTCACATTTGCTTCATCACGTATGGCTAAGGATTATCATTGCTCTGATACCAAATCTTGGAGCAACAAGCAGATTTACACAGGACAATAATACACAATAATATTATATCTTCTATCCGTTTTTCACACAATACAATAGCCTAATATATAGGCTGGAGTTTCCCTAGAATATAGGAAACTAACACAACTACATAATCTTACCAACTTCCTAATATATGTGAGTTGCTAATAACTCACGTCACCCACATATAACATGTACGTGATTATAATATCAATGCTGACACAATATGATTATAAGAGAGCACTAATAAATTAATCTCTCTAACCAGTAATGACCCCCCATGTAATTATTACTCAGCACACATAAATGAAGTGAAGCACTATAACGGATTGAAAAGAGTGATCTCCCAAACGTATGACTATCCACCAGATAATGTTGTAATGAATCCAGGATGTGTAATCCGTACCTGACATGATCCATAAGCTCACAAAGTGACCATGACATCTATCCCGAATATGCATACAACGAATACAAGGGTGTAAGAAGAAACATGGAAACCATCAAAACTGGTAGGGATATTGCACATCTAAAGGGTGATGTAACCTGTCCCTAGGAGAACCTGTGTATCGAAAGGCGGTTTGTCCACGGTCTTAGATACACTACAAGTAAATGTCATTCCAATGACCAACCGTATATGACCTACAAGACCGTAAGAAATTGGTAAACGACAATAAATAGTATGTTAAAAACATACGATAATGAGTCCAATTTGTACAATTATAATAAGTTGTAGATTAGCTCGTAAACATGACGGTAAAGTGGATACACCAGGAAAAATTACGGGATGACATTTTTTCAAGTGGGAATCGCTAGTGCAAACAAGCTCTGAGTCACGATAAAAAGTTGGGGTTCTATAAATATCAGCAATCAAAAGGATTGTGTTTGGTAGCTACATTTGTATCGTGCAAGAAATAACATCTCTCAATGAGTTTAAGATTGATAAGAAGATTTTCATGAGTTTCTGAACAAACCATTAAAATGGAGGTATGGTCCTTGCTAAGCTAGGTGGCAAGTTTACGACCTAAAGAATACATGAGGTAGGTCCACTATCATTTTTGAATTTTTTAGTTATTTTTTCTTTGTTTTCATTTTTTTTTTTTTTTTACATGCCTGTATCTCATGGCATGTCAGAATATACGACACAGGAATCACCAGTGATTTAATGGAATCACCATGTGATTTGGCATTAACTACTCAACAATTTTAGGATTAAGTCATTAGTTAGCAATGATTATTACCAATGGTCTGATTGGTTTTGATTGGAGAACCATACCTAACTTGAATGATTACTAATAGTTTTTTATATGGTAGTGGATGCTAGGCAAGGGAGACTAATTAACCATACGAGATCTCCTCTATGATGGCCCCTAAATATTATGAATGACTATGCACTTATTACTATGAGTGACACCAATGAAAATAGGAATCTATTTAAGAGGATGGTCTGGATTGGGAGGGATGACACTATTATAGGTGTATATGTAAGAGCTAGAGGACCCATTGATTGACATGTTCGCAATGAGACGGGATTCATACCAGACAGGAAGTTCATAAGAATGCCAACCTAAATCTAACATTTCCTGATAACTAGGATTGACAAGACGACCATCATTGGTGAGTAGGACAATGCATATGAATTCTAAGGTTACCTGTGCAAGGATTATATTAATCCCATAGATTCAAGTTGATCCGAGGCGTGAAGAGTTTAGACTGATATGGATATTATTTGTGTTTCCATGTTTTCCTAGGGTGGAGGATGTGGAACCCATGACTCTGATATCAAAGTGTAACATCTGATACATGCCATTGTATAGTCCCAAAAACCATAGGGATGAGCATTGTATGACTATGACTGGTGATGGGCAATTATGAGATTTATTCTTTACAGGGAAACATGCATGGATGAGAGGACTCTATTCGCATATGGGCTCTTGCATTGGTGGCTCTAATACATAGATTCCTTTATGGTATTGGAGGATAGGTCCAAAGATTTGGTATTGACGTAGGATTCTCTAGTACAATGTTAGGCTGTATGAAGTTCATTAAATTAATTCGTGGCTCAACCGAGGGGATCTACCATGAGGTGGTTGGGCACAAATAGAGGACACTCCTCAGTCATTTATGAGAATGGAGACTTGATAGAGGAGTAACAGGGCCAATTTAAGGAGTGAGGATACATTTCAAGACGAATCCTCATCGGGATTACCCTAAGATGGAGATGTAGTATGCCCAGGCCATACATTAGGATTTTTGTTATGATACACCTGATGAGAGGGTGATTCCTCCCTTTTAGATTTCTTCCAACATAATTTACATGGGTGCAGAGCCGATAGCCCAGGGGAGTGGGAGTTTGGTCTAGATTTAATCACGTAGAAATGACATTTTTGAAACTTTTAGAGGATGTGTCGTAAACCACCTATTACCCATGCATAGAATACCCTGATGTTGGACCCAGTTAGACAAATCACCCATATCCCTAATGTTAGAGAGCCTTCATGGTCCCATGCAAGACGCAGGAGGGAGTTAGATGATGTCAGGAATGTAATCTCCAGGCATATGCAGAGTGGTGGGTGGCAATTAGGAGCCATATAGATTTTAGAGATGATACTATGAGCCCAAGTAGAGGATCAGAAGGATTTATGTTTTACTCTCTTGATGAGGAGAGATCCTAGTCAGTGTTAAAGGCTCATTTGAATCACTAGCTTAGAAGAAGGATCGGAGTCCATGGATAAAAATGGGGTAACTAGGGAGGATTTCAATGTTTGCTTAAGCTCTAGAATGGAGGGGATACTCCTTTCTACAAGAGAGAGATGCTCTTTTTTGAACAATTGGTTTTACATTCTCCATACATAGGGTTTGCAGATGAAAGAATTTACTATTATTTTTGATAGATATAACGTAGATTTTCTGGTTTGAGGCACTTCGGTTGCCCCCATATGGGGATGTGGGGGAAAATATCAGAGGCCAATTTGAGTTGTGAGGAGACTAGGGAGTTATGACATTGACATGTCTAGAAATGGCTACAGGCGGAGGCAGAGATGGTTTACTACCTATGTTCGTCATGATGGAGCTAAGAATAATATAGATATATAATAGAGGGGGTGATAAACTATATACCAATGCATAGTGATTATTGAGGCTTAACAGATGTACCTTACATTATGCGGTGCTATGTAATGAGTGAGAGAAATGTATGGAAAGGGGCTGCGAAACTTTAGTGCATTACGAGAACGGGGTGGCTCAGTCATCGGCCGAGTCACCCAAGAGCTAGAATGGAGTGGGTCAAGGATATAGATAGGGAAAAGCTCTTAGAGACAGGGTACCACTAGTATTGATGGGTCACTAGATAGTGGGTTTGCCCACCCCCCCGCAACTTTATTTTATTTTATTTTTATATATTAAAACAGTTTGGGGGGGGCGGGGGGCACCACCACCCCCCAATTAATATATAAACATTTTTTATACTATGTTTTGAATAAAACATACAACTTTTTCATAATGTATATATATTTTTAATATAATATTTGTTTATAAAATAAATATATAAGGATGTATATAAATACACACACACACACACACAAATATATTCGTACAATTTTTGGACTTATTGTTATAGAAGGATACACAAGTATAAATAAATTTTTTTTCTTAGTTTTCAACTAAGAGGGAAAATATTTCACCACCATAATGAGTATACAATGGTTGCTTAAATTTAGAATTTGTTAGAAAAATTAGGATGCGATTATACAATCTAAACAAATGATTCCACCATTGAGGTATGACAAGAACATTGCAAGAAGAAAACCCATTTATATACTCCAATGCATGTCTAAATCTATGCGAGAACCATTTCATAGTTTTGAACAAATTACAATTTAAAGTTAAATTGTAGATTTTAAAATAATGTAAGTTTGAATAAAATACAACTCCCAAATGCTCTCCTTTCGACCATGTACATTCTAAAATTAAATGGTCCATAACAAATCTAGATGAGTCACTTACAAGAAGCTTGAAGACTTAAAATACAAGTATCAATAGCCATCCACACAAAGTGGCGACAACATGCAAAAATTTACATTAATATCTCTGTTGGTACCTAAATCGGTTCTCCCCTTGTGGTCGAGTAACTTCAACAGGCTGAGCAGGATGCCTAAATAATGATAGATCAAGATTTAAGTAATTTTGTAGCCGAGGAAGGATCTCATCACCTCTTTGTCACTTTGAGCATGGAGAAGTCAGTAGCACCATGCTAAGAGTATGACCTAATCTCCTACTTTAGGCTCTGTCTACAACCAGGGTGAGAGGACCAGTTTTTTAGTCTTTATTTGTGAGGGAAATGAATATATTAGCAATATTTGACACTCCTTTATAAGGAAATTGAGAAATAGCCTTAGAAGACATGGTCAATTCAACAAAGTCTTACTCTCACGAGTTATCACTTTAGACAATGCAAATGTGTCCTAAAATAAGGCTTAGACTACTAGAGACAACAATGGAACTAGCTTGCTTATGCATATTTTGGATTTAACAAGGCAAGCATGGGTAGTTATGGTAGGATTTGTAGGTTTTGGATGTAATTTTTTTGAGAAATTAACAAAGATAAAGTTGATTATACCAAATTCTTGAGAACTTTTAACAAAGGTTGGAAAATCTGCCAAACATGATGATGAAAATGCTTCAAATAGTCATCAATGAACCTTTAACCAGAAGATATACACCCATGGAAGCCCAAAGATACACGGTTTCACACATTCTTTGAGAAATTAAGATAAAAACTCATGTCAAAATACTCAACTAAACATCAGGAATCCTTGATCCATCATGCCTAAGATACACTCATAAACTAAAAAAACAATTTGTATCAGCAAAATGGAAGTAAAGTGAATTTAAATTGTTTACTGCACAATGAAATGAAAGCTATTCTCAAAGAACAATTACAAATGCCACAATACTACCACAAGGATAAGATCTTGTGTGATCAAGAGAAATTCCTAACATAAGATTGCAACAAGAACATAAATAACTACTTGAAATATCTCAAATTAAAAACAAACACAATGATGCTCATGATCAAACACAATTAACTCAAAGACTCAAAAAAATTCATCAACAAGGGAAAGTTTGATTTATAGTCTCAATGCTTTTCAATGGATGTACACTTGCAACCATCTTGGCATGATATAATTTGAAGGTTTACAAAAATTAATAGGTTCCTTAGACGAGTACTTAGGAAAATGGTTTTCTCTTAGTTTTTCTTTCTCTTCTAAAATTTAAGAAAATTTAATCCCCATATATGAGAGTATTCTCATCGCCTTTATACAATTATAATCACTTACTTTCTTTCCAATTTTCCCCTAAAAAATATGAATCTTCAAAGGAATATTCCCCTTTACAGCATACAATTTTAATCTATGTTATTCTCATGAAGATGCTTCTGCAAATGTTTCCAGGTGTGAAAACCACGAGCCTTTCACATTTTTGTTCTATTTATGTATGACTGGGATGCCATGTCATCACTTTCAGTCACCTATTTAATCATTCCTTTCCCTCGGTGATTGGACATTTCACTTTTGATGTCTTTTGAGTGCCTCTAGGTGATTTGATTTGACAGATACTCTTATTTTCTTTTCTAGAATCTATTTTGAATGCTGTACATTTATTTTCATACCTTTTGGGTTAGTTATAACACATGACTCTTGTCAAATCAGATCAATTTACCATTTTTTCTTAGTGCCAATTCATTTCATCTTTTAATTTCCTCGTGCAAATATGTTATCAGGATCTCAAGAGTAATTTTCACCATGATTACACCTAGTTCAACTCATATGCTTCAAAATTCCTACAAATATACACCATTTACTTAATCAATTCATACTTTCTTATTTTGCATAGAAGCACTTTGAAGAAATTCTTTAGTATCATGGTAGGGGAACCAGTAGTATCTAGTTTGAAAGAAATATCTAGTGAAGACCTGCATTTCATCTTTTATTTATCAGGTCCAAATGAGATGTTTGTGAGGATGCTTTTTGAAATTACTGACCCCGAGGATTACACCGGGCCCTTGAAACCTCCAGCTATTCGAGCTGCATTAATTAAGAGGCTTGTTAAGATAAGTATCATGTTCTTTGCATTTTAGATGATGTACTTTCTCTTGTTCAGGCTTGAGCATTAGAGAACTCCCGAGTCACTAGGAAAATTTTGGCTTGTGAGCAGGCCCAATGTATCAAGTGTTGGAAATCGTGTATGCCCATTTATCTACAATGAGGCATTTATTGTGAAAGATATCCCCATGGAGTCATATGTGCTTGATGGAGAGCTTTTGTTGGACACAATTCCTTCCATTTATCACCAATCAAATGTATTGGAGAAGAATGTTTTAGTCTTGGAGGTAAAACAACCAGTGAATATACCCACTTTAGCTCCTAAAGCATCATTTCCTTTCGTGAAATAACATAAGGGTGAGTCTAGCTTTGGGCCTTCTGCTCCAATTGCTACCTCCATGCCTTCTGCTATGGTTGCTCTAGGGTCAGTTGTGGTTGCACTTCCAGTTCAATGTTCTCATCCAACTTCTTTAGCTAAAACCAGAGGGAAAAGAGGGTTTTCTAAAGGGGGTTTAGATATGGGTGAATGTGTCTCTTCTTACATGAAGAGGTCAGAATTGATCAATCTATTAGATGGTCCTTTTTCCAGCCTAGATGATCTTTTATCAATGGGCATATCTCGCACACTGGTAGGAGACATTATTTTTGTTTAAATGACATTAGGAACAGATGAACATGGGCATAGGAAAAATAAATTAGTGAAGAAACTTCCTCTTTGTAGAGAGAATTTTGTGACACATGAGTTTGTGGTAGTGGATGCCTAGAGTTTCTTGTTATTGTCTCTTCTTTTTGTGATATAACTCTCGAGGGTATATTTAATCTTTCTTTTTCATGGGATGGGGCCCCTATATATCCCCATTTTACTTTTTTGAAAATATAGAAATTACAAACATCTCATTAGTTTGTATGCTTTTACAAATGAACATAAAATTTCATCTAAAAAATCTAATGCATTGTATCAAATTAAAATTTATATCAGAGAATAACAAGTTTTAAAAGTAATGTTCATCCTTCATGAAGCAATGGTATAAAAGGAAACACCAGTTACAAATAAAATATGAAAAGAAGAAAAAGTTTTAAGAATGAAAAGCCTAAGCTTGTTTATTATCTTTTATGTCTGCATATTTTTCTTCTTCAGCTTCTTCTCCCGTGTCTTCTTCTTTTAGTAACATTGGTACATATGCATCATACTATCGAAAGAGCTCATTGATTTCCTCTTCATTTGGCCCTATATGGTGTTGGAAAATCAATGTATTTCTCAGTATTGCATCAACACAATGACCCATTTTCCACTTAAAATCCAATGGTTTACCCCTTAGCTCTACAATTTTGGTCTCAATTTTCCTCATCGCTTTAATAACTTCATAAGAAAATTTATCTTTATGAATGCTTTTCTCAAAAGAACTAAACAAAAAGTTAGCCTTTAGATCACCATAGATTTTCTTGAATTTATCAAAAACCATATCTTCATGTTATAAATCAATAACATCTAAGGTATTATCAACCCTCTCTATCTTTTCTTTGATTCCATTCAAAACTGCCACTCTTATCCTTGCTAACTACTCCATAGAATGCTAATTTCCGATGGATTCCTGTGGCACAATCCCTTCTTTTTCAACCAATTCATCATTGAGTTGAGTTATACGGTCTAACTTAGGAAATATTACTTCAAAGTAAAATATTTTGTTATCATAATGTTTAATCAGTTCATCAATTTCATTAAGTCTATTCTTGAGCTCTTCATATTTTTTCCTGGCTTCTTCAATTGCTTCTTTTTCATTTTGTGTCAATTTCTCAATCCATATGTCCACAACCTGAGCTTTCTTAACAACCTTATCAATATTCTCCCTTCCTTCAAGAGTATTGACAAAATTACTTGCTTGATTTTGACTAGACTACCTAATTATTTGTTGTAGACTAGAACTAAAATATTTGACTTGTTCCTTCAATAGTTTCTTAGCTACTCTATCCTCATCAACCTTCTACAACAAGTCACTTACTGCCTCTGATACTCCCCATTTCAATTGGTATCTTAAAGGATTTTCTAAGGGAATAAGTTGGACACTATAATCACTGGATGTTATATTTTCTCTTGTATTTCCCTCATGAGGGATTTCCACTTCTAAATTTTTAGATCACAATGGATCAGTATGAGTTTTGATGAGAACCCTAGCCCTTTTGGAGGTTCTTATTGGTTTTGGAAAAGATAGAGATGTGAGATCTATAGCCTCCACAGGGAAAATTTAATTTTCTTTCTTTGAGATCAGCTCTCCTATCCAACCTTTTGCAAGAGTGGTCCTGAATTTTGTTTCTTGTAGTTCTTGTTGAGGTTTCTTGGGGACAACCACCAATTGCTTGGAAATCTCTTGTTGAGGTTTCTTGGGTACAACCACCTTAGTTACCTCTTTGTTCTCACTTTGTACTAGCACTGTTTTCCTTCTTGATCTTGAGTTTGGGGCTGACCAGTCTCTTTCTAAGTTACATTAGTAATTAAGATATGTTCTTTCTTTATTTCTTCAGCTAATGCAATCTTAACATTAACCTTTTCCGTGGGAGTTTCTTGAGTTGGTACCTCTCTTGCAGGCACTCCTTTTCCTTCCATGAATTCCAATTCCTTTGGAGGCTGATGAATTGACACATTATCATCCTTTTACTCTATTGATACCTCATATTGTAATATAATGGGTTGGTTTTCCATTACTGGTTCCTTATCCCTACCCAAATCTTGTACATTCACATTATTGATAACCTCATCCTTAACAGTTGCATCTTGTGCAACCTCTACTATATTTTCATATGTACACCTCCCTACTTGAGATGGTTCACTATCATTGGTGATCTTGACTTCATGTGAAGGATTTTTCTCAATTAACACTTCTGTGTCTGCACTCCTTCCACTAGGTATTTCTAGTTTGTTTGATTCCAGAAGTGCTTGGTCTACAAAAATATTTCTGATGACTGAACCTTAATCTCAATATTTGGCACATGAGAAATTTTTTCTACTCCTTCGTTAAATTGAGGATCACCTACACCCTTTACTAGTTTTTCATCAATATATATGTCAAATGCATCCAATGTGGAAAAATCCTCATCAATATAAACATCCATTATCTCTACCTGAATCTTTGTTGAATCTTGCAATTGTTCAAATAAGGCTACACTAACACATTTAATTGACATGGTTTTAGACATTTTCACACCTTGATTCAAGACATCACTATCTACTGGATTTGATAAGATATTACCTTGAATTGTTTGTTCCTGAGTGCTCCCAATTATCACTCCTCCTGAAAAAACAGATGAAAATGAAGGGATTGGTTGCCTAACATAACTAGTTTGGAAAAATCCTTACTGTGGCACTGATGCTACATGTTGTAATTGGGAAACATCAATAATTTCCTACTCTAGAGGATCAATCACTTCATCCTTTTTCTTATGTTTCTTATATGTATAAAAACCTCTTACTAGGGATTATTGGAATACAATTTTGTATTTCTTATTTTTACTTTCAAACTGTTTGAGATCAGGAGCTTCCCTTTCCTTGAAACTTGGTGACTTAGATTACATATGGCCATTGGTTATGGTTCCTCTCATTAACTTCTCAACACCTTGGGGTTTTGGAAGAACATTTGGAGGGATCCTTTGGGTGGCTATACCATTTCCTTTTCACTGAATTAGCAATGCAAATGTAATGGGAGCATTTTCCATGGATTTTAGGAGCATTTCTTCAGATTTTTAATTTAGAGAAGATATGGAAGTACTAGTTCCACCGGTAGCAGAAGTCCATTCATCCACTATTCCTGTGGTAGGCCTTTCCTCCTAAGGGATCCATTCTGTCAGCTCCTTCCTTCAAGGAAGGAAGGTCATTCTTCAATTTTCCCAAATCTCTGAATTTATTAAGAACTCTTGTGCTTTGAATTGATAAATCAATGTTTTTCTAGGCTAACCAATTAAATGTCCTTCTCATTACATCAGCTATTTGGGTATATGCGTCATTTGACTCCTATTCATTCCAATTCAAGGGGGCCATTGTTTGTCCCTCCACCTTTTGATCAAAGTAATATTGACTCACATTATGTGGATCATCTACAACTCCCTCAGGGATAACAACAATCTTGAAGTCTATAATTTAGGTGAGGGTCATTCTTGAGAAGTCTCTTAGTCTGAACTTCTCATCATCTCTGCAATTCATCCTATAATCCTCAAATTTAGGCTCATATTCAAAAGTGTTTGTAAGATTATTATATACCCACCTGATGTCATAATTAGCCCTTGGCTCAAACCTTTCCATTTCAAACCTTTTCCTTTCATCTTCCATTAATCTGGCCTTTATAATTGAAGGGCAGGAATAACTTCCAATCCTGATGGGAAATTTGATGTTTGTCTTGTGTTTTCTAACAATTAATTTGTGAACTGGTGTCAACTATCTTTCCAATTCACACAAGGCCATTTTTTCATCTAAATACCTGGGAAAATTACATGGTTGGCCTTCAAATCCACTAACCTTGATGTATACAAATTTCATGTATTGAATGAAATAACATCCATATTCCATGATTACTTGTCTAGCCTCATCAGAAATCCTGTACTGTTCCCATTCTGGATTGAATAAGCATATGATTGGTGCAAAGAAGGCATCATTAATCAATATCACATTCTCTTTCCAATTAATCAACTGTAATTGAGGGAAGATCTCATACATTTGACATTTTTTAAAGTCATCACGTGGCACGATGCTAAGGAAATGCATGTGGTTTGTAATATTATAAATCATGTAAAATTCAAGTCCCTTCGTGCCACCCATATCCATTTTTGCTGGTAGAGCTATCATGTGGTGATGAAGTTATTTTGCGATGAAGGTTTCCCAAAAAATGTTCCCCTTCTTCTCTTGAACTATCCACATATAGGTGCACATACACTCTTTAAATTCATTCATTGTTTCTAATCCAACCATTCGACTCAACAATACAATCACATCCTCTTCTTCCTCAATGAATTGTGACCTAACAAGTCTTTTAGGGATTCAAGTGGTTTCTTTATTCTATGTTAAAATCCATTTGATATTTATAAGTCGGGAATATTCCTTTTTCTTAGCTTTATAATCTTGTACGCCCAAGTTGATCCCTAGGGTTATTGGATTCTTAATCACAAGTAGTTTTAATATTATCCAGATAGTTGTAGACGTTTGAGTTAATACCGCCTCACCACTTCCATCCAATACTTCCCTCTTCTCTGGGTTATAATTCATCACGCAAAGTCTTACTAGTTCCAGGAAATGTCCCGAGGGTGGAATGACACCAGTTAAAGCAATATTACTAACTTGGATTTCCTCCATTAATTCACTCTTGTTTGGGATTTTTATTCTTTGTAGGAATTCATCTAGGTAAGCATTCATCAAATATATATCTGTGATTTTGTCTAGATTACTAGTGATTTCAGAAGTAACAGGAAAACCTGACGTCATTGTATACATATTTAATGCCCTAGTTTTACTTCAAATTTCCTTACAAATGAATAAGAGTACAAGAGTGTCTTAGATCTTATAGATTTTACAATGAATATCCATGAAATTTGGATCTGGTTTGAAAAATTTTCAATCTTTGGTTCTCGATTTGTCTTTTGCAATCAATCTCATGTTGTTCTCCAAGAAATTATGTTAACAACGATGTACAAATTTTAGAAAATGATAGAAAAAAGAAAAATACATTTGAATACTTCAAACATTATTCCTTAACTTGTGTGAAAATACATTAATGATGACATTCATAAATGCATTGCATCATGGCCATCCCTCATGCCTTTTCCATTTTCAAATGTGATCCATCCATGTGGAATAATTTTATGCAATGCGGGCTTGGGTATCTTTTTGCATTTTTGCATCATATTTTAAACACAGATTCATTTACTTGTTTGACCTGATCACTCGCCTTTGACTCTCACTCTGATCTTAACACATGTTTAGATACTAATGGTAGCAGAGCTGTGGGCCCTTTCTAAATATTTATTCACTTTCTCAATTGAGCCCAAATTTATCAACTTGACCCGAGGACCCGCTTCTCTGATTGTTGCATGAAAATGTGCCACGTGTCCTTAGCAGGTCTCGGGAGCCTTTCTAAACTTTTGCACTTCCTTAACTAAAAGTCAAGAAACACCATTAAGCCCTAAATCCTTGCCTCAGAAAACTTGTGACACGTATACCTCTTTGGGAGCAAGGTCAATTTCTGGACCTGCATTCTTTGACTATGAATATTCCATGGAATATTCATCGGGCCTTAGGGCCACGTTTGTAAATTGTGAGTGTTATAAGATCATTGTAACTTTACAACTTAAATTTGTCATACCACAACCACTTGGAAAATGCCACTTATCATTGGGCGATAGAACCAAACATGAAATTTGTAACACAACTAGGGAAAGGTATACATAGGTATTTTTCATGATTTAAAACTGATTCATGATCAATTTTTTTTGTAGGGATATTCAAGAACAACATGTCTAGTACAATCCTTGATTAAAAAAGAGGCATAACTGTTGTTGCAGGCTCACAGCACCCCTGGATGCAGATCAGGCTTCTAGATTGATCACTCTAGCATCCAGTGTGATTGCACAACATGGAAACCTCTCTCCAAGTGTGGGGACTTGAAAAAGTGAGAAAGGATTCTCCAGATTAGAGGCTGGTTCCTCAAACTCCTCTGATTCAGATGCTACATTTTGCAAATACTGCAGAGGGTTCAGAGCCTAATCCTAATCTAAATTGCCAAGGAGACAGGGATAAGAAATGCATAAAATTGAAATCTAAGCTAATAGATGGTGATGCACCAAGGAATGAAGAACACCTATCTTGCCAGTAAACACAGACCATTCAAATGTGATATAAGATCATGCACAGATAACATAACTTGCAGTGAAAGACCAGGAGGATGTAAAATGAACACAGAGAGGGATGAGAATCATCCACAGACATGTATCACTTGCTCCAAAGATCGATACAATACACTACAGAATGCCAAGAGGCAGAGTCATATTACAGTTCAAATGGGAGGTTCGAACTCCACAAATTCGCCTGATAGGAGAAGAAGGGAGGAGCAAAATAGAAAAGGTTCGACCTTTTTTAAGAAGCCCCTCTTTACAATATATAGAAAGAATGAGAGAGGGAAGAGAGAGGAAATCCAAAATCTGCCCCAACCACTTCTAGGTCATATTTTAAATCATCTCATTATGGCAGAAGTGGCGGATCCTAGAAAAATGGTGAGCTGTCTAACAGAAGCGGCGAACTGTCTGCTGCATTAAAGCTGGTTGTTGGAGCGTCACTTCTGGTATTACCATGCATCAGGGACTTTTTATCATTTTTCTCCCTCGAGACTACACCAAAATGCAAGATTGATCCCAGAATCATGTAGAGAATTTCAACAGATTTCCGTTGATATAAAGAACGTGCAAATCCGAGCTCTGGATCGAAAGATACGATGATCTAAAGATTTAGGGCAAAAACAGGCAAAAACAGGTCGGCGGGAAAAATATTTGAACTTTCCCCGTGCTTTGCCACTTGGATGACATGTGGCAGGCTTTGATTCACTGAGCAATTCTCTCTCCTTCCTTGCTCTGCATTCCTTGCTCCATAGGACACGTGTCCTCTTCTGATTGGCTCGGGCTGACCCTTCAAAACTCGCCCTTTGAATTTTGGACCTTTTCCCTTGTGACACGTGTCGTGATTTGATTGGTCCGCGGGTCTGCCGGCTCTTTCGCGTCCATTTGTCCCGGATGTCCCAGTGCTGTCTGGGACAAAAACTTCCGATCCACCTGAAATGGGCTTCCTTTTTCCTCATTCAGCCGATGACACGTGGCATCGCTTGATTGGCTTTCGGCTCCTTCGGCTATCCGCGTCCCACGCGTCCCTTTGTCCCAACCATCCCAGTGCTGAAGTTCCTCGTTTCGGCCGAACCGACCGGTTCATGTCTTGCGTGTACATTTGTTCCAACTATCCCAGACTGTCTGGGACAAATTCTTCTGATTCACCTGATTCGGCCTGTTCGCGTCCCCACAGCCCAAATGTCCCGAATGTTTAGTGTGAAATTTCTCCTTTTCGGCTGATTCGGGCGGTTCGCGTCCTTCGCGTCTTCTTGTCCCACTTGTCCCAGAGCAGTTAGTTGATTTTCTTCTCCTTCAGCCGAACTAGCTTTTCACGTCCCACGCGTCCCGACGGCTGGGATGTTCCTCTGCCCTGCCGACTACCTAGCGGCCTTTCAGCCGATTCGCGCCCCGATGTCCCTCATGTCCTGACCGTTGCGAGGACGAGGACTTAGCCAATTTTCATGATTTTTTCTAGCCCAAGCTTGCTTTCCGCAACTTTTTCACATTTTCTCAGACCTTGCTCTTTCCTTCTTTGGCCAGGGGAGTTAGAAAAAATTTGAGGGGACCCTAGAAACATGATTTTAGCCCTGAATCAATCCATTTTCCTGAGACTTGAGAATTCTGATGCGTGTTATCAAATTAACCCTGGGGGGTGAATTTGGATAACAATTGGCGACTCAGTGGGGTTACCTGCCTGCTAGGTAGAAGATACCAGTTGCCTGAAGCAGTCCATTGGGCATGGAGTCATCAAATATTCTGTTTAGAATCCTCAACTGACTCAGAATGTGTAAGGAGGAAGATGGAATATCACCTGATGAAAGCAAGGACTGCTAAACATCTCCATGGACAGCAAGCTGTGCCAAAGCACTTAGGGAAAACAAGACTAACCTACAACAAAACAATGTGCACAAGCACTTGGAGGAAAGAAAATCTAATCTAATATTTACAGAGGTAGTGAACTTCCCTCTAGAAGCAACGCTTGAGATAGATTCCATTGACTGGAATCTATAGTTCTTCACCCTCCAGTGAGGCTAATTGGAAAGCATTGCTATTCTTGCACTTTGTGACCACGTATGGGCCACTCCAAATGGCATCAAATTTTGAATGCCTTCCTGGTTTTTACTCTGTCCACATCCCATTTCAACACTAGATCTCCAACTTGAAAAGATCTATCCTTGGCCTTTCTATCAAAGGTCTTCTTGATCAAAGCTTGATCCTTTTCCATTGCTTGGGATGCCTGATTTCTGATCTCTTGCAGCTCCATCAACTCTGCATACCTCACCTCCATGGGCTCAAATTCAAGCAACTCCAGCTGCTTCATGAGTTCCAATGTTGGCAACTCAAGTGACATGGGCAAGATTGCCTCTCTTCCATAGACAAGCCTGAATGGAGAGTTACCCGTGGATCTTTTGGGAGTTATCTTATTAGCCCATAAGGCTGATTTCAGTTTGGTATGCCAAGACCTCTGATTCTCATAAAGAGTCCTCCTAATGATCCTCAACAAGTTCTTGTTTGTAGACTCGGCCTGGCCATTACCCTGAGGGTAATAGTTTGATGAAGTGCTTAGGTAAATACCGTTCTTGACAACCCACTCAGTCACCCTGGATCCAATGAATGCCAATGCATTATCAGAGATTATTGTGGTAGGTACACCAAATCTGGTTGTTATCCCCTCATAAAAGTCTAAGATGCTAGACTCATTTGCCTCTTTGAGTGCTACTACTTCTGTCCATTTGGTGAAGTAGTCTGTGGCTGTCAAAATCCATTTGTGCCCTTGGCTTGAATTGGGATTAATGACTCCAATGAAGTCCAAACCCCATTGCATGAATGGCTGGTCAACTGAGATTGGATGCAATGGAAGGGCAGCAAGTCTTCTCTTTTCCTGTGAAGAATGCACAATTCTTACACCTCTTGATCCATGCATAGCAATCACTGAAGATTTTAGGCCAATAATAACCAGCTTTCATGATTTTTAGAGCTGTCACTCTTGGTGCAAAATGGCCACCAGCTGGTCCACCATGAAACTCTTCCAACACCCTTTGAATCTGATTTGTGCTAATGCATCTCAACAACACTCCATTCACATCTTTCTTGAACAAAACTCCATCAACAATGGCATACGGGACAACCTACAATCTGAAGTGTCTCCTTTGGGTCTTGTTCATCTCTGGAGGGCATAGGCCTGTGCCTAGGAAGTGCATAATACCTTGGGTCCAACAAGGAGTGGGGGAAGCATTGTCTTCTTCATGATTGCCACTTGGCTCATGGCTGTCCTGGACTGTCAAAACAGTTTCTTCTTTGTTGCATACTTCTTTTTGCTTCCCCAAAACCAGCTACTCACACAATCCTTTCCCTCTTACCAGCTTAGTGATCTTGATCTCAATGTCATACTCCATGACACAGGTGATCCAACCTGCCCTTTTCTCATTCAAATCCTTGTTGAGGAGGAAGTCCTTAACCCCAGCATGTGAGACCAGCAACTGGACCTTGTTGTTTGAGACTAAATGCTTGAATTTCTTCAAGCTTCTGATTACTGCAAGTACATGCTTTTCAATAAAAGAGTACCTCACCTCGCAGTCATCTAGGCTCTGGCTGAAGAAGGCAACCGGCTGCTCATCATTATCTTTGTTCTGCTGCACCAGAATGGCAGAAATAGTGTCATCACCTCCAAATGCATAGAGGATGAAATCCTTGGAGAAGTCTGGGTTGATGAGAGTTGGTGCTTGAGAGATAGCTTCTTTGATTACTTCAAAACTCTCCTTGCCTTCTACTGTCCACTTAAAAGCCATGCTCTTCTTTAACATTTTGGTGATGGGCTTGACAAGGGCTGCAAAATCTGGGACAAACCTGCGGACAAAATTGATCCTTCCCAAGAAGCTCTGAAGGGCTTTCTTGTGGCTTGGCAATGGTAGTGCTCTTATGGCTTCAACCCTCTCTGGATCAATTGTTAATCCCTCTTTCGAGACAATATGGCCTAGAAGTTTCCCCTCATGAGCCAGGAATATGCATTTTTTGGGATTCAATGATACCCCAAATCTTCTACACCTCTGAAATACCTGCCTCAGATGAAAAAGGTGATCCACTGCATTTTTGGAGAATACAGTGATGTCATCAAGATATATCAAAACTATTTCATTGATCAACCCCTTGAATGCCATATCCATTGCCCTTTGGAAAGTGGCTCCAGCATTTGATAGGCCAAATGGCATCTTCTTGTAGGCATATGTTCCCCATTTGGTTGTGAAGGCTGTCTTGAACTGATCTTCCTCCCTCACCATAATCTGATTGTAGCCTGAGTAGCCATCAAGTAGTGAAAACCTTTCTGAACCAGCTACAACCTGCAATATTTGCTCCATGGAAGGGAGTGGATAATGATCCTTGAGAGAGGCTCTATTCAAGTCTCTGAAGTCGACACACAACCTGATCTCTCCATTCTTCTTTCTGACTGGGACTAAGTTGGCGACCCAACTTGAGTGTTTGATGGGGAAGATGATACTGGCCTCAATAAGCTTGCTTAACTCTTTTCTCATGAGAGGTTCAATATGGGGATTCACTGGCCTTTGCTTTTGCCTGATAGGCTTGGATTCCAGATCCAGCTCAATAGTATGTTGTGCCAGCTTTGGGTTGAAACCTCTTAGATCTTTGTAAGTCCAAGCAAAGACATCTGGGAACTCTTGACAAAGCTGAACAAAATCAGATTTCTCTTGTGAGGTACTTACTTTGCCAATCTGCAATGTTTTGCCTTCTTCCACTAAAATAGGCTCTGAATCTTCACCCTTTACTTGAATCTTCGTTTTCTCCTTCCGGAACTGATCATTCGGGTTGAAGATTGACTCCAAGGTTATGAGACCTTTTGGTAATTTGTTAGTTCTCAGCTGCACCACTTGGTCACCATACTGCTGATGCAGCTTGTCTTGATTCCTGGCGGAGAACTCAGCTTCTTCTTGTAGGAAATTAACAATTTGCTGATCATTCTCGAAGACTTGCCAACTTGTATTGTTATCCGGAACAGCTGGTCTCACAACCACTTTGATATGAGGCTGAGGTTTTTCACTTTTGATATTTTCTACAACGTCAAATGCAGCCCCAATTACTGCCAGTCTGTCAGCGGCTTCATTCTTTTTTCTTGGGATGGAATTGATGCTAAAAGCTTCAAAATCTTCAATAAGATCCCATACCCGATTTTTGTAGTTCTTCAACAGATCATTTTTGGCAGCATTTTTCCCTTTGACTTGGTTTACAATCTAGCTCACTATCACCAAATACTTGTAAATTCCTGATGCCTTTCTTCATTGCCCAGTGCAGTCCATGAATTAAGGCTTCATACTCAGCTGTGTTGTTTGAACAGGAAAACTGGAAACGGAAGGCTGAGTAATACCTTATATCTTGTGGTGAAATGAGCATAGCTCCTCCTCCTGCACCTTGTCTACTCCTTGACCCATCAAAGAACAATTGCCATACTTCATTCTTGTCTTTATGATCTGGCTTGGTGATGCTGGGGAGAGGTTGATTCTCTTCATGTAAACAATAAACCCCTAGCTCAGATTCTTCTACTTCTTGATAAGGATCAAAAGCATGCACCTTGCTTGCCCATTCATCAAGAGTCAAATCCGGGATCCTTCCAACCTTGGTGTCAGCCTCGTCAGTGCTAGGGTGATCTTCTTGATCAAATGCTGAGCAATTGGCATTAATCTGACTTGGAGTGTAAGGCTCAATATGGAAGTTTGCAATAGGTTCAGACCTAATTGTAGCCTTAGTTCCATACCTTGTTCTAAACAGCATGTGAGACCAATCCACCGAAAGATAGCCTCCAATTTTAGCAGTGAAGTCTCTTGACAAGCACAATGCAAAGAGTGGTGGAAGGTCTATGACTGATACATCTTGTAAAACAACAACATTTGGACATGCATGCAAGGTAAGACTCAAATTTCTAATCACTCCAACTGTTGCTATTGCTGTCCCATCTAGCTGTACTACCCCTTTAGATGTTATTTCATACTGGAGCCCTAGCTGATCAGCTATCTGTTTAGGCATTACTGAGCTACTTGCCCCGGAGTCTATCATGCAATTATGTACTAGCTGATTTCCAATGATTAACGAAACATAGAAAGGGGGGGCTTCAACATTTTACCTTGTTGTGCTCCATGACTTCCTTCAGGCTGGGCAACATTTGTAAGCACTTTGTCTTGCATCTGAACCTGCTGATTCGAAGTTGGCCAATCCTTCATGGCAGCTTGCAGCAGATCTCTTTGGCCTGGGATGGATAGGGATTCCCACATTGATATATTAATGTTAGTCTTCTTCATCTAATCAATGATACTGAATGGTGATGAAGGATCTCTTTGCTGTCCCTTGGTTTGCACATTTACTCCTTGTACGTGGGCAGCAACAGTTGGCATTTGAGTTGGCCTAGGGGCTGTTCTTGGCTGCCCTTGTGCATTTGAAATGGGACTTTGCTTGCCAATCATTTCTGGAGCCATAGAAGGTTGTGGGCTGGTTGGAGCTAGTGGCTGCTCCTCACCCAAATTTCTCCTTTTTGACCTTGTGTTGGCTGCAACACCTTGAGAAACTGCTTGATTCATGCCACAAAAATCTTCTGCTTGCCAGTTCACCAATGTGGTGTCATTTGGGGCTGATTGCTGTTGGAATGTTTCTTGTTGTTGACTGTTTCCTTGACTGCCCTCACCCTCCACACCAGTAGTTGTCACCATCAATGCTTGATTGAGGGCACCATTGAAACACATGGATTGGTTATGAGGCTCGTTGCATGGAAAGCACCAATCATATTCCTGAGCAATGTTGTTCTGTGTTGGCACTAATGCTTTAGAGGCAGATATGACATTTGGATTATAGGGCTGGAATGGTCTATTAGCAGGAGGCCTTGTTTGATTCATATTTGCAGCTGGATTAGGTGGTCTTTGTGGTTGGTATGGCTGCCTATTAGGTTGAGCTTGGGGTTGATAAGAAGGTCTGAAACCTTGGGCTTGTTGCCTCTTGAGAGTAACTAGCTCATTGCCTAGGTTTTGCAACTGTTTCATGACCTCTTGGAAGCTCATTTGAAGCACTAGAGGATGAAGTAGAAGTTTCACTTGAACTTTGATTTCTAGGGGTGGGAACAGGAGCCAAAGTGGGTGCTTGACTAGTGCTTGGATTTTCTAAGTTTGGATACAAGGGCATGGGAGGCCTAGGAGCCAGTTTACCAGCTTGAATAAGACAGTTTTCAGCTCTAATGGCAATGCTATAAGCAGCAGGTAAGGTTGTGCCTCCCATAGATTGAATTAACATAGAAATATCAGAATTCAAAGCTTTAAGGTAATATAGAAAAGCACCTTCTGCTGTTGGCCTGACTGCCACTAGAATCCTATCCCAAGATCTTTGAAATTTGAAGTTGAAGTCAGTCAGCTGCTCATTGGGGGCTCTCTTGATAGTTGTCAGCTGCTCCAAAAGAGACAAGTTGTCTCCCTTCTCTCCAAATTGCTCGTGAAGTGCAATACACAACTGATTCCAGTTTGTGATAGAACCAACTCCAAGGCTCCTAAACCATTGTAATGCTTTACCCTTGAATGAAGATGCCAGTAACTTGACAGCCACTTGCATTTCATTGATTTCATGGATTGCACAAAGGTTAGCAATATCTTTAACATGATCACCTGGAGTAGTCTGATTTTCTCCAGTGAAGTAGGGAATGTTCTTCAAGGCTGCAATAGGAACTGGATGTTGTGCATTGAGAGCAAGTGGGCTGCTGCCTGTGAAGTTGACGTAGGGGTTGTTTTGAGCCATTCTGATTGGTCTTAAAACCCTTGTTGACTGAATGAAAGGTCTACCAGGTGGAGGAGTTGAGAGAGTTCTGTTTGGTGGAGATGGAGACCTTTGAATCCTTCTTCCTCTTTGCCTTCTTCTTGGAGATAATTGCAGGTATTCAAACAACACTTCTTCTTCTCCAACTCTTGACCTTGTGGTGATTCTTCTCATGAGTTTTCAGGCCTGTGCTACTGGAACCAATCGATTCTTCCCCTTGGGAGTCGCCAGATATGCAAATAATAGCTCTTTTAAGCAAGAAAATTGCAACAGATGCACATCAATCCTGCTACAATAAAAATGAGACCTCTGGTCCCACCGGGCGTGCCAAAACTGTTGTTGCAGGCTCACAGCACCCCTGGATGCAAATCAGGCTTCTAGGTTGATCACTCTAGCATCCAGTGTGATTGCACAACATGGAAACCTCTCTCCAAGTGTGGGGACTTGTGAAACTGAGAGAGGAATCTCCAGATTAGAGGCTGGTTCCTCAAACTCCTCTGATTTAGATCTATATTTTGCAAAACTACAGAGGTTCAAATCCTAATCCTACTCTAAATTGCCAGGGGGCAGGGATAGAAATGCAAAAATTGAAACTAACTGAAGATGGTGATGCACCGAGGAATGAAGAACACCTATCTTGCCAGTAAACACAGACCATTCAAATGTGATATAAGATCATGCACAGATAACATAACTTGCAGTGAAAGACCAGGAGGATGCAAAATGAACACAGAGAGGGGTGAGAATCATCCACAGACATGTATTACTTGCTCCAAAGATTGATACAATACACTACAGAATGCCAAGAGGTAGAGTCGTATTACAGTTCAAATGGGAGGTTCGAACTCCACAAATTCGCCTGATAGGAGAAAAAGGGAGGAGCAAAACAGAAAATGTTCGACCTTTTTTAAGAAGCCCCTCTTTACAATATATAGAAAGAATGAGAGAGGGAAGAGAGAGGAAATCTAGAATCTGCCCCAACCACTTCTAGGTCATATTTTAAATCATCTCATTATGGCAGAAGCGGCGGATCCTAGAAAAACGGCGGGCTGTCTAACAGAAGCGACGAACTATCTGCTGCATTAAAGCTGGTTGTTGAAGCGTTACTTCTGTCTATTATTATGCGTGCCAGGGCATTTTTTTCAATTTTCTCTCTCTAGACTACACCAAAATGTAAGATTGATCCCAGAATCATGTAGAGAATTTCAACAGCTTTCCGTTGATATAAAGAACGTGCAAATCCAAGCTCTGGATCGAAAGATACAATGATCTGAAGATTTAGGGCAAAAAGCAGGCAAAAACAGGTCGGCGGGAAAAATATTTGAACTTTCCCTGCGCTCTGCCACTTGGATGACACGTGGCAGGCTCTGATTCACTGAGAAATTCTCTCTCCTTCCTTGCTCTGCATTCCTTGCTCCATAGGACACGTGTCCTCTTCTGATTGGCTCGGACTGACCCTTCAAAACTCACCCTTTGACTTTTGGACCTTTTCCCTTGTGACACGTGTCGTGATTTGATTGGTCCGCAGGTCTGCCGGCTCTTTCGTGTCCATTTGTCCCGGATGTCCCAGTGCTGTTTGGGACAAAAACTTCTGATCCACCCGAAATGGGCTTCCTTGTTCCTCATTCGGCCGATGACACGTGGCATCGCTTGATTGGCTTTCGGCTCCTTCGGCTATCCGCGTCCCACGCGTCCCTTTGTCCCAACCGTCCCAATGCTGAAGTTCCCCGTTTTGGCCAAATCGGCCGGTTCACGTCCTGCGCATACATTTGTTCCAACTGTCCCAGACTGTTTGGTACAAATTCTTCTGATTCACCTGATTCGGCCGGTTCGCGTCCCCACGGCCCAAATGTCCCGAATGTTTAGTGCAAAAGTTCTCCTTTTTGGCCGATCTGGGCGGTTCGCATCCTTCGCTTCTTCTTGTCCCACTTGTCCCAGAGCAGTTAGTCGATTTTCTTCTCCTTCAGCCGAACCAGCTTTCTGCGTCCCACGCGTCCCGACGCCCAGATGTTCCTCTGCCCTGTCGACTGCCTGGCAGCCTTTCGGCCGATTTGCGCCTCGATGTCCCTCATGTCTCGACCATTGCGAGGACGAGGACTTAGCCAATTTTCACGATTTTTTCCTGCCCAAGCTTGTTTTCTGTAACTTTTTCACATTTTCTTAGAGCTTGCTCTTTCCTTCTTCGGCCAGGGGAGTTAGAAAAAATCTGAGGGGACCCTAGAAACATGATTTTTTCCCTGAATCAATCCATTTGCCTGAGACTTGAGAATTCTGATGCATGTTATCAAATTAACCCTGGGGGGTGAATTTGGATAACAATAACATCCTAAACATAGGATTTTTAGATGGATTTAACATGACTGTAATGTTTGAACTCACATTTTTACATGGGAAAACCAAACAATGTAAATTTTTTTGAAGGCATGTTAAAAAAAAGGAGTGAGATCATTTCAAACACCAACACTAGCTTCGACTCGGGGATGTGCACCCCTTATGGGTAACACAAGAACCATATAAAGTACACACATTGCAGACCGAGTACCAAAGTCCATTAGGTTATGGAGTCAAGTAAAATACACACTAGGTCAAGTGATAATAACACATCTCTCAAAAACATGCTAAGAATCTAGAGAAACTGGTCAGTGTAGACTAGGAAAATGAAAACGGAAACAAAAAACACACAAAAAATGAAAAATAAAGAAAAAATACTATAAATTGTACATTAATTCATACCTTGCTTTTAAATCAGTCAAGGAAATATTTCAAGTGCCTGCCATTAACATGCAACTCAAGTAATTCTCCATCTAGATCCTTCAAGAAGAAAGTGTGTTCACCAATTCTGAAATCAATGGAATAAGGGCCCATCCATAAAGCATCAAATTTTCCATGTTTCCCCTTATCCTCATGCATGATATCCCATAATAACATAAGATATCCACACTAAAAGTTCTAGGAGTTACCTTTTTATCAAATAATCTTTTAAGTTTTTTCCTGAACTTCAAATGCCTTTGGTGGGACTCTCTTCTTTCTTCATCTAACTCAATAATTTGATTGATCCTTGCATCATAAGGGCCAAATCCTTCATCCTCGAGCTGTTGTATGAATTGGTAAGAAGATAATTACATGTGTAGGGGAAGAAGGGCTTGAACTCCATAGACTAGTTTGAATGGGATCTTTCTAGTGGCTCTTTTAGTAGTGATTATATCTGCCCAAACAAAAAACTTCAACTGCTCACCCCATCTCCTTTTGTTAACCTCTAGTGTTTGTGTAATTATCTTCAACAAATTTTTGTTGTCTGATTTAGCTTGTCAATTTCCTTAAGGATTGTAATTAGATGCATATGTCAAATTTAACCCATACTCTTAACACAACCACTAATGGTTTAGCTCGAAAGCTCATGGCATTGTTAGCAACTATCTTTGCAGGTACTCTAAACCTGTAAATAATATGCTTCAAGATAAAATCCATAACAATCTGATGAGTTGATTTATTATTAGGGATAGCCTCAACCCATTTGGTGAAGTAATCAGTGGTCACTAATATCCATTTGTGGCCTGCACTTGAAGGGTCTAAAATCTCTCCAAAAAAATACATATCCCATTGTTTAAAAGGGGATTCAATTGATCCTAGATGTAAAGGGAGAGAACTTGAAGACATCATTCTTCCTGAAATTATTTAACTTCAATTTTTCTTACTAACAAGGTTGTATCTTTAAAAAGTATGGGCCACCAATATATTGCCCTTAAGATCTTGTGGGCAGTTACTCTTCCAGCAAAGTGACCCCCACATACCCCCCATGAAAATATTCAATTAATTTGGGAGCTTCATCCTATATAATACATATTAAAATAACCCCTTCAGGATTCTTCCAATCCAACTCATAATCAATGATAATATAATTCTGGAAGGCTAGCTTGAGTGTCCTTCTTTGATTCTTATCTAAATATCCAGGGAAATCTAAATTCTTGAGGTAAAATATGATGTCCATATACCATGTAGAATTGACTAATTTCTCATAGACATCCATATTTCCCTCCTCAACTTCATTTACTTCCATCACTTACAGGTTACTTTCTTCCATTAGCTTTTCCAGGCCTAGACCTCTAATCGGTTTAGTGGTCTGAATATCCATGTCATATTCCTACAATTTTTTCACTCATCGACATATTTTACTAGAGATTTCCATTTATGATAAGATGTCTTTGACCATAGTGTGGGGAACATAAGCTATAATCTTAGAGCTCAAGATATATGGCCTAAAATTTTTTATTTCTCTAAACAAGGAAAAAACCCATTTCTCCATGATGGTATATTTCAACTCTACTCCCTGTAATTCTTTACTGAAGAAAGCAATTGGCCTTTCATTTCCTTCCTCATCATTCTACAATAGTATAGATGCAATTGTATTTTCAGAGGAAAAAAATAAAATTTGAAATGCCCTTTTATAATCAAGGGCTGCTAAAACATGATAATTTTAAGTGCTTCCTTGATTCCCTATGAAGGCTTTGGCACCTCCCTTCTCCCATTTGATAATTTGATCCTTCTTTAGCATACTTGTGATGGGGATAGTCATTTAAAAAAATTTGGAAATGAATCTCCTGATGAAGTTTATTTAACCAAAAAAGGACTGAATTCCTTTCTTAGTTTTGGGAATAAGAACTTTTCCAATAGCTTCCACTCTTTCAAGATCAATCATATCCCCTTATTTTGACACAATGTGCCCCAAATTTTTTTCCTTTTGAACCCCAAAATGGCAATTTTTAGGATTCAATGAGATGCCATATTCTCTGCATCTTAGCAACATTTTTTTTCACATGTTGCAAGTGATCATTCCTTTTTCTTAAAAAATACTATCACATCATCCTGGTATACAACAATAAAAATCATTTATTTATCTTGAGAATGCAACATCCATGGCTCTTTGAAAAGTAGACCCAACATTCATCAGGACAAATGACATTCTCACATACACATAAGTGCCCCATGGGGTGGTGAAAGTAGTTTTGATTCTTTCTGATTGCTTTACAACCACATGGTTATACCCTGAGAATCCATCTAGTGTGGAAAACAACTCAGATCCTGTGACCAACTACAACATGTTATCCATATTAGGAAATGGATAGTTGTCTTTAATCGAGGCCTTGTTCAGATTCATGAAATACACACACAACCTGATATCTCCATTTATATTTCTAGCTGGCACTAGGTTTACGACCCATGAAGAATATCTTGTGGGTTGTATGATACCTCCATCCCTTAAAATTTTTAGCTCTTCTTGCATTTTGAGGGAAAGGAGTGAATTAATTGGCATCTAATTTTACCTGAATGGCCTAGCATTAGGTTCTAAAGGTATTTCATTCTGGAATAGATCTTCCCTATATGATTTCAAGTCTAAATATGACCATGCCAAGAATTCTTGGTACTTCTTTAACAACTCAAATTAAGATTGCTTTTCATATTTACATAGATTTCTACCTAGCTATATTTTCCTAGGTTTTTCTTTAGTCCACAAATTGTGCTCTTCCACATCTCTTGAGGCTGACATATGTCCATGGACAACCCTATCAGGGTTATCAAAGTTTGACTCTAAGGCTACCAAACCTCTTGGAATGGTTTTGGTTTTCAACTGGATAATATTTTTGCTAAACAAGGTCTACTTACCATCATAAACACAAACCATTGGTTCCCAATCCATATTTTGGTTTGTAAATTCTTCTTTGTTCTGCAAGAACCTCTGAACCTAGGCATCATTATAAAAAACTTTCCAATGTTTTACATTGTCAGGGACAAATGGTCTTGATAAAACTTCTATATCATATTCACAATAAGGAGACATAGTACAATTTTCAAACCTGGATCCAAATATTGCCAACTTGTCTGTAACAACATTCCAATTTTTGTCATGGTATAATATATTGAAAGAGTCAAACATATCAATAAAGTCCCAAACTGCATGCTTATATTGTTTCATCCTTTGGTTTTTGTGGCATACAATTTCCTAACTTGTTTGACTACCAAATCTGAATCTCCTTTAACAACAATGTCCTTGATACCATACCTCCAAGTAATCCTTAAACCCAAAATCAAGTGTTTTATATTATGCTAATATTATTAGTGCACTCAAATTTAATTTTAAAGGAAAAATTGAAAGTCCCTTGGTTTGGAGACAAAAGGAGAACACCAACACAATTCCCTCAAATTGGAGCAAGCTAGACTCAAACATCAAAGTCCAAGGGAATACCATTTTATTCAATACATTTATAACTTATCAATGTCATGGTCCTCAAAATTTGCATAGCCCACAAAATTATCAACATCTAAATCTGTATGTAACACCTCATAAGAAGCATTGTTAGTGATCTTCAATTAGATGTAGCATCTTTTTCTCTACACACAATTTAACAAGAATTCCTTCTATTAGTATGATTTACATATGAAAAATCCATCTTGCACACTCCCACCCACACTAGAATCACACTTGTTCCTTGACAAAAACATTCCCCACTTAATAGGACAATCCACAATAACTACATTCATGGTCAAATATATTCCAGGGTAAGTTGTTAAACTGCACTACCAATCCTTGAACATACCCAATCACCAGACATTTCCCTTGAATCCATAGAAGTGAACTTTCTAAAGGCTGTTGAATTCACTTTGATATTTAATTCATTCACTACCCCAAGAGACATTACATTCCATGAGGCCTCTTGAATCAATACATGTAGTTGTGCACTAATATTGTCCTTGATGATTAAAGTAGTATAGAAAAGGATCAATATCAAGATGAGATTCAACAAGAGAGGTACCCAAATATACTTCAAGGAGATTCTCCCAAATCTTCAAATTCCTGTGGCATTTCGAATTCTACAATAACAGGGGGAGTATACACATTATTTACATTTTTTCTTGGGGAAACCACCTCTTCCTTAAATCCCAAATACTCATATACCTTTTTCCTATGCTCAGGGATCCTAAGAAATTCAAAAATAGGTACAATGTCCTTAATCTAACTTAGACATCTAGGCTATATCACAGGGGATGTATTTTGGGTAATACTATGTATTGGGGGGAGAGTGACTACCCCCTACTTGTGGTATGATAATTTTTGTGGCTTGGGCATGGAACTGGGGTATAAGGTTTATTGGGAATGACTGCACCTTTTGCTAGGTATATCCTTTTTATGAGGGTCCTTTGGGGATATTGGTGAGGAGTGGAATTTTTGGTTTGGGTTATGGCCCTCCCCCTTTCACAACTCTGACTTCTAAGATTGTATTAATTCTCCCGAGTAATTATTGCATTTATCATACAACTAATCCCGTCTTACTTCAGAAGGAATTACCCCCTATGATACTTATTGATCATTAGATCTCTCAAATACTCAAATTCATGATTAGGTAAGTCAAAATCATTGCACCATATAAACTTCAACATCATCCATTAGGAGGGAGAGGAGATTCTCGAATGGATATCCGAGTCCCAAAAACATTATATAGTTATAGACACTCAACAACTCAGAAGAAGTGGCACCTTTTTGTGTATTATCAGGGCACTCCATCATGTATACATCACCAAAAGTATCATCATCATCCACCTCTTAAACGTATTCAGTCAGGGTCACAAGAGGAATGTGGTCATAAACACTTGTCACACCATTCAATAGACATTGTTTTCTTATACTATGACAACTCTAGGAGTTATGGGATAAGCGACCAACATATTTTCTCTTAGTTGTTACTATTTTTTTCTTGATCCCATAAGTCCCTTTCCTTTCTCATCTGATCTATAATCACCTCTAGGATGATTCCCAAATCTATTTTGGCCCTGTTCTTGGTGTTGGTTATGAGAGCTCTGTCCTATTCCTTTTTCTACTCTAGAAATTTTATAATAAATTTCTTTAACTTCTCCTGTCATAGTCTTCACAACTTCCTCCAGATCCACTACCTTACTATTATGAGGTTTCTCGGGATTAATCAATTTAACACCCTCCCTCTTAAGATGATTTCCTATTACCTTAATGTTATTATCAGTTTTCATTTCCATGGATAAAGCTTGCCTCAAATTTGTAGAATTATTGTCTCTCAGATAATAAGCCATTTTTCTTGTCATAAGCATCATTATATTTTATTAGGCAATATTCATCACCTAGCCTTAAAATTATGGGAAGTCTAGTTAGATTTTTAATGAATCTAGCATTAAATTCTTGAACAAACTCATTGATGTTCTTTTGTTATATTTTAAAATTCAGGATAAAAAGAATCTAGGGTCAGTCCTTATCCCCATATTGTGACCTAAAGGCATACTTCATCTCAAAACCATGAGTCAATTGAGTTGTCTGACAATGATTTATACCAGTCATGTGTATTTTCTTCTAGAGTATGGATGAACAATTTTATATATACATCTCCATGATCTATTTCAAAATCCTCCATCATATTAAAAAAAAGTTTAAGGTTTTGGTCACCAATGATGGCATTATTCCATTGAAACTTAGGGAGCCTATTTATTACTTCTTGAGGAACAACATTGGGATATCCCACCATAGCCATGAAATATATGGGTCCAAAGACATTTACAACAAAGATAGGTCTAGGTGGAGGCTGAGACATGTTAGTTCAAGGATTATTTTGAGGAGGTGATCCCATGTAGGAGGATTAAAATGTTGTGGGATGTGAGTTATTTGAGGAAAAGGTGTGTGATCTTCAAAGTAAATGTCCTTTAATGACTCAGTTTCACAAAAAATTCTATTAGTTATAAGTGATAAAGGAGGAAAATGAGGTATACCTATTTCATTTACAAATGATGACCCCTCACCAGTTGCAGTATACAAATTTTCAGCAGGACTAATTAATCCAAAACTGTCCCAGGAGGTAGAATAATCCTCTACCCAAGGCTGATCACTTTCCACCACTAACACCACTTTTCTCTTCCAACCTTTGATCTCCTAAATCTCTCTAGACTTGTTTCTTGTTTGGATTTGTCTTCCCAATTTATGGAAACAATTTTATACCAGGATCCTCCTTGAATAAGGACCTTATTCCTTCCATCTTTACAGATCTCATCAACAAATTTTAATTATTGAAGCTTAAGACACTGGCATTAACTAGAAATTCTGAACAAATATGGATTCACCACTAAATATTTACACCTTAGATGTGTAAAACACTAAAGATGTCTTGTCAGTTATAAATTAACACTTAATTTCAATAAATATTGACAAATCTTAGCATCCTTTGTTAGTATTTTCTCCTAACTGAGTGAGATTTAATGGAAATATTCCTCAAATTAGGAAAATATCAAGTAATTGATTTCTGATTTAGCTTATTTTTAATAAAACTCAACAAAGGATGACATCTAGACCACATATTTTCTTCTAAACATGTTTGGAACATTATTAGAGGTCGATATTTATCTGTATTCACATAAATAGTTCCCCAAAAATGGTTCTAGAGTGGTGTTGGTACCCAAATCGGTTCTCCCCTTGTGGTCAAGCAACATCAACAGGATGGGCAAGATGCCTAGAGAATGATAGATCAAGATTTAAGTCATTTTGTATCCAGGAAAAGATCTCATCACCTCTTTGTGACTTTGAGCATTGAGAAGTCAAGTAGCACCGTGCTGAGCATATGATCTACTCTCCCACTTTAGGTTTTGCCTACAGCCAGGGTGAGAGGACCCATTTTTTAGTCTGTATTTGTGAGGGAAATGAATATATCAATATTATTTGACACTCCTTTATAAGTCACTTGAGAAATAGCCTTGGGAAGACATGGTCAATTCAACAAAGTCTTACTCTTATGAGTTGTCATTTTAGAAAATACAAATGTCTCCTAAAACAAGGCTCAGACTACTAGAGACAACAATGGAACTAACTTGCTTATGCATATTTTGGCTTTAACAAGGCAAGCATGGCTAGTTCTGGTAGGATTTATAGGTTTTGGATGTAAAATTTTTGGGGAATCAAGTAAAATAAAGTTGATTTTACCAAATTCTTGAGAATTTTTAAAAAAGGTTGGAAAATCTACGAAACATGATGATGAAAATGCTTCAAATAGTTAATAACAAACCTTCAACCAGAATATGCACACCCATGGAATCCCAAAGATGAACGGTTTCAAACATTCTTTAAGAAATTAACATAAAATATCATGTCAAAAGACTCAACTAAACATTAGGAATCCCTGATCCATCATGCCTAAGATACACTCATAGACTAACAAACAATCTGTATCAAAAAATGGAAGTAAAGTGAATTTAAATTGGTTACTGCATAATGAAATGAAAGCCCTTCTCAAAGAAAAATTACAAATACCACAATACTACCACAAGGATAAGATCTTGTGTTATTCAGAGGAATTCTTAACATAAGATTGCAACAGGAACATAAATAACTAGTTGAAACATCTCAAATTGAAAATAGACACAAGGATGCTCATTATCAAACACAATTAACTCAAAGACTCAAGAAAATTCATCAACAAGGGAAATTTTGATTTACAATCTCAATTATTTTCAATGGCTGTACACTTGTAACCATCTTACATGTTATAATTTGAAGGTTTATAGAAATTAATAGGTTCCTCAGATGAGTTCTTGGGAAAATGGTTTTCTCTCATTTTTTCTTTCTCTTCTAAAATTTCAGAAAATTTAACCCCCCTATACGAGAGTGATCTCATCACCTTTATACAATTATAATCACTCATTTTCTTTCCAATTTTCCCCTAAAAAATGTGAATCTTCAAGTGAATATTCCCCTTTACAACATACACTTTTAATCTATGTTATTCTCATGAAGATTCTTTGTCAAATGTTGCCAAGTGTGATAACTATGAGCCTTTCACATTTTTTTCTATTTATGTATGACTGGGATGCCATGTCATCACTTTCGGTCACTTATTTAATCATTCTTTTCCCTTGGTGACTGGACATCCACTTTTGATGACTTTCTAGTGCCTCTAGGTGATTTGATTTGACATATACTCTTATTTTCTTTTATAGAATCCATTTTGAATGTTGTACATTTCTTTTCATGCCTTTTGGGTTAGTTATAACACATGAATCTTGTCAAATCAGATTAATTTACCATTTTTACTTAATGCCAATTCATTTCATCTTTTAATTTCCTCGTACAAATCTCTTATCGGGATCTCAAGAGTGATTTTCAGAATGATTGCACCCAGCTTAGCTCATATGCTTCGAAACTCCTATAAATACACACCATTTACTTAATCAATCCATACTTTATTATTTTACGTATAGGAACTTTGAATAAATTCTCTTTTATCATGGCGGGGGAACCAATAACATCTAGTTTGAAAGAAATATCCAGTGAAGACCTGCATTCCATATTTGATTTATTAGGTCCAGATGAGACATTTGTGAGGATTATTTTTGAAATTACTGACCCCAAGGATTACACCGGGCCCTTAAAACCTCCACCTACTCGATATGCATCAATTAGAAGGCTTGTTAAGATAAGTCCCATGTTCTTTACCTTTCAGATGATGTACTTTCACTTGTTCAGGATTGAGCATCAGAGAACTCTTGAGTCACTGAGAAAATTTTGGCTTATGAGCAATCCTAATGTATCAGGTGTTGGCAATCATGTATACCCATTTATCTAGAATGAGGGATTTGTTATGAAAGAGATCCCCATGGAGTCATATGTGCTTGATGGAGAAATTTTGTTGTTCACAATGCCTTCCCTTTGTCTCCAATTAAATGTATTGTAGAAGCATGTTTCAGTCTTGAAGGAAAAACAACCAGTAAATATACCCCCTTCATCTCCTAAATCATTATTTACTTTCATTAAAAAACATAAGGGTGAGTCTATCTCTGGTCCTTCTACTCTAATTGCTACTTCCATGACTTCCACTTCAGTTTCTCCAGGGTCAGTTGTGGTTACACTTCCAGTTCAAGGTTCTCAGTCAACTTCCTCTGCTAGAACTAGAAGGAAAAGGGGGTATTCTCAAGGTGGTTTAGATATGGGTGAATGGGTCTCTTCTTATAAGAAGAGGTCAAAATTGATCAATCTATTAGATGGGATTTTGTCCATCCTGGATGATCTTTTGTCAATGGGCATGTCTCGCACACTGGCAGGACACATTATTTTTGTTCAAATTTCATTAGGGAAAAATGAACATGGGCTTAAGAAAAACAAATTAGTGAAGAAAATTTTGTGACACAAGAGTTTGTGGTAGTGGATACCTAGAGTTTCTTGTTATTGTCTCTTCTTTTTTTGATATCACTCTTGAGGATATATTAATATTTATTTTTCATGGGCTGAGGCCCCTATAGATCCACATTTTAATTTTTTCGAAATACATAAAGTACAAACATCTTATTAGTTTATATGATTTTACAAATGAACATAAAATTACATCCAAAAAATCTAATACATTGTATCAAATTACAATTTATATAAGAGATTAACAAGTTTTAAAAGTAATGTTCATCCTTCATAAAGCAATGATATCAAATGAAACACCAATTACAAATGAAATATGAAAAGAAGATAAAATTTTAAGAATGACAAGCCTAATCTTGTTTATCATCTTTCATGTCTGCATCTTTTTCTTCTTCAGCTTATTCTCATGCTTCTTGTTCTTTTGGTAACCTTTCTATGTATGCATCATACTTTCGAATGATCTCATTGATTTCCTCTTCATCTTACCTTGTATGGTGTTGGAAAATCAATGTCTAGCGTGCTATTGCATTCACATAATGACCCATTTTCCACTTAAAATCCAAAGGTTTAGCCCTCAGCTCTGTAATTTTTGTCTCAATTTTCCTCATTGCTTTAATAACTTCATAAGAAAAGTTATCTTTTTGAATGCTTTTCTTAAAGGAACTAAAAAAAAAGTCAGCCTTTAGATCACCATATCTTTTCTTGAATTTGTCAAAAACCATATCTTTAAGTTATAAATCAATAGAATCTGAGGTATCATCAACCCATTTCCTTTTGGCCTCTATATTTTCTTTAATTCCATTAAAAACTTCCACTCTGATCCTTGCTAACTCCTCCATAGCATGTTGAGTTCCCCTGAATTATTGTGGAAAAATCCCTTATTTTTCAACCAATTCATCAATGAGTTGATTTATACAATCTAACTTGGGAAATATTCCTTCAAAGTAGAAGATTTTGTTATCACATTATTCAATCAGTTCATCAATTTCATTAAGCCTATTCTTGAGTTCTTCATAATTTTTCCTGGCTTCTTTTCCCTTTTGTGTCAACTTCTCAACCCATGTGTCCACAACTTGAAATTTCTTAACAACCTTATCAATCTTTTCCCTTCCTCCAGGATTATTAGTAGAATTACTTGCTTGAGTTTGACTAGACTGCCCAACTAATTATTACAGACTAAAACTCAAAGCTTTGACTTGTTCCTTCAATTGTTTCTTAGTTACTCCATCCTCATAGAACTTTTGCAACAAGTCACTTACTGCCTCTGATACTCCCTATTTCAATTGGTCTCTTGAAGGCTTTCCTAAGGGAATAAGTTAGACACTATAATCACTAGATGTTATATTTTCTCTTGTTGTAGACACCAAATTTGGGTCACATGCCCTTTAGTCCCCTTCAATTAATTAGAATAACACATTTAACTAATCATGACCCCTTCATCCCATACTAATATTCATCCTTACATTATTAATTTATTTAATTATTTTAGTTAAGATAATTTAATCCTCACACCTCCACCTCATCATTACACCTCACCCTGGACCATTTCAGGGGCATTTAACTCATAATGACCAAGTCATCACTCTCAGCACCGAGTCATCATTCTCAGTGCTGAGTCACCACTTGACCTAACTAACTAAGAATTATTCTCAAACCTGATTGGACTTCTTATATGACCTTCCTACTTTTTTATAACAAGAAATCCACTTCCCTAAGTAGACTCAACTAGGAAAACATGCAAAATCTGGGAAGATCTTCCTATTTTTGGTAAAAGGGACTAATTCACCCTAGCCGATGCCATTTTTTCCCTGGTCGACACTAATTACCTAACCACCATCGATCACCTTATATACACTTTCAAAAATCTTTACACGGGTTGGAAATTCAGTTATTGGGGGCCTTATTAAATCATGCATAAATATTCAAGCCCTCTTGTATCTAAACAATGAGTACAGATAACCACAGTGCAAGACAAGCATCCAATTCTCCTTCTAGATCATTGGAATACTCACGGGAGAAAACAGGTTGTATTGCCACAGAATTGGAATCAAGCACCTCTCCTCCAATCAACCATCAACCATCTTAACTCACAAAGTCTACAAGACACCAAGTAAGTACTGTTATTTTAATCAGTCGGGCTTATCCCATTGTGGATCTCTTTCTTCGTTCAGTATTTTGTTTCTTCTATTACCCGTACATCACCTTCTTCCTACTAACCCACTATTCAAACACCCCAAGCCTTTCCACCCTTCTAAACCTCCTTTTTAGTATTCTGGAGTCTTCTTAGCCATATTATGACCCAATCCATACTAACTTTAATCTCTGTGCAATCACAGAGAGCCTAAAAAACCCATTTTAATAGTTTATTACCTATTGCCCCGACCGATGTTGGTTCCCTGACCACTGTCGGTTTAGTCCCCATACCGGCATCGGTCACCAGACTGATATTGGTCTCTGTTTCATTTCATATTTTCAGACCAGAAAGCTTCACACTCACCCAAAACCAATCTAGACCTCAAATAATCAGCCTCAGACCCGTACCAAACCTCTGACAGACCTGCCTGACTTGAACAAACCTTGGTTCTAATTATATTTAGTGTTTCTTTTTTATTTAGCATTGAATCTAGTGCATTGTGTGTATGAGAAACCCAAATCATTACATTGCAATATGACCTATTTATTTCAATTTCATATTCACATTAAATTGTTATTAAATAGATGATTGATAACCAGTCAAGGAAGCATCATACTTCCCGGATCTAGCCTTGCTAGGCATTCCTCTGACTCTTGCTATTCAATACTATTTGGTGGTTTTGTGGTGTTTCTTATACATGTTGTTCCTCCTAGCCAAAGGGAATCTCATACAATCAGCTTGGATCTAAAGTCTACAACACACACATTCTATCTTCCACCTTCGCCTCACAGGTATACCTCCTTAACCATTTTACCTTCTATCTGTTTCATCTTATAAAGCATAAAAATTATTGGTGAAACATTTTGGCATGCTCGGTGGGACCCATACTAGGTTCGTTGCATTATTCATTCTTAGGGAAAATCTTGTGTCTATTTTCATTTAAAATAAGTTCACATTAAGCTTATTCTCTGGAAATATTCTTTTTTTCTAATTGACTCAGTGACACTTGTTTTTCAGGATTAAAAAGAACTCTTCTTTCTTTTCTTGCATTGTACTTAGTGAAAGTCATAGCCTTAACCTCTTCATAATTTGTTCTCATCGAATATAATTTGTGGTTTTGGGTTTTAAAACTAATGCACTTGCATTTTTGAGTTTTTGCATTATAGCTCATCTAAATTATGGGCAACCTATATGATGGAAGTCATGCTCAACTGATGGTTGAAAAATTGAATCGTAGCTCACATTTTGCACACTCTCTATACCAAATCACTAAAAACAAACTACACAGTTCTTGAACAACATTTTTCCCAGAAGAAGTTATCAATGATCACATGATCATAGGATTGACAGTGGGCTCCAGATCGTTTCTATGTCCATTCATCATCTTAGAGAAGGATCTACCACGCTAAAAATTACCTGAAACTAACCATAGTTGTTGGATTTTTATAGGGAACCTTTGTTAACCAAAAATTCTATCCTACTTATAATCAGTTCTAAATGGCATAAGCCACAACATAAAATCTACAGCTTAGGATTTCATGTTTGTTAGCTTTTTGTCTACTTACATTTTGAGGTGTGAGATGCGTTTCTTCATTCTTTCTTATCCTTTTACAACCCATATCATGAATGGTGTATTCCAATTTTATTCTAGGTTTATTAAGACTCCTCATAGCCATACTCAATCTCTGGGTTGGCCTTTTTATTTGATCTAAATCACCAAAACTTCATTTTTCCTTCTCTTCCCAGATTTCACAGTAACTGATATCGGTCCAGCAACTGTCATTGGTTACATAATCTCACCGCCATCGGTTAACTGAATGATGTTGGTTTTATGATTTTTTGGTTATTTTTACCAAAATAGTATTCTCCACCTTTTTGTTCTTTTTCGTGTCTTGTTCTGTAATTTTATCACACTTTTGGGTCTCCGAGATCATCTTCAGAGTCCATGTTGACCCATTTTCACCTTTCATTTCTAGATATTTGAGTCTCTTATTTTTCACACTAATTGAAATCAGTGTGAGCTGACTAAGGGCGGTTACCCTCATACCAGAATCAATTACCCCAATTGATTTCTGTCTCTATATTCTAATTTTCCAATCAGAACAACGATCTAATCACTCATTTTAGCCTGATTCTTTCCCATTACTTATGGGTTTCTACATCATCACCAAAGCTCAGAATATCTGTTCTATTATCAGTCACATTGTTTTGACTCCTAAACAAGGTAATGCTCTCATGTTTCATGCTAGCTACCATCTATTCCCACCTAGCCCATCACCCCTTTCAATCTCATCAGCTATGGACCCAAATCAGGCTCTTGTCATACCCACTAGTGATGAGGGTTCATGAGACCCCTTGATCACAACCCCTCTGCTCTATAATACTATCTCACTTATTCATCTACCCATGATTCATCAGGACAAATTTGATATGGCATTCCTGTGTTTAGTCCTCCTACCCTCACACCCATTTCTACATCAGTTAATACTAGTTTAGCGTTACCTTCTTCCACCTTACCACCTGTGGTTTCCCAGCTTGACCATACATCATCAATATCTGTTAGACCTATGACATCTATTACACCTTTGATGTCTGTTGCTCATATAATGTCAACCATGCCTTTATGAACCTCCTTGAGTGTAGGTCTATCTGCATCCACCACCTCTCATATACGTATTTCATCTCAGCCAGCAATGGTGATGGAAACCTATACTCCCTTCCAATTTCATTGTCTTCTCTATCTTACAGTCTCTTCCTCTGATTGCTATGAGATTCTTTACATCCACTCCAGCTACCTACACTTATCACCAACAATCCCCTATTTCTTCTATCACTTATTCAGGATACTTGTCATCTACATCTATTCTGGCCTACATTCCTTCCTCACAATTTTCATACTCAGCACCACCACATACTAAGATGCCACCCATGTCATACCCTCCTCATCTAATGTTATGATCCTCATGTGTGGATTTCACTAATGCCTCAAGGTTTTGGTGTAATGATTCATTACATTTGGTATCAGAGCAACCACTCGTGTTTGAATCCCACTCGGTTGGTTATGTCGTGTAGCCAGGGCACATGGCACGTCTAAACGTCGATGAAGTGGGGCTCATACGTATGGGAGTGCGGGCACAAACCCAGCCTGAGTCGGGCTCTACGGAAGCATGGTGGGATGTTATGATCCTCATGTGTGGATTTCACTAACACCTTAAGGTTTTGGTGTAATGGTTCATTACATCTACCCCCTTATACTCAAGGGGGTGCCCAGTCATCATAACCTACCAATAATCTTATCAAAATGATGATGGACAAGATGCAGACATTGGAAGAATTTTTCTCCAGCTCTTGTAACTCTCTGACCTATGATGATATTTGTAATGAGCCCATTCACCCATCCATTTTGATTCATCCATACCCTCCCCATTGGGAAATTCCTAAATTCAACTGATTTAACAACAAAGAAGACCATAACAACACTTGCAGTCTTTTAAACATGTGTGTTATCTAATTGCTCATGATGATGTTTTTCTCTTGCAAACATTCCCAATGTCCTTGACAGGACCGGTTTTAGATTGGTATAGTGCTCTACTTATGCATTCCATATTTTCATTCAATCAGGTAGCTCAAGATTTTCTATACAAATTTTCTATCAACATTTTCAAGAAGGTCACCATGACTGACTTTTACGTGAAACGCCAATACGAAGATGAATCTATCACAGATTTTGTTGCTTGTTGGCGGAACCTGATAAACCATCTCACATTCAAACTCTCTCAAAACAAGTTAATAGAGTTGTTCACAGAGCTTGTGCTAGACACATCCCTCCAACTCTCCAAGTTCAAACCTTCCACACATTTGATGAGACATTCACCATGGCTTGGAAACTTGAAATTCATACCATTGAAGAGAAGAAGAGACAATTATGTAACAAGAACGGTGTGTTCAAACCAAATGATACCACTTCTTCTTCCAAACCAAAAAATAATTATTCTAAAGAAAAAAGATCTGCCAATGCAATAGTTTTGAAATCTGGCCTATCTCATTCATCCAATCAATCAAATCATTCTTCCAATCTTTCTCCTATTCAGTCTTTCTAGTTTAAGCGTGAGCAACAAAAATATACTCCCATCGGAGAACCCTACTCTTCAGGTTTAGAAAAACTTATAAAATCCAGAGTAGTCACTCTTCCACCCGTAGAAGCACATACTGGTTTTGACCCCTCTTGTCCTATGCCTACCTAGTATAAAGAAAATGATTACTGTAACTATCATCATGTTAGAGGACATATCGATGGTAATTGTATAACTTTCAAAAAAATCATCCAGGAAATGTTAGATAATGGAGATCTCGTCTTGGATAATCCTAATCCACCGGATAATAAGAACCTTCACATCTTCAAGAATCTATTCCCAAATCACACCCCATTATCTATCCAAACCAGTGAAACCTCGACGAATGACAAGAACATTCATGAGGTTCATGTTGTTTTTTGACATCGTACCAACTCTTCCTGCTCAATTTCCTCATACTCCATCTATCGAGGAGATTCTTGTATGAGCTCCTTCATCCACGGAGGGACCTATTTCATCTACTCATTTACTCATAAAGGAGTCTCCCTTATCTTCTCCTTCACCCATAGAAGTCCACCATATCTACTGATGCCGTTTCCCCCACTCACCTCTCAAACTGATGGAAGAACTCGAAGTACTTAATCTTCTACCCATGGGAGAGTCATGCTCACCTTCTTCTTTTCCAAAATATGAATTTACCTCATCCAAATTTCCATCTCCCCTACCCATAGGGGATCCATTAGTAGCATCCCTTCCCATTGGTGACAATTATCCATTGGCTTTCAAGGATCCTGTTGATTTGCTCTCATCTCTTTTACCTATAGAGTCTAAATTCAACCATTTCCCTATCTCATAGACATTTTTTACAGGGATTACTACTAAATCAATATCATCCCCCCTACATCGGTGCTGTTCTCATGTTTGGCCAACCACTTGGATTATGTTAACACTTCCATGATTTAGGGATGTCTTCAAATGCCTATCTCAACTCAAATGCAAATGTTTTCTTCTGATACTTCCATGATCTATCCAAAGGTGTTTCAAATAACCAAACCCACCATGCCCATGCCAATTGTAGTGACCCCTTCTTCATCACCCTCCACCACACCTAAAACTTTACCATAAAATGAAAATTTTCCCATGCCTAAGACCTTACTTGTACCTATATCTTCCTTCGCGTCAAGAACCATTACCACATTGGGAGTCATGCCAACATCAAGTCTCGTACATCTCCTGTCAAACTAGATTTAGCCACATTCTCATAAGCCATCGCAAAGACTATTCCCCCAGTTAAGAAGAAGACCCAACCTCTTAGGCTACATACATCGGCTTCGCCTACTACCCCACTATCACCTTCACCACTCTCATCTATCTTAGGTCACCACCCATCAACCTTGGCCAAATAGCCTCATACCCAACGTAAACCAAAAACATAACATCCTACCTCATCACGATCCTCTGTTATACCCAAATTACCTACATAGCTTATGTCTTCACCGTCACCTACATCCTTTCTACCTCCTATACTACACCACTTCTAATATCCTCATCATTACCTATGCTATTCCCTTCTCTTCAACCAGTACCTTCCACATTGTCTCTTACTACAACCTTGACCACACCTCCATTATCACCTTGGCTAACCCATACCCTTCCTCCATATGCCTTCGCTTCTAAATCACACACTTCTTCTTCAGCTTTACCCAATAAGGTGCAACCAATTCCTGAAAACCCATGACCCTCCAAAGAGATAGTTAAACCTACACCACCTTCAACAACTAGTTCACCTACTATATCTTTACCCAAGAAGGTACAATCTAACCCTAAAATTGTACTATCTACCAAAAAGGTGGTCAAAATTACTCAACTTCTGATTCCACCTCCAGTGACGCATCTCCCACTAAAGTCACCCACACTTCCATCCAGACCCAAACTTACTTCAATGTGTGATCCATTGGTAGGGTCTTATGCCAACATCTTAGCTAACCTTTTGGAAACCTCTGTCATCACATTGCCACCACTTAGACCTTACAAACCACTCAAACCTAAACTAGAAGGGTTTGATGATACCAAAATTTACGCTTACCATCATGTGCAAGGGCATGATGTGGAAATCTATAAGGATCTTAAGACTAATCTTCTCTAACTATGTACTCTCGAAGAAAAATTTGACGATGATGATATGTTAGATAAGGACCCTCTTCCACCTTCACCTATCACTACACATCCTCATCTCTTACCTATTCAATGACCTTCATCTCCACCTCCAAAACCCTTTTATTCCCCTCTAAAATTTGAGATCAATATGGTCTGCATAAGAGAGCTAGCCAAACCTCTGCCAAAATGCTAATGTGTTGCATTGTTTTCACAAAACTAGTATATGCACTCACCATGTTTTTTCCCATCCTATTCGCTACACCTAACATGACTCACTTTCTCCTTTACCACAAATTAATATGGTTCAAATTTTTACTCAAGCCCAAAAGGAAAAAAGAAAGGAGAAAACAACCAGCTTATCCGCTACTCTTTTACCCAATATTCCATCTACACCTGCACCAAAAATCACCATCCATGGACCCACATAGCCTATTTATGATGGAGTTCCCCATCATACAATGCTTAAACAATTACACTAATATCCTCTCAAAATTTATTTGTACGACCTTGTCCAAAACTATGAGTCTCATCGTCAGGCCCTCATTGAGGTCCTACAATCTATTAAGGTTCTACCTAATGACCCTACGCTTATTACATCCATTATCACTCCTCATCATGTGGCATCTCTCACCACTTCACTCCATTTATTTGTTCCCATTACCACTCATCAAGTATCCGCTCTCAATTTCTCTGACGATGAGATTGTACCTCTCTAATTAGATGATCCTGACCCCGCCTAATTTATTTCCATCTATGATGATAATATATGCATTCGACGTGTTTTTATCGATGGTGGTGAGAGTATTAACATCATTTTCTATCATGTGTACAACAAAATACGTATCCTTTACAATTGCATGCACAATAACCCAGTTATGATATGTTCATTCAACAATGTCATGACTTCCACCCTTGGCACCATCATTCTTCACATTCATGTAGGCCTCCATGCCATTCCTTTATTATTATATATCTTAAAGGGGGAATTCCTGTACAACATGCTACTTGGCCAACCTCGGATTCATGCCATGGGTTATGTTCCTTTTGTGTGCGAGTATTTTTACTTAAGCTAAGTTAGATGAATGAGAACTACCACCTAAATAGTTCTATAACAAAGTCAAAATCTAAGCACCATCAAGATGAGAGCTAAACAAGATCAATACTAAGCATAATGCATTAACTTTGAACTAAGATCAAATTAACCATGCTAAAGTATTCAAAACCTCTACTTCTCTAGATTACCAACAAAAGCAAATGGACCTATGCAGACTCCATGGCAATCAAATTGATTGTTTTGATATTCAAGAACTTAAGTAATGAGGGCTCATCAAAGCTTGGCTACAAGACCCCTTTGACTATTCCCATATGACCCAAGCACTTGGCTAGAAAAGGCAAGAAAGGAGGCTTAGCTCTTCAAATGGCGAATTTCTCAAGAATAACAAAAAGCTTATAGTCTATTTGCTATGTGCTTTGCTTTTGTCTTCTCAAGGAATTAGGTGTAAGTGTAAAGGTAGGAGGAGGGCTCTTTATATAGCCCAATGGATAAAGCAATCTCTACATCCCTTTGCATGTGGGATAATAGAGATGTTGAGTTAGTTGTGGATAAGGGGGGTTTAGATATGGTTGAGTTAACTTTAGGAGAGTTTAGCTTGTCCTTTAGTGACTCATGTGGATAAAGGGGGTTTATTAATTGATCAAGATGATTAATTAATGGATTTGCAAGCTTATAGAAGCTTTTTTAGAGGAATATTAACATGATTTAGACTATAGAAGGGGATTAAATCAATTAAATATTGATTTATTGGTTTAATGAAAGGGGAAGCTAATTAATTAATAATAATTAATTAGTCTAGATAGAAGGGAGGATTTATTAACAGAAGGTCGTTAATTAGGGTATTTGTTGGATAGGTGACTTAATTAATCAACGTAGTGTAATTAATTAATGACGATAAGAGAGAAGATGTGCGCCTTTGACGATATGTCTCCAATTTGTAGGAAAAGAGATAATTAACGTAATTTAAGTATTTAAATTGCTTGGGCGTAATTATAGTTTTCTACATTTGCCCCTCTTTGGGGTGGCGTAAGTGACGTCACTTCAAAGATAGTAGACGGATAAAATTTTGAAGGGGTAGAAGAAAAATTAGTAGAAATGAGAGATGCCCCCTCGAGTGTCGATGGGGTGATGAAAGAAGGCGATCGACGATCAAAAAAGGTGAGAGAAATTGATAGAAGAATGGGTAGGAGCAGGATGCCCCAGGTGAATAAGAAGAATAGTGTTGATAGCGAAATGATGTAGATGAGGAATGAAGATGGGAAGAAAAAGAGCAAGATTTCATCTAGTGTATTGAAACAACTTTATTGTCATCATATTGCCAAAGATCTATGTCATCAGTCCTTGTTAACAATATAAGCATACGACAAAATTAGGATGGCATGAAAATCCATACTACGAACCATTGTCCATTGCTAAAAACACCAACTCCATGCAACATACAAAATGTAATATAATACGAGAAAGTAAAATATGCCTAACTCCTTGCAACATACAGAATGCAATGTAATATGAGAAAGTAAACAAGCTAACCTAACAGAGAAACATAATGTAATGTTTTTGTTATCAATATTTGATTATGACTTATGCGAATTAATGACAAGGGTAAAAGATGGTGCCCCAAGCAAGGATACATGCAAGGGGAATAATAGAGGACACTTAGGTCCTATGAAAAGAATTCGTGCACTATGAAATAGTACCAAGCAACTCATTGTGCCCCAGAGTACAGACATAGTAAGAAAACCAACTTTGTTGATAGAGATAGGTCAAGATGATCCGCGAGTCACACACAAGCTCAGGTGAGAACCAAAGAGCAATGTTTTGTAGGATGAGTTATATTGTTTTTTATTTTTCTCGAAACATATTTGAATGTTTGTTTGATTTTATATAAGTTTTCTAAAGCTATGTACATGAAGACAAAGAAGCGTGGATGCCCCCAACGATAGATGGGATGTACAAGGGTAGAATGCCATGCATATGAGAAAGTGAAGATGCGATATACCCCAACGATTAGGTGGGAGTATTTAAAGACAAACTCTTCACAGATAGAAGGGGGATCAAGGCCAATATAAAATAGGTTCAATCCAATGAGGAAGCAAGGATGCCCCCAGAATAAGCTGGCCAAGAAACACATGATAGAAAGGATGTAGGTGATTGATTTATTAAAAGGGGACAAAGGTGTCCAAAAACATAGCAAAAAGGCCATCCTATACACATGGATGTTCTAAAAAAATTTCAAAGAAAAGAGGATGCTATGAAAATATTTAGAAGGTGGTTGATGGAAAAGTGTTTAGCCCAAGGCACAAATTATGAGACAAGACATGCACTAAAGCAAGAGTTTGAACAAGGTCAAAAAACTAACACTTGGTAAAATACTAATCCTGTTTACTCATCGAGATCCTGTGTGTGCACATGGAAATGAATTACATCTTGAAGGAAATAATTGATAGACAGTAAGTGAAGACACTAGCCAATGGTAGGAATGATTTAGTTCGATTGTGGAAGGAGAGTCGTACATTGCTCTGTTGTCAGCCATGCATCCATAGCCCCGACGGAGATGCATTTGATTCTAATCACAACATTGCTCTACTGCCAGTCAGGTGTCCATAGCCCCGATAGAGATTGTTGGAAATACCCCAACAGAGAGTTATATATCAATTTACTTTTTCTTTTAGCTTTTGCTTTTTGATTGATTTATTTTGATTCTTTTGCTTTCTGAAAACTTATTTCAGCTCTCTTGTTTGACAAGGGGTTAAGAACCATTAATGGCTGTATGGAAGGATGTGGAAGTGATTTGTGATGATGACATTGGATAGTGTCAACAAAAATGCCCAAAATTTCTTCCCAAAAAGATTTATTATATGGGAATAGTGATAGGAATCTCTAAGAGGTCGGTCGGTCTTTAATTTACCAAGGTTATGAAATACCAAGGTCAAACGGATACCATAGAAATAAATGTCACAAAATGTGTGCGAATAGGCTAACCACAATAACATCGAAGGGATGAAAATGGTAGATGAATTGCAGATGAACATGAAAGAAAGGGAAGAAAGAACATCCATGTGTACGTAATACTTGATTACAATGTTTGATCTTTCTCCCTTTGATTTTGTTTTGTTTTTTTTAATGTTTTAATGTTTTCTCTTTTTTTTTGTATTTTTGAACTGTTTTATGATGTTTATGATTTTTAGATTTTTTTGGAAGTTAGGACCAGTAATGTCACTCTGTGTGATAGGATCCAACAACGATGTGTGTGACTTCCTTAATAAGGGAGACTAAACACGTTTGTTTATCAAGAGTGGTATTATCCCCGATCTCAATGATCGTGGTGAGCTAACACTCAACAAATGAGTGTGATTTATTTTGAAACATGGGTTTCGTATGTGGGAGTTTCATTTCCCTATCCATAGGTTTTTAAACTTTGCCCCATACTTGATGGGTACGTTGGTTTGCATTCTAGAATCACGTTCGATTTTGGATTTTATGATCATTAGAGTTGTTCGTAGCTTTATATATATTTGGATTTTTGATCTTGCCTTGATAAAGAACATGTATGGGTTTCTTATAAGCTAATGCTTGACTTGTCTGATACCGAAAAGTGACAGAAGAAACGTGGACGTTTAGAATTGATGAGAGGAATGACAGTGGGCTGGCCACAATCTTTGGTAGAAGAATAATGTGATGGATGAAAAGGATACGTTACAAGGATTGAAGAAGATGGGCTACTAGGAGGTGAGCCATAGATAGAAGACAAAGGGCTGCTAGGATGTGGCCCAAGAATAGAAGAAGAAGGGCTACTAAGACGTGACCCATAGATAGAAGATGAAGGGCTACTAGGATGTGGCCCAAGAATAGAAGATGATAGACTACCCGGGGGTGATCCATACATAGAAGACAAAGGGGTAGTTGGGGCGTGCCCCAAGAATAGAAGATAGTGGACTACTAAAAAATGTCCCACAAATAGTAGAGGGAGGGCTACTAGAAGGTCACCCACACCTAGACGAATATGAAGGGCTACTTGGCGTTGACCACATAAGAGATTGTGATTGAGGAATTATGATAAACAAAGAGTGATTAAGTGATGATAAGATAGGCCATGGATCAATGTAAGACCAATGAGTTTCATCACATAATGAAGAATATGAAGATGGAAGAATAAGAGGAGGATCAAGTTGCATGATTTGAGGATCTTCCTCAATTTCTTGATAAAAGGAATCAACATTTTCCTCACAATATGCAAACACATCGAAGTCTAAAGAGAATCCTTGCTCATAATATGCTAAAGGAATATCTTCCTGTGGCCCTATAAATGCCCTGATTGTTTCTTCATTCTGAAAGAGATCAATCGGTATGAGTTGTTGATTGACCACCAAGGGTTGATTGGAAGAAAGAGGTTCACTTGGTGTGGAAGACTTAGAAGATGTTTGATGATGATGTAATAGAAGAAGATGATGTGGGGGGTCGAAGAAGATGTGTAGCTAGATGTCTCAGGAGTAGAAGAAGGTGGTGTGGACCTACCTATATGATGGTATATCATCTGTAAACTAGTAGGATTAAGTCCAAAGTCTGTAGATTGCGACGCATGGGTCAATTCAGACATTTGACTAGAAGGAATTTGAGTCACACGAATCTTTAAAGAAGGAAGACTTAGTGGGGGTGATTGATGAAGAAGGTCCTGTGAAGAAGGGGAGGACCGTGATTCAAGAATCACATTGGATGAGTAATAACAAGGGTCCTGCAAAGAGAGAGAGGGCCACGATTCCATAATTGTATTAGATGTTTGATTAGAGGGATTTGGAGTTGCACGTATCTTCAAAGTAAGAATATGTCATTGAGGTGACTGATAAAAGGGTTCCTGTGAAGAATGGGAGGACTGCAACGTAGGAGTCATATTGAATGTATGATTTAGAGGGTCCTGCAAAGATAAGGGAGGACCATGACGTAGGAGTCACATTAGATGACTTAATAGTCGAATTAGATGAATCCGAATAGTAGTGTGGATCTGAGTAGTAGTTTGGATCCAAATAGTAGTTTGGATTTGAATCATCAAAAGAGTCAGAGGAAATATATAGATTGGAATCCTCAGAAGAAGAGGAAATATTTGGATTATAATTAGAAGAAGAGTGGGGGGAACTTGAATAATAATTTGGATCAAAAACGTCCAAATTATACCACCGACTATGAGATGAAGGTGGGGAATGAGTAACCCGCATGGGCTCTCTAGCATGAAGAACCAAACAAGGTTTAGTCATGTAATTGGAATCTTTTGATTTAAATTGCTAAAACCTAGGTTCCGTATTTTTGTATGTATAAGGGAACCGTGCGATAGTCAGTCATTCTTGGTGTTGTTTTAAGTGCAAGTGTCCTAGATCTAGATAGTGTAATTGAAAATTCTTAAAAGGGAAGGAAGGTGACATGTCAATTTAGGGAAACATAATGACAACCATAGCTAGACATTTCATAAGTATTGATATGCATGCATGATTTTTCGAAAGTGAGGCTCTAAGGAAAACAGACATCGCATCAAGATTGATAATCCAAAAAGGGATGGAGGCGTAAAAGTCAAAGGATTGATCAAAATTTTAGCAACATAAAGGATACAAAGGAAATATTTCCAATGTTTGATTGATGCAAAACTTGCTCGAATGTTTTTGTCAAGTTTTGAAAGATGTGTTAAAAAATGATTATGAACTTAGACAAAAATAGAACATCGAGAGGATCAAATACCCAAAATATTGTCCTAAAAATGAATTTATAAGATGGATAAACACAAGGAACAATCACAAAAGTTCAAAACACAAATCAAAATTAATGACCGAAGAATAAGTGAATGATAAAGAATGAATGGTTCAAAGTGATTATCTGAAAGGTTATGTCAATGTGACAAATGGGACACAATCACACAAAGTTTTTTTTAAACCAATCAATCAAATGGAATAATTCCTAAGTTTCTGATTAATCAATAGTTTGACACGCAAGATGACCAACAAAATGTCACCACTTATGCCAAGTTCAAAAATGAACAAGACATAAGTAATAACAAAGGCTGATACCATTTCCAAGACAAGGTATACTAAAAGAAAGTTTAAGTCCAATCAAGACCTATATCTTAAAAAAGATGAAAGTTATAAATGTGAAGCGACGTAACAATACCACTAAGATACGTTATCCAAATTTCGCGGAAAAGTAAGGTATTAGTATCGAAATAATATTAATACAAAGCACAAAGGTAACAACAACACCTTTCAAAATTTGGGACAATGTTTGAAAGAAAACTAAGGCTAAAGTATACCAAGGAATTGTTACAATGTGTGTAGCATAACACCACAATCTAGACACTTAGGTCAAGTTTGCAAGAAACAAGACGTAAGTATCAAAAATTGTGTCGATATGATACAATGCAAAGATAACACGTCAAAGGGAGATAAAAATGATGAATCAATCCTAACTATGATGACGATCTTGACTTGGGTATCAAGATCAAAAAGGCTACAAATGATATGAAAACGTCTCCACACACTTTAGACATTTAACAAATCAGCCGCAGACATGGATGAGCGTAAACGGACACAAAAGTGGTGAATAACAATCAATTAGCAACACAAGGGTAGTTAATCTTCTTTTGATCAACAAAGTTTCAAAGAAAGTGAAGGAAGTAGATCAAAAATGGGGATGAAAAATGTTGGCTTCACTTCGGCAGAGTTTCGCCTCACCCTAAGGTAAGTGAAAAACTAAACAAAAGTAATGCTTCCCAAGTTTTGTGATTAAATATGGATCACAACTCAACACTATTTTGAAATGGTCAAAGTGTGCTCCTGGCCAAAGAATATATTCTTAGGTGGTTCTCTCTTCCTAGGCATTACAAAGTTGTCGTAAGCGAGCTCGATTTACCCAAAAAGTCGCAATGACTAGTTTGGGAGTATCTCGGCTTTACTTTACCCCCTTCAAGCACAGTAGGTAACTAGTGTGTCTATGTGTACCATCACTGGGGTCGCCATACAGAGAACTGATAATGCTAACTCACAAGGAATGACTAGTCAAGTAGGTAGTGCGGAGCATTCCTGTTTCATCCACAAGGTTCCCTCTTGCGTGGACTACTTTGGGGTTCCTGGTACCACCCCCATTGTTGTAGCTTAAGGTGTTATGCCAAAGGGGTTATGTTCCAGTTGAGTGGAAAGGGACGTACCCTTTTTCGAAACCTACAATAGAATGTTTTGAATATGGTGTGTTTTTTTTATCTTTTTAACTTGAATGTGGTTTTAAGTGGCATGCACATTTTGGTAACCTGCAAGAAACACATGTATTAGAGGGTTTTGTGTTTTGTTTTTGATGTCTCCTTTCTTTGACAAGATATTTTGGTCTTACATACCAAGGTTAGTAATTTTCCAAAATGTCATATAAAGGAGATAAAATGTTGTTTTTGATTTCCCAGATCGTCCTAAGACACAAGGAAAGAGCATACGCAACAAGGTATCTCACTCAAATTTGTAATATATAAATAGAAAATTCGTAAGTACAATGTGAAAATAAGTTCCTTTTAACCAACTTTGAAAGCTAATTAAACCATTTTGTAAGTATGAAGAAAGTGGAGAAACGTTTTTGATTCCCAAGATCACCAAGAAAGGCATGCGAGGGAAGAGCATACATGTTTCAAACCTTCAAAAATAAAGATGAATTTTTTTTTGATTAAGTTAGTATAAAAATACCTAATGCAAAGGAAACCTGTAAACCATTGTTAGAACCCTACAAGAGTTAGAAAACCAAAAAAAATCGAAAAATTCTAGAAATCCAATTTTTGTACTTTTTTAAAGTTTTTAAATTTGCATTTTTACAGATATACCTGCGCCCCCTTTTATGCATTTGCACCAAGGTAGGTAAACTAGTAAAGACACCTACACCCCAGAGAGGCACGTGCGTGCGGGTTAGGGAATGTGCACCCTCTATCAAGTTTTGACATAGACTTACGCCAGGTTCCTGTGCGCCACCAGAAAGGTGTGTACGCTATAGGAACCTGCGCCAGGGGTGTGTGCGCCAGGGTAGTGCATGTACCACTGGTAGATATAAAGTACAGAGACAGAGCGCTGTGCCACCAGAAAAGTGCATGTGCCACTAGAGAGGTGCCTGCGCTTGGTTAGTGTATATGCGTGGTCTGACAGGTTTTCCCATTGCAGTAAAGGTACACCATATGAAATTGTGTCTGTGCCTGGGTTAGTGTGCCTGCGCCACCCGTTAGAGGTATTGCGCCAAGGTTAGTGCATGTGTGCCAGGGTTGATAAAAAGTTGTATCAAGCTTCGACAGTGCCTGCGCCACCAGAGAGGTGCCTGCACTAGAATAAGTGTGCTTGCGCCAAAGTGTTAGTGTGCCTGAGCACACTCCTGCAACCAAAGTATCTGTGCAAAAAACACAACAAATCTCACAATACTGTCAAATTTTAGCAAGTTAGTTTGTAATGCGCAACAACCCATGGTTTTTTGATAGCTATAAATACGAGAGATCGTCTACACATATAATAGTGTAGCAAAAATCCCTAAGGGTATGTGAACATTAGGGTTACTACATGTGTATATCTAAGGTTGGCCAAAAACAAATAGAATTCAAGCTAAAATGTGGGACTAGGTTCCACCCAAGGGCGTGCCAAATGTGTGCAATGATAAGTTGCCTTAACTAAGTTAGTGAACCTAAAACTAACACCTAGTAGTCTTAAACAAAGCTAAATAAAAATCTAAAACACCATCAAGATGGGAGCTAAACAAGATCAATACTAAGCATAATGCATTAACTTTGAACTAACCCATCAAATTAACATAGCTAAAGTATTCAAAACCTCTACATTATCTAGATTAGCAACAAAAGCAAATGGACTATGTAGACTCCATGTGCAATCAAATTGATTGTTTTCATCTTCAAGAACTTAGGACTTGGGAGCTTAGAAAACCATGGCTACAAGACCACTTTGACTATTCCCATATGACCCAAGCACTTGGCTAGAAAATGCAATGTAATGAGGCTTAGCTCTTCAAATGGTGAATTTATCAAGAATAACATAAAGGATCTATAGTCTAATTGCTATGTGCTTTGCTTATGTCTTCTCAAGGAAATTAAGTGTAAGTGCAAAGGTAGGAACTAAGGGCTCTTTATATAGCTAATGTATGAAAGGCAACCTCTACATCTCTTATGATGTGGGATAAAAGGTAAATGTTGAGATTAGTTGTGGATATGGTTGCTTTAGATAAAAGTTGATCTTCAAGAACTTAGGAAGAGTTTAAAGCTTGTATCTTTAGTGACTCATGTGGATAAAGGGGATGGTTTAATTAATCAAGATGATTAATTAATAGATGTGCAAGCTTATAAAATATTTTTAGAGGAATATTAACATGATTTAGACTATAGAAGGGGATTAAATCAATTAAATATTGATTTATTGGTTTAATGAAAGGGGAAGCTAATTAATTAATAATAATTAATTAGTCTAGACAGAATGAAGGATTTATTAACGGAAGGTTGTTAATTAGGGTATTCATTGGATAGGTGACTTAATTAATTAGTGTAGTGTAATTAATTAATGATGATAGGAGAGAAGATGAGAACTTTTGACGATATGTCGCCAATTTGCAAGAAAGGAGATAATTAGTGCAATTTAAGTATTTAAATTTCTAGGGCATAATTATAGGTGTCTACACCTTCAACCTTACACCGCTGTTTAAAATTCAAACATGAAGGGCACAACTATACCATTCTAGCCGATCCTTCACCATTTAAGACCTGTAACATGTTGTATTGACCCAATGATGTCCTTAAACCAGTTAAAGAATCTACCACCGATACCACTTCTTTTTCAACCGTTGCCTCCTCCACCGCTTCTGCCACTATATCTTCCGCAACTAACTCCTTTATTCCTATTGCTGCCACAACTTATGCAGCTGACCCATCGGTGAACCCATATACTTCTCAAACAACTAATGCTTCTTCTTCTCAAATTCCAAGTGAATCATTAATTCCCGCTACCCACATATCAACTACTAATCCCTTAGAAGGTGTTTTTCAATGCCTCACTCTAGGGGAGTACCACCTTTATAAAATTGACACATTCCTTCCTCCTCAAGAGTATGGTAACCTTCACCAACATCCCTACTATGATCACCACATAGGCGAGGTTTTCCCCTACAGTCCTCCCCACCTTCACACGAACTTAATGTATGGGGGACTTGATGCTTCTACCTACTCACTCGAGATACCTTCTCAAAATCGACCATTTTCCTATGACCTTCAATCTCTCACCAACCGCCGCTTCTCCCACACCTTCCTCCATCGTTGTAATTGGAAGGGATTTGGATTTGGTTTCTATGAACAAGGCCACCATATTTTCATTTCTTGCACCACTTGTAAGCATAAATACCACAATGGTATTAGATTTTCCAAACCACCTTCTAGGAAGGCCTGATACGAAATCATTGAGGACAATAAAAATTCCCCAACCCATTCACCAACTTCACCACTTTCACCTATAGAGTCTATGGACCCAGAATCCATTCCTCCTAACTTTTTTTCGTGAACACCATTTCCCTGAGACTTATGACTTATCAACATGATGGCAAGGCTCCCTCTTCCCTTCCCTTCTTGTATCCAAAAATGATTGATGATGATACACCTTATATTAACATTGTTTAATGTTATGATGATGAATCTATTCTCACTTACCTTGGTGTGGAAGATTCTTATATTCACCAGTCATTACCTTCTGAGATGCAAACCATGTTGAATGAATAAACCATCGAAATCAATATTCACACTCAAGTTGACTGCACATTCTAAAAATAGGCCAATATTTAGATACTGCTGAACATGAAGCTTTCACTTCTTTCCTTTGGGATCATAGTAATGATTTTGCTGTTAGGAAATAAGGAATAAAATATGCGGAATAATCCCTCATAGAATTGCAATAGTAGAAACTAATATGCAGAAAATATTACAGATCTCAAATAAAAGTGCAGAATAAAATAACACAACACAAAAAGATAGTATTTAACATGGTTCACCTAATTTGGGATACATCCACCAAGAATCACTTGCTCAAATTTTATTACAAGCCACGACTCTCTCAATACAATACCTAGATTTGTTTGGAGCTATGCTTAATAAACTCTACAGAATTCACACCCGAATTCAAAACACATCTACAATGTTACATAATACCTACCACATACATAAAACCATATAAGTAGACAACTGCATAAATAGTTTTACAAAATCGTGGGTATTAAAACCATGGGCTAAAACCATCCCATAAACCTATGGGTCAAAAAATCCCACCCATATGAGAAAATCACGTTTCCTGGTCTATCGGGCACGTTTTAAGGCCAAAATTATTTTTCAGGGGATGCACCCCTGAACCCTTGCTACCAAGGGCTGCTGCCCCCAGACCCCTACTTAGGGCATAAGCCTAACCCCAAACCCTGGCGAGAAAACTATGGAAAGCGTACAATACTCTTAGTGTATAATCTTCAACACTTTCTCACTTGAAAACAGTCTCCAAAACCTAACATTTTCTTGGTCCTATGATGATATTCCCTGTATTGACCCAAACATTGTGGTTCACAAATATCGTAACCATCATGATGTCAAACATGTGAAATAGAAGTTGCAAAAAATGCATCCTCATATTTCCCTTATTGTCAAAGAAGAAATCCAACGCCTTCTTTCAATTTTCTTCATCCTACCCATTGATTATCCCCAATGGATTTCTAACATCGTTCATGTCACAAAAGCAACAAGGGGACTTCGCATTCACACAAATTTTCACAACCTTAACTTAACTTACCCCAAATATGACTTTCCTCTACCTAGTATTGACCAAGTAGTTGATCTCACCATCAGCCATGAGATGCTATCACTCATGGATGGTTTCTCAGGTTATAACTAAATATTACTCACCTCGGAAGATCAATACACAACCTCCTTCATCATTCCTTAGGGGTCCTTCTACTATCGTGTCATGACCTTTGGTCTTAAAAAAATCGGTGCTATATATCAACATGCTATGAATTATATTTTTCATGACATCATCCATAACATATCTAAAGATTACATTTACAATCTTCTTTCCGAATCTAAACATCATGCCGAGAACCTTACTGTCCTTAAAGTTGTCTTTCACTGTGTCATAAAATGCTGTGTTTACCTTTAACCTAAGAAGTGTGTCTTTGTTGTTCTCTCCGGAAAGCTCCTTGGTTTTATCATTTCTTTGCGTAGTATTGGAGTTGATCTCGCTAAAATAAAGGATATTCTCAAAATTCATCCACCTACTAACCTTTGTTAACGTCATAGTTTTCAAGGAAAGTTGTAATATATTCGTCGATTTATTTCTCATCTTTTCGACCACTGCCATCCATTTCATCATCTTCTCAAAACGGATGTCTCCTTCAAATGAGATGATGCATGCCACGAAGCCTTTGACACCTTAAAACAATACCTCCTCCAACCACTTGTGCTCATTCCCCCTAAGGATGACCAACCATTTTAGCTTTACATTTATGCTACTGATCATTCCTTGTGTGCCATGCTCTCTCATCATGATGAGAAACACATGGAGCAAGTGGTTTATTATATAAGCCATACACTTTTAGAATACAAAACTAGATATACTCAAGCCGAAAAAATCTTCTTAGCCTTATTTTTTGTCACCACTAAACTTCACCATTACCTACTCAACCAAAAAACCTTTTTTGTCACCAATACCGACCCCTTAGATTACATGTACACTAAGCCCTACCAACATCAACGTGCTGCATGTTGGCTCATGCTTCTTTCAGACCTAGATCTTGAATTCATCCATCAAAACTATGTCAAAGGACAAACCATTGCTGACCAACTTGCAGACACACCTCTCTCCAAAAACCAATCTTCTAACTTTGATTTCCCTAATGAATCCATCACCACCCTCTCCATAGATGATACCATTTACCAGATGACCTTATTCTTAGACGGTTCCAAATGTCATCGTGGGGGTGGTACTGGAGTTATCCTCATTCCTTTTGATGGTGATCCTATGCCACTATATTTCAAACTAGATTTTGATTGTACTAACAATATCACCGAATATGAAGAACTCACATTAGGTCTTCAAACAGCCATAGCCTTAGACATTAAATCAATTAATATCTTTAGAGATTCTCAACTGGTTGTGAACCAAGTTAATGATATATACCAGTGTCGTAAAGAGATACTTAAAAAGTATAAGCGTCATGTTGACATGATTTTGAATACCTTTGACCATTATAAACTTCAAACCACCCCCATTTCACTAATAAACTTGTGGACACCATGGCCTGTCTTGCATCTCAAATCCCTGCTTTGCCATCTGACTCAAAAATATTTGTCATAGTACATAGGTTGTAATCACCCTCTTATCTAATCTGAGACATCAACCTTGTAGGAAACATTGAAACTGATCCATGTGATCTTTGGTATAAGTAATTTTATGACTACCTTTCCCTTCCAATTCTACCTTCAAATCTTAGTCGTAATGGACAGTGAGCCTTTCTCAAAAGTGTCTCTCGCTATGTCATCATGGGTGGTCTTCTCTATAAACACAAATTTTACAGTATCCTCTTACGATGCCTTACAAGTTATGAAGTTCCATACACCATCAAGGAAGTTCATGATGGGATTTGTGGGGGTCACTTTAGTGGCTTAGCTTTCACTAAGTGCATCCTTCGCCTGGGATATTACTGGCCAACCCTAAACCATGATTGTTATGACTATATCAAGTATTGTGTGAAGTGTCAACAACATGCTAATCTTTATCACAACCCTAGTCACACCTTATAGGTTGCATAGGACATTTGGCCTTTCTCTCAATGGGGTTTGGATGTTTTCAGAGATATCAAACCTCATTCTTCCCAACGTCATCAATGGATTATTACCACTATCAAATATTATAATAAATGGGTGGAATTCATACCTATTATTTCTACAAAAGCCAAGAAAATTTGTGAATTCATCAACCATCACATCATTTGTTGCTTTGGTGTTCCTCACCGCCTCATCAATTATAAGGGAAAACAAATGAAAATGAAAACCGTACGAAAACTATATGATGCCTTCAACATTCAACTCAATTTTTCTTCACATTATTATCCTAAAAAAATGGCCAAGCTAAATTGACTAACAAAACTATAAATAAAATTCTTATGAAAGTGGTTGACGATACTAGTAAGGATTGCACATGTACATTCCTTTTTCCTTATGGGCTTATTGCAATAGTATTTTCACCTCAACTGCTGCCACACCTTTCTCTTTTGTCTATGGTACAGAGGTTGTCTTGCCTCTTGAAGTCCAAATTCCATCTCTTCATATCTCACTCAAAGATATGATCAATGATGATGATTTTTTTCCAGGATTTTTTGGGCACAACTTGAGTTATTAGATGAATTATGTGTAAATGCTCTTGATCACCTTCAAATCTATGGGAAACATATCAAATGTGCCTAAGATAAATGTTTCCAAGAATGAACCTTCTAGGTCGATGACCTCAACCTGAAGAAAAATCAACATGTATCAAAAGTGGAGAAAAGTAAACGAGGAAAGTTCACTCCTAATTGGCTTTGACACTATATTGATAGTCATGCCTATGGATTGGGTGCTTATCATTTATCTTCACTTGAAGGTAAACCCAAACTTGAGCCCCTCAATTCCTTGCATCTTTGACCATTCTATTGTTGAATCAAGTCCTGTATCATCTTCTATCTATCAAACGCTTGTCCCTTAAGAAACATTCACCTTCCACTTACCTATATTAAGGATCAACGACTAAAAAAGAATCATGTGATTACCCACCACCTTTCAACCTTATCTTCAATACGAGTATCATGGATTTACTCATGGAATGATTCTCATGGATACTTTTTGTCCTTTCCAAGATGGAATCCCATGGTTGTTCGTCACTTAAAGCCTATCTTTCATAGCTAACCCCTATGTGCTATGGTTTTGTCTTCATAAAATAAGCCTATACTTCTCTATAGTCTTGTCAATGACCTAAAAGTCCAAAAAACAATTAAAAAGTAATATACGATATTTTCAAATTCAAACTCCTTGAGTCAAACTTCTAGAAAAAATATGACTCCCTTAAAAAATAAATCTATCTTTCTATCTTGCTGTTATAAATAGACTACTCCCTCGAAGGACAACTATACAAAGCTAGCCATACTATACATAGTCTAACAAAAAAGAAGACTATTTCTGCAAAAATAAAATAAAAATATTCTGAAGCTTCCCACATCACTCAACTTCAAGAAGACCTCAAGGAGATATTCTATTCATCCCACATAGACTTCCCGCATTGATCAATCTATAAAACAAAAGTAAAAAGAGAAAAATAAATTTTTTGTCATGGACTTTCCTATTTTGATCTTGGGTATCTTGTAGAAGAGGCATGATGTCTCACACCGAGGTTACGATAAAACAACCTCTTTCACCTCACCGTATTTCCTTTATAATCTTCTACCTACTCAAGGGACGTTCCATAAATGTGACATTTCATGATCATGTGACCTTCTTCACCCTTAGAACAGTCAATCATGTAACACCTTTAGGGTCTTACGTACACAAGACAATCTTTGATATGATAGACTCATAATGGTTCTTATCACTTAGGAATTTTTTTTGTATCCTCTTACCATTCACCTCTTTTATTACTTATTGAGCCTCATTCACAAGACCAGACCTTTGACACCTACATTTTGGGAATTCCTCTTCCACCAAAATTACCCATATCCATTCAACATAGAAAACAACCATGCCTATTCAATCTATACTCAACCATGTATATTCGACCTATACAATCATGCCTAAATGACATAGACTTAATCATGCCTAAAACTTACTGACCCATTCATCTCCCCTATCATATTCTTTCCTAGCCTACGGGAGAACTACATCGGCTTGAGGACCCTTTTTGTCGGGGCTATGTAGGCAGCACTTTGAGGGCATGGTGCCCTTGGAGGTTAGCTCAAAAACTTTTACCCCTAGCAAATTTTCCCTAAACTGACATCGGTCACGTGCCCTAGTGCATCACAATCAGTTTCTATTGACTGAAATTAGTTGGCCATGACTGCGGTTGGTTATCCTTTTTTACCTCATTGCACCATATAACATTCGCTCTGCTTGCCCGAAACCTTTTTCTACCTAACACAAAGTTGACCCTGACCTTATAGATCACCCTCGTGACCTTATTAACTTTCACCCAACCTCAGAATCAATTGGGTCATGTTTTTTCCCCTCTACGGCCTTACCTAAATCACCCAACCCAACCTCGCTCATTAAGACACTCGAATTTGTGTACTCACTATACCTTGCGATGTGATACTCATGTTATTCAGCCTAATGACCTTACCTTGCCTAATGCCATGTTGTTTATCCTACCCTAGCCTTTGGTACCCTGGAACAAACCTATTGCCCATTCCATCACCTTACCTAGTTGTGTTTCAGGACCATATCCTATACCTTGGATACCTAAACAACTTCAACCTTGTTTGGATAAACCTATTGACCTTTGACAACGTAGAGTTTGCAAGCTCTTCAACATGGTACCTTATCCCATTCTATACGTGTGTGTGCATTAGACTGCCACTACTTATTACCCAACTAAAATAATTCTTACCTACAATGAACCTACCTTCATTTTCATCACTTACCCATTTATCAAACCACTCATCGACTCCATTTAAAACCTCATTCATTCTTGGTTTGAGGGGATCACCTCCACCCACACTTAGGGAAACCTAACTCTCACTCATACCTGGAGCACTAACTCCCTATTGTTTGTCAGCTTCGCTTGTCAATACAAGCTATGTGGCAAAAAGGGGCAAATGTAGACACCAAATTTGGGTCACATGCCCTTTATTCCCCTTCAATTAATTAACATAAAAAATTTAACTAATCATGACCCCTTCATCCCATATTAATATTCATCCTCACATTATTAATTGATTTAATTAAGTTAATTTCATCCTCACACCTCCGCCTCATCATTACACCTCACCCTAGACCCATTCCAAGGGAATTTAACTCACATTGACCAAGTCTTCACTCTCAGCACTGAGTCATCACTCTCAGTGCCGAGTCACCAATTGACCTAACTAACTAAGAATTATTCTCAAACCTAATTGGAATTCTTCTATGACCTTCTTACCTTTTCTAACGAGAAATCCACTTCCCTAAGTGGAGTCAACTTGGAAAACATGCCAAATCTAGGAAGATATTGCTATTTTTGGTAAAAGGGACTAATTCACCCTAACCGACGCCAATTTTTTCTCGGTTGACGCCAGTTACCTAACCTCCATTGACCACATTATATACACATTCACAACTCTTTACACGGTTGGTCATTCATTTATTAGGGTCCTTAATACATTCAATCATGAATATTCAAGCCCTCCTACATCCAAACAACAAGCACACACAACCACAATGCAAGACAAGAGCATTGGAATACTCATAGAAGAACACAGGTTATATTTCCACTACATTGGACTCAAGCACCTCTCCTCTAATCAACCAACAACCATCTCAACTCACAAGGTCTACAAGACACCAAGTAAGTTCTGTGATTTTAATCATTCGAGATTATTCCATTGTAGATCTCTTTCTTCATTCAATATTTTATTTCTTCTGTTACCCATACATCACCTTCTTCCCACCAACCCATTATTCAATCACCCCAATTCTTTCTACCCTTATAAACCTCCTTCTTAGTAATCCCAAGTCTTCTTAGCCATATTATGACCCAAACCATACTACCCTCATTCTTTGTGTAATCACAGAGAGCCTAAAAACACATTTTTAATAGTTTATTACATATTTCCCCTACCGACGTCAGTTCCCTGACCGCCATCGGTTTAGTCCCCATACCAGCTTTAGTCACAAGACTGATATCAGTCTTTGTGTCATTTCATATTTTCAGACCAACAAGCTTCCCACTCACCCAAAACTAACCAGACCTCAACTAATCAACCCTGGACCCTTACCAGACCTCTGACAAACCTTCTTGACCTAAAAAAACCTTTTTTCTAATTAGATTTAGTGTTGTATTTTTATTTAGCATTGAATCTAGTGTATTATGTGTATGATAAACCTAAATCATTACATTGTAATAGGACCTATTTATTTCAGTTTCTTATTCACATTAAATTGTTATTAAACAGAGGATTAACAATCTTTCAAGGAAGCATCTCTCTTCCTAGATCTAGCCTTGCTAGGCAGTCCTATGATTCTTTCTATTTAATACTATTTGGTGGTTTTGTTGTGTTTCTTATACAGGTTGTTCATTCTAGCCAAAGGGAAGCTCACATAATCATCTTGCACCAAAACTCTACAATGCGCACATTCTACCTTTCACCTTCACCTCAACGGTATTCCTCCTTAACCATTTTTCCTGGTATCTTTTTCATCTTAGAAAGCATAAAAATTATTGGTGAAACACTTGTTTTTCCCTCATAAGGGATTGTAATTTCTGAAGTTTTAAATCCCAGTGGATTAATATGATTTTTTGTGAGAGCTTTAGCCCTTTTTGATGTTCTTACCAGTTTTGGAAAAGATAGAATTGTGAGATCTATAGCCTCCACAAGGAAAATTTCCTTTTCTTCCTTTGAGATCAGCTCTCCTATCCAGCCTTTTGTAAGAGTGGTCCCAACTTTGTTTCCTATAGTTTTTGTTGAGGTTTCTTGGGGAAAACCACCAACTGCTTGGACATCTCTTGAAAATTTTAGACTGATGGTTCTACCTGCTTTTCATAATCACCTCCCACAGTTATCTCTTTGTTCTCACTTTGTACTGGCACTTCCCCTGATTATTTTCCTTCTTTATCTTGATTTTGGGGCTGGCCAGTCTCTTTCTGAGTTACATCAGCAATTAAGATCTGTTCTTTATTTATTTCTTCAGTTGATGCAATCTTAACCTCAACCTTTTCCTTGGGAGTTTCTTGAGTTGGTACCTCTCTTGTAGGCACTCCTTTTACTTCCATGACTTCCACCTCCTTTAGAGGCTGTTGAGTTGACACATTATCATACTTTTTCTCTGTTGATACCTCATGTTGTAACATGGTGGGTTGGTTTTCCATTAGTGGTTCCTTATCCCTACCCAAATCTTCTACATTCACATTATCAACAACCTTATCGTTAACAATTGCATCTTGTGCAACCTCTATTATATTTTTATATTCAGACCTCCCTACTTGAGATGGTTCACTATCCTTAGTGATCTTGACTTCATGGGAATGATTTTTCTCAATTAACACCTCTGTGTATGCACTCCTTCCACTAGGTATTTCTGGTTTGTTTGATTCCAGAAATGTTTTGTCTACAGAAAACACTCTTTATTGGTTTTTCATCCTTGCACTCCTTCATTCAATTGAGGATCACCTACAATCTTTACTGGTTGTTCATCGATAAATATGTCAAATGCATCCAATGTGGAAAACTCCTCACCAATATCAACATCAATTATCTCTATCTGATTCTTTACTAACTCTTACAATTGTTCAAATAAAGGTACACTAACACTTTCAAATGACATAGTTTTAGACGTTTTCAAACCTTGATTCAAGACATCATTATCTACTGGATCAGATAAGATATTACCTTGAATTTTTTTTCCTAAGTGCTCCCAATTGTTAGTCCCCCTGAAGAAGAGGATGAAAATGAAGGCACTGGTTGCCTAACCTAAGTGGTTTGGATAACTCCTTGTTATGACACTGATGCTACATATTTTACTTGGGAAACATCAATCATTTCCTTCTCTGGAGGATCAATCAATTCATCCTTTTTCTTATGTTTCTTATGTGTATGAGCACCTTCTCTTACCAGGGGTTGTTCAAATACAATTTTTTATTTATTCTTTTTCCTTTCAAACTGTTTGAGATCAAGTGCTTCCCTTTCCTTGACACTTGGTGACTTAGATTGTATATGGCCACTAGCTATAGCTCCTCTTATTAAATTCTCACCACCTTGGGGTTTTGGCAGACGATTTGGAGGGATCCTATGGGTGGCTATACCCTTTCCTTTTGACTAAATTGACAATGCAAATGTAATGGGAGCATTTTACATGGATTTTAAGAGCATTTCTTTAGCTATCTGCTTTAGAGTAGACATGTAAGTACTAGTTCCACTGGTAGTAGAAGTCCATTCATCCACTATTCCTATGGTAGGCATTTTTAAAGGAAATTGAGGGGCATTTCCTCCCAAGGGATCCATTCTGTCAGCTCCTTCCTTAAAGGGAGGAAGGTTATCCTTAAATTTTCCCAAATATTTGAATTTATAAAGAAGTCTTGTGCTTTGAATTGATAAATCAATATTTTTCTGGTCTAATTAATTCAATGTCCTTCTCATTACATAATTTATTCGGGCATACAAGTCATCTGAATCCTCTTCATTCCAATTCAAAGGGGCCATTGTTTGTCCCTCCACCTTTTGATCAAGGTAATATTGACTCATAATATGCAGATCATCTACAAATCCCATAGGGATAACAATAATCTTAAAGTCTATAATTTGGATAAGGGTCATTCTTGAGAAGTCTCTTAGTCTGACCTGCTCCTCATCTCTGTAATTCATCTAATAATCCTCAAATTAAGGCTCATGTTCAAAAGTTTTTGCAAGATTATTGAATACCCACATGATGTCATAATTGGCCCTTTCCTCAAACCTTTCCATTTCAAACCTTTTCATTTCATCTTCCATTAATTTGGAATTTATAATTAAAGGGAAGGAGTACCTTCCAATCCTGATGGGAAATTTGATGTTTGTCTTTTGTTTTCCAACAATTAATTGTGAATTGGTGTCAAATGTCTTTCTAATTCACATAAGGCCATTTTTTCATCTAAATAAATGGGTAAATTACATGGTTGGACTTCAAATCCATTAACCATGATGGATGTAAACTTCCAGTATTAAATGAAATGACATCCATATTCCATGATTACTTGTCTAGCCTCCTCGGAAATCTTGTACTGTTCCCATTCTGGCCTGAATAAGTATATGATTGGTATAAAGAAGGCATTATTAATCAATCTCACATTCACTTTCCAATTAATAAACTGTAATTAAGGGAAGATCTCATTTATTTGGCATTTTTTATCGTCAACACGTGGCATGAGGCTAGGGAAACGCCTGTGGCCTGCAATATTATAAATCATGTTGGTCATCATGTATAATTCAAGTCCACAAGTGCCACCCATCTCCATTTTTGCTGGCAGTGCTATCATGTGGTCATGAAGTGCTTCTGTGATGAAGGTTTTCCATCAAATGTTCCCCTTCTTCTCTATAACTATCCATATATAGGTGCACATTCACTCCTTAAATTCATTCAATGTTTCTAATCCATCCATTCAAATCAACAACACAATCACATCCTCTTCTTCCTCAATGAATTGTGACCTAACAAGTATTTTAGGGATTTAAGTGGTTACTTTCTTCTCGGTTAAAATCCATTTGGTATTTATAAGCCGGGCATATTCCTTTTTCTTAACTTCATAATATTATAGGGTCAAGTTGATCCCCAGGGTTATTGGAGTCTTAATCACATGTAATTTCAATATTATCCTGATAGATTCAGGTGTTAGAGTCAATACCACCTCACCACTTCCATCCAGTATTTCCCTCTTCTCTGGGTTATAATTTATTGTACAAAGTCTTACCAGTTCTGGGAAATGTACTGAGGGTGGAATAACACCAGCTAAAGCAATATTACTTACTTGGATTACCTCCATTAATTCACTTTTGTTTGGGATTTTTATTCTTTACAGGAATTCATCTAGGTCAACATTCATCAAATATGTATCCATGATTTTGTCTAGATCACTAGTGATTCTAAAAGTAACAGGAAAATTTGACGGCATGGTCTTCATCTTTAATTCCCTAGTTTTACTTAAAATTTCCTTACAAATGAATAAGAGTACGAGAGTGTCTCATTTCTTACCAATTTTACATTGAATATCTGTGTAATTCAACTTTGGTTTGAAATATTTTAAATCTCTGGATCTCTATTCATCTTTTGCAATCAATCTCACGTTGTTCTCCAAGAATTTTTTTTAAGAATGACATCTAGATCTCAACAAACAATAGCAAAAATATCAATGCATTTGAATACTTCAAACATTATTCCTTAATTTGTTTGAAAATTCATTAATGGTGGCATTCATAAATGCGTTGCATCATGGCCATCCCTCCCGATTTTTCCATTTTAAAATGTGATTCGTCCACGAAGAATAATTTTATGCAATGCAAGCTTGGGGAGAATTTTTACATTTTTGCATCATATTTTAAATGTAGAATCATTTACTTGTTTGAATCGATCACCTACCTTTGACTCTCACTCTAATATTAACAAGTGTTCAGATCCTAATGGTAGAAGAGTTGCGGGCCCTTTTTGAATATTTATTCACTTTCTCAATTGAGCCCAAAGTTATCAACTTGACCCGAGGACCCACTTCTCTAATATTTTCATGAAAATGCACCATGTGTCCTTAGCGGGAATCGAGAGACTTTGTACACTTTTTCACTTCCTTAACTCAAATTAAAGAAACACCATTAGGCCTCGATTACCCACCCCAACCAATTTGTGACACTTATACCTCTTCGGGAGCGGGGTTGATTTCTGGTCCTGCATTCTTTGACTGCAAATATTCTAGGGAATATTTGTCAGGCCTTAGGGCCAAGTTTATAAATTGTGAGTTTTATAAGATCTTTGTAACTTTACAACTTAAATTCACCATACCGCAACTACGTGGAAAATGCCATGTATCATCAAGAGACGAAGCCAAACATGAAATTTGCAACATGACCAGGGAATGTTAAACAAAGGTATTTTTCATGATTTAAAACTGATTCATGATAAATATTTTATAGGGAGATTTAAGAAAAAACATGTCTAGTCTGATCCTCAATGGAAAAAGAGGCATAACATCCTAAACAAGAGATTTTTAGATGGATTTAACATGTCTGTAATGTTTGAAATTTCTTTTTTACATGGGAAAACCAAACACCATAAAATATTTTGAAGACATGTTCAAAACAAAGGAGTGATATCATTTCGAGCACCAACACTCTATTCTTTTGTTTCAAATTCACTAAAAAATTCATCCATAAATCCAACTTACAAATCCTTCTATTTTCTCTATCTCCAACACAACAAGATAGGGAACATAGGCAAGAATCACCTCCCAACCTTATGTTAATGAGAAGGTGAAGCCTACTTTCTCATTAGCCCCCAAGCCTAGAAAATGGAACAATAAGGAATGTCACAACCATGGAAAATATTCACAAATGGATTCAATAATACATTCATACATACCAAGAAAACTTGCAACACATACAAAAGAAACAACCCTAATAAAAAATCTACAACTTTCCAAAACACAAAGGCTTGAAAGCTAAGCCAAAGGAGAAGGGAAACATGGGGTCACCTCCTTATAACTCCTAAGTAGGTTAGGGGTCCACCAAAAACCTCCAAGTGCACTAATCACATACACACAAGTCTCTTATCCCTCCCTCAAGTATCTTATCTCTCCCTCATGCAAGATACACAAATATATAACAATAATGTTTCCTTATACCTCCACATTGGTGGATCACCCTACCCACACTTCCTCCAAAAACCTCACATACTCCCTTTTTCCTCCACAATGGTCACAATTTTCCCTCTCCCCACACCTTCCTTAAGGTCAAAACCTACATGATCCCATACAAAATCACATACATTCATTCACTTTACAACACAACACACAAACAAGGAAACTAAAATGCAATGTATAAGACCCTACCTCGCCATTGCAAACAATTTCAATCTTCAAGCCAAAAAAATCCACCCTCTTTCCAAATCCAAGCTAATCCCTATGCAAGCTCCTCCCAATTCCCAAGCAAGTAACCCCCAAAACCACTACAAGAATCCAATAAATAGAAATTTTTAGAGAGGATGGTGAGGTGGCTCCATGTAGGATGTCACATCATTTTTACTCAAATCTAGCTCACAAGTCAAACACATACTCCAAGGTTCCATAAATGGATAAGATGAGGGTATGACATTTTTAATTTTACACACAAACCTCCACTCCATACTTTTAAGGACACAATTAAGAGGGTTAGTAAAAAGGTGCAATTAATTACCTCTTTTTCCTTCAAAAACACATAATGAGAGCTGAATTTTACCTCCCATATCATTGGTTAGGTTGGTGGGTGAGTTTAAGAGTTATGTGACAAGTATAACTTGTCCCACAAGCCTCCAAAAATGGGCTCAAAGCCCAAATCCGAAATTTGAGAGATGTGGGTGGGTACACAAATTAAAATAAAATAAAATCCATCTAAGATCAAGAAGAAAACAAGGAATATATACCACATTCATTGCCCCTTTGTCACATCTCCTAATTAGCATTATCCTCAAATTTAATTATCCTAAACAAGGGGTATAATAATAAACACAATAAAATGAGAAACGTTACAAATTTAATAAAATCACATACACAACTAAACAAAAAAAAAAAGGAAAATACACATTCACAACCATGGTCACATATGAGGTTACTCCCCCTTGGAGACCTCCTAACAAATACGACAAGTAAAATGACATTGCACACGAACACATAACTGCCAAGGTGACCATGTTGTAAACATCCAATATTCTTCCATGGTTAGTCTCCTAGTCCCTTCTTTGTTTATTTTGATTTCATTTCCTGCAAGCAAACAAGACAATACCACCTTTGACCTCAAGGCCATATAAATATGTCAATGAATAAAAACACATGTATCATTTATCAATTAACATCATCATATAACCTTATTGCATCGTTATCATGGTTAGAAAATTCTATTCTAAATCAATTATTCTCAATTTATAACCATCTATCACCATCTATAACTTTATGACAACCATGCATTTCATACACATTTTTTGCAACTATCTCTATCTAAATGCATTTAACAACTTATTACTGATCACCTATTATAGTCAAATTGTTTATAAATCATTACATCAATGTGCTCATATGGTTAGTCCAATCATCTAAACATGATCACCACTGTCAAGAGTCCAAAATGTCAGCATATAACCAAATAATACTAAATCATTATCATGTACTGTAATATCTATCAATGTCCTTGATATACCCATACAATCCATAATAAACGTAAAAACATAATGATAATAACAATATCCATTGTGTCTAACAACATGCTACGAAAAATATCATCATAATGTCCATATCACTAAGAAACTAATAAACATGATCATATCAAAATAGGTGTTGAAGAGGAGTGGGAACTATAGTGTGTGCAAAGGCTACGAGTATGATGTAACACTATGCACGGATGTGAATGAATGATAAAAAAATATAATAAATGTTCCTATGATGATATGATGAGGAGAGAGGGGGATGTAAATACTATGCCCCCAATATATGTGTGATGAAAAATGCTATCATGTAATGTCATCTAGGAAATCATCACTCTTAGGATCATATTCGAATGGATAAGAATTGGTAACTTGATGAGCAATAGTGTCTGACTGATCACGTAATGAGATAATAAGGTGTATGTTATAAATGCTGATAACATATTCCTCATCAGTGAATGGAGGAAGTGCACAACTGTTTGCATACCAACAAGTGATATTTTGAGCGTATCATAAGAAAGAGCTATTGTAAATGAATTTTTTTCCAAAGGGCATAATAAATGATATGTCTATATGATCAGGATCTAGAGTGCCCCAATTATAATCAAGCCATGATTTTCATGATATAAGTGGTGAGAATAAAGGAGTGAATGTGAGAAATATTGTGAGGTGAAAGATATGAAGACCATAAGAGGAAGTGATGATGACATACCCATAATAAAGATGAGAAGAAAATGGTGTAGGATAGAGGTCCTTAAAAGCAAAGCCTAAGCGAGCCAAACCATCATGTGTACATATAGTGTAATTAGAGGTAGGATCAAATGGAATATGTTCCCCGTATGAATTAGTCATGAAGAGTGTGCAAGTAAATGGTGGGAGTGCTAAGGGAGATGGTACATGTGAAGGTATATGTGATAGAGTGACGCTCATGGACTGGACATGTGTTTGATAAGGAATCATAGCAATATTAGTAGAAAGTGACACATAAGAAACTGCATCTATCACACAAATGGTACCATCAAGTGGTGGTAAGTGAGGTGGTTCTTCTTGAGGTTGAGGCTCAAATGTAATATTAGTGCATGGAATAGGAAGGTCGGTATTAGGAGCCCTATTGCAATACTTAAAGGGGTCATAGTCACGAAAGATGATATACTAAATACTCTCATGTAAGAATTTTACAAAATTATAGATAGTAGAAGCAACAACTTACATGACATGACACCATGACCTACTAAGTAGATAGTTGTAGGAGACTGGGAAATCAACAATGAAAAATATAGTGTGGAATTTTTTTGGACCAACAGTAATAGGTAATGTAACGTGGCCAAGACATGGGTAGATAGAACCATCATAAGCACACAATGATATAGAATATGGACTAATGTCATGAGTAGAAATACCTAAAGCTTCAAGGAATGACATAGGACACAAGTTAAGTTCAAATCCATTATCAATCAAAGTATTCTTAATGGTGACATTATGAATACGAGAGGTGATATGTAGTGGCATGTCATTATCAAAAGTGTGAACGTTGGCAGGAAGGTTAGACTTGAATACTATATGTGAAGAAAAATCATCGACAAAGGATTAATAAATCGAGTCTAGATGCATGTCAACACGAATGTGAATAGTAGAAAGAAAGTGTTGGAGTCTATGTAGTAAATAAAGATTTGCAAACAAATAATAATTGATTGAGATTCTCATGATGACCAAACCCTAGGATGACAAGCAATGAATGAAGAAACTAAAAGTGTGAATGAATAAAGTGTTGAAACATGGGGTTTACCAAAATGATTAAAGAAAAATGAGATATAGATATTAGTTAATCTAAGCTATGAACAAATGTAAATAAGGTAAATAGATGCTGCAAATAAATATAAAGATAATTCAAGGAACTTTGAAAAAGGAAATGCGAACACTAATGTGTAAGAGAGAAGAGGAAATAACTAATATGAATAGAAGATACTCGTAGGACTATGTCACAGAGGTGACTGGAAAATATGGAAGCAGGAACGATTACATAGGAGCTCTGAAAAGGATGGATATGGACTATCTGACTGGATTGGAGTGATTGGATAGGGACTAGGGAGCCTATGGGTGCTCTGGTATGCAAACTAGGCACCTTGTTGTATGAAAAAGCTCTAAAACTGATCTTCACAGTTTCAACAAATGGTATGAAACCCTCATTGTCTATCGTATTAACTTTGGTGCACTGCTCTGGATGCCACTGATATGCCAAGATGATGAAAAGACCTGCAAAAAACTAAGAATGAGTATTAAAACCCTAAAAAATAAGAATGCAAATGAATGGGTCAGACTAACCTCATTTGCCACAACAGTGGGTTTACTAACTGAGTGTTGCACTACATTTCAGACCCAAATGTAATTCTGGTGAGTGTGTGCATAATATGCCCTAGGTGCTCTCGTGTCCATCACACTTTGTGAAGTAGAAAGCAATAACTAGATGTATAAAATGTAATAGAATGTGTGCATGGAATAGAATATAATCCTCCCCCTATGCTGTGTGTGATGCAAAAGGCCTATTCTTGTGCATTGTGATGAAGCTATGTGGGTGTAAGTGATCTCTAATGCAATAGATGGATGCAACTGTAGATGGATGATAGTAGTGAATAGTGTTTGGTCCTTCATTATGGTATTATAACTTTATATTTATAGGGTTATATTGATCTAGTTTCGTAATTAACCCTGAAATGGTCAACCACCAAAAAAATAAAAGACCTCAAACGGATAGAAAGAGCCCAAAAAGTGGCAGGAAAGTTCAAGAAGGATCAGAGTGCCTATGGTGGGACCAGGGCACCCATGGGCACCCTAGTACTAGCCTGGGTGCCCTAGTCAAAGATAAAATGATGGGAAATGATGAAAGCTGACTGGGCATGTGTGGGGTGGAGGTCGGGAGTGATAATATAAATCAAACAAAAATAGAGGTTAATTAGTAATTTTTTTATTCATAAACCATCTAAATAGTAGTATGAGACCGAGAATAAATAATGTCTAAAGTGCATGATTTTGTATCTACACAAATATCCTGACAGATACATATTCATTCTCTACTCTAAGTATGCCATAGGAAGTGATAAAATGTAGCTACGTGTTCTTTTGGCAGTTGAGAACCGTCTCCTCTAAACTTGTGAAATTTTTTTCTGCATCCTCGCGGTAGCTCATGAAGAGGTGGAGGAAGGGCAAGTGGACCAGTGTTTTTTCCCCAAGGCTCAATTGGCCTAGGTCTATCTTTTTCATCCATAATAGCTTCGACTTCTGATTTGGTTTCTCTTCCTCTTGCTATAGTTGCAAATCTTGCTTCTACTCTTGCTTGAGCTCTTTCTATTTCTTCAATTTCAGATCTCACTTCGGCTTCTTCTCTCACTTCGGATTCCACTCTTTCTTGAGTTTCTTCTTTAGTTTCCAAGTTAATGAAGTTGTAAAGATCTTCATTTATGTCTAGAAACTCGATGTCCAATAGATTACCAATTCTTGGACTACCAGCACTGGGAGCTTCAAGACAAAAAGGGCGATGGGAATTACTGATTTGATCTTGTCTTATAAGCAGTTATTTGAAGATAGGATCAATATTTCATCCTCATCTTTGTGACTGTGTATACATTCTATCAGCTAGTTTGAAAACTCGATATAAATTTAAGCTCTTCTTGGTTAAGCTTGGGCTTACCTTATTCTTTCCAATTCAACAACACATTCTTCTTCAAGACCCAAAACTCTTGCAACAATGAAGCATCATGTAAAGCTTTCCCTACTATACCATATGGCCTTTCTCAAATACAAAGTAATGTCTTCTTGAATGTGGAGTAGAAATTCAGTTATTTCAACAGGAGGGTTACCTAGAAAATCCATGGGTATGAGACATGGGGCTCACTGACTTTTCAAATTCCAGAATTATTATTATTATTATTTATTTAGAATATATATATATATATATATATATATATATTTTGTATTTTTTTGTGGTTCGTATTTGGGTGCAGAGGCTACAAAATCTACCCCACGGTCGGTGCCAAAAATTGTTGGTGAGAAAATTTATTAGGTAGATAAATTGATGCTTATCTTTCCAATGCTCTAGGACTCTAGGTCCCTCTACTTGTGTGGTGCAGATTCACTTTATTGCGAATGAATAAAAAGGAAAATCTATTGATGGCAAAGAGGTCAGGGATCTAATAGGAACACTCCATTATACCCATGGAAAATGATTATAATGAATTACAAGGGAGGAATTTTCTAAAAGATGGGGGAAAGGGAGTGAGAAGTTAGGTAGCAGAAATTAACTCTGTAAGTAGAAAATAAGATTCTTTCCAAAGTTTACTAGAAGTTTTACATTCACAACTTATAGGAAAGAAAAAACCATGTTTAGAACGTCAATGATGAGATGAAACTATGCACACAAAGTTGCAGACATTCATGCATCATGAAAAGATGAAACTGTAATGCCCTCTTCAACTACCACTTGAGACCAAGAAACAAACTAGGAAAATTATGGAATAATTTTTTTTTGTAAGAAGGGTCTACAAAAAAGTAGCAAGACACTAGTTTGAAAACTAAATAGGTTCTGAAACAGATTCTGATTAACCAAACACAAGATCTCCATTGTTATCTTATAACCAGTTTACAAGGTTCCAATTTGGAGGTTACAAGTTTTACCAAGGTTCAGGGAGAAAATTTTCCCCAGGTCTGCTCTCTATCAAGCCTTGAACTTCAACTAGATTTTTAACACACTTAGAGTTATCAAAACTTCCTAAACTAAGCTCATTGGATAGGAAATTTCCTCACCTTTCTAACCATATAAAGAAGTCCTCCTAACTCCTTGTAAAACTCAAGTTATGGCCAGGCGGAGTTTTAGGGGAAAAATTTCCCTTGGAGGTCCGTGGGGTTAGGGAGAAAATTGGGAAAATTTTCATATGCCACGTGTCATCACGTGATTCATTCGGGCCGGTGGGTCGCGGCGGAAAACATGAAATTTTTCCCAAAACCAAGTTTTTAATTTTCCGAAGGAAAATTTTTCTCCGTGCCTCTATGCTTGCCGAAATTGCCACATGGCACTTTGTGATTGTTTGCCGGTTGGCGGAGGAAATTTGGATTTTTCGCCCAAGGGGTTAAAAGGTTAAAAGAATTCAAGAACCTGCACACCCATGGGGACACGTGTCAACACCCCATTGGCTACGGGGATACGGGTCAGCGGAGGAAAAAGTGAAATTTTTCCAAAAGCAAAAAAATGGTTAAGTTTTCCGTTTTGATCCGTGCACCCCCTTGCCACGTGTCAGCACGTGATTGGTTGGGGGCCGCGGGGTTGCGGGGAAAATTGGGAAAATTTTTCCATGGCAAATTTTTTGAAATTTTAAGTTTTTATTAAGGGTTTGCCCCTCCAAGGTGCCACATGGAAACTTTTGATAGGATGAGAGGGTGGTGGGGCTGTGGAAATTTTTAGGAAATTTTTCCAAAGTTCAAAATTTAAATTTTTCTAAGGTCGAATTATTTCATTTTTGGTTTGGGATGGCCATTTTGAAGTAAAACTTCAAATGGCCATAACTTTTGATAGGAAGCTCCATTTTAGGAAAATGAGGACTTTCCGGAAAGCTCTCGGAGTCCTATTTGCACGATAATCATAAATTTTGGAATTTGGTGAAGTTTCAAGGGTCAATTTTAAGAAATCGATCTGCAGGGTTTATAATTTTAAAACTGGCAATTTTTCAAACTTGTAATTTTTATAAAAATTGAATCCCTTCCTCCACTCCACATGCCATTCAGACATGGGGAATCAACTTAGGGAAGAATTATAATGTTTTAATGGTGTCAATTTGATCAATTTATTTAAGTTGTGTTTTTCTCCAACAAGGGACAGAAAAACGACCTAGGAAGGGGATTGATTCAAAATTTGAATTTGTTGGATTTTTTCCTCGAGTTTACTTTGTCAATTTGAGTTTGGTGTAGTCTTGGAATAGTAACATATGACATTTTAAAGTTAATTTAGAAGTATAAATGTGAACTGTCCATTTATTAAGAAGTGAATTGCCAGAATTGAACTTCAAAACAGTGAATTGTTCCTTTTAAATTGACTTGACAATTTGTCATTTGAATGTGCATAAGAATTCTAACTTAATCACTTACAATACTTCTTAAATCATCCATCCAATTCTAAATGAAACTACATTCCAAATTTCAGTTTTACTATGCATCATGCAAAGAAACAACATTGGCTTTCATTCCACATGCATCTTTTAACATTCCAAAACAGAGGTTCTTATTTTTTTTTAAAACAAAATTTCTTTCAACGACAAAATACAAATCCAGAATACATTGCCATATAAAATTTAAAATAATCATTTCCAACACTTTATTGATAGTTCAAATAACTTACAACTGATTTCCTTTTCAATTTGACTTCAATTTGTCTAATACATAGTATGAAACATCTTTCACATTTTCTTTCCAAGTAAAACAAGGAATATAATTCTTCTCAATTTAATTACAACTTCCAATTACAAGGTAACATCTCACATTTCAACATCAATTACATTCATCCACTCTAAGTGGGAAGGGTTACATTCAATTTTCTCAAGAAAAGAGGACTGTCAAAACTGTTTTCTTCTTTCTCCAAACAACAACATGTTTTCTTCTTCTTTCATCTTTTGATCACAACAAGGAAGGGGGAAAGGCAACGCTCTCCACCCAGCCAAGACATCCAATGGGAAAAGAGAAGCCATCTTTCCCCATTGGCCCCCGAGCCCCAACCATATTGGAATGGAACATGAAAAACAACACATGGCAACATAGCTTCTTCACATATAACATACATTCACATGCACAAGGAAATGCACAAACAAAAAGATGTAGTTCTCAACTAGAACAACCAATTTCAATCAAAACAAAGGCTCCTTCTCCAAGCAAGCAAGCCAAGCAAGAGAAAGAACTATGGAGGTCTCCTTATGCCTCCCAAGTTGAATTTTGGGCATCCACCAAAAGCAAACCACCAAAATCATAGCAATCCCATAAACCTTATCCCTCCTCAACCCCTCCTTATCCCTCCTCCAAATTTATCCCTTATACCTCCCCCAAAGTAGGAAATGCAAGCAATTTCCTTTCCTAGGTGGATCCCAAACCAACATTCCCTCCCAAGAACAAATAACAATGGTAGATCCCTTATCCCTCCTTTGATAAACCTCATAGTCTTCTCTCCACACCATGCCCTAAGCATTCTACCCATCCCTCTAAGAATTGCAAACACAAACACATTCAAAATTCATGCTAAAAGAGGGAAAAACAACAATTTTAAAAAAGTGAGAGCCTACCTCTCCATAATGGAGACTTGCTTCCAAAACAACAGTCTTTATTTCACCAAAAACCAGTCCCAAATCAGCAAGGTAAATGTATGCACAAGAAAATCCACTTCTTCCACCAAGCAAGCTCCAAAATGCAAGAGAAATTTGACCCAAGAGTGAAATCTCCAACCTTCAACAACCTCAAAATGAGGAGGAATTCAAATTTTAAAGGAGAGGATGGAGGAGGATGATGTGGATTCCAAGTGGGATGCCACATCATTTTTCCTCATCCCAAAAAGAACTCACATCAAATGCAAATACATCATAATAAATGTGAAAGACAAAATTACTTACATACACAAACTCAACCCATACCCAAAAGGAAAATGCATTTAAAATTTGTAAGACAAGTGCAATCACTTCATTCATAAAATCATGTCAAAACATAATAAAATAAGTTGCTTTTGACTCTAAAATTATAATCATGGTTGGTGGAGGTTTTTGAGAGGTGTGGGACAAGTTTAACTTGTCCCACAAGCCTCCAAATTTGTCCTTCAAGGCCAAATTCGAATTTCAAAGTGGAAGGAGTGTTTGACCTTCCAAAATCAGCCTTACAACCTCTTACAAATTCTTACACAACCCATACTTGGTAACTTACACACTCTTCTAAAATGCATTAACTTCTATGACATTTATTTATGATAGCCTTTTGACATAAGATTTATTTAATTACCATAAGGTTATAAAAATATCTATATATCAAATTTCATTTTCAACCAAAGCAAAACATTTAATTTCACATTCCACATCCCATTTAATTTAATTAAATTTTTAACTATATGTCTCCCACATAATACTATCATATTTAAATAATTAAAATAAAATCACATTACAAAATAAAATACACACAACAATAAATAAAAAGGGAACACATAATAACCACACACACATATGCCCCAAGGTCACACTAATGGAAATCCTAACACAACATAACACACCGATCAAACACAGTTGCCATGGTGACCCTTGTTGATTTCACACTGAATTCCAATATGGTTAGTCTCCAGTCCCCCGACATTGTTGTGATTTTAACCTGCAAAATGAAAAATACCTCCTTCGGCCTCGTGGCCATATCAGAACATCCAAATGATATAAGCAACATACAATTATTAAATCCAAATCACAACATTATCAAGAATTTAACATTTATCATTTAAATTCAATTTGCAACTATATCATCATCCAATAGATTTCTATACTAGAGCTATTCATAATATCAATGTCACATGTCTAAAATCAACATCAATAATCTGTCCATGTCAACTAGTATATCATCATCCACATAATAATAATAATAATGTCTCAATGATCCTCAAGCATAATAACTGAATCCAGATCAATATTAATCCATATTCTAACATCTAACCATCATACTAATCAAAACATAATAGTGTCCATAATAATCCCTGATACATCATACTACATCAAAACATAATAATATCCAAAATATGATCAATAGTGTCAGGATCAGTATCTCAACAGTGTCAAAGGAGAGTGGGCACTACATCCCCCTCCCCTTAGACTTGAATTCCTCCTGGAAGTCACTGGAACAAATGTGGAAACTGCTCTCGTAAAACAGTAGCATCCTCCCAAGTGGCTGCAGTCTCATCATATTTGTCCCACTACACCCGTACCTGATCAATCTCTCTACCTCGAAGGCCCAGGGTCCTGCAATCTATGATACGGATGGGCTCCACCATCACCTGCCCCTAATCCTGTACCTACAATGATGTCCAATCTAGCACATGAGAAGGATCTGTGATGTATCTCCTAAGAACAGAAACATGAAACACATCATGTACGCGAGACAAGCTGGGTGGCAATGCTAGACAGTAAGCCAACGGGCTGATACGCTCCAAGATCTCAAAAGGTCCAACAAACCAAGGAGCTAACTTAGAACCTTTTCCATAATGGATCGGGATCTTATGTGGCCTAACACGAAGGAAAACCTTCATGCCCACATCAAAATTACGCTCGGTTCTATGTTGATCAGCGTACTTCTTCTGCCTATCATGTGCCTCCTACAATCTCTGCCTGATCAACACTACCTGCTGCTCCATGTCCTGCAAAAGAGCTGGTCCGAGAGATACTCTATCCTCCAACCTGTCCCAGCTAAGGGGTGTCCTGCACTCCCTACCATATAAGGCCTGAAAAGGAGCCATGTCTATAGAACTCTGATAACTATTATTGTAGGAAAACTCCACAAGATACAGATACTCCTCCCACTTAGACTGCTGATCCATCATGTACATCCTGAGCATATCCTCCAAAATCTGATTCACTCACTCGGTTTGTCCATCTATCTCCAGGTGATAAGCTGTGCTAAAGTTAATCTTCGTCCCGAGGACATACTGCATGGTAGTCCAGAAATGTGAAGTGTACAAGGGATCATGGTCACAAATGATCTTCCGCAGGATCCCGTGCAACCTGACGATCTCATCCAAGTAGACACGTGCCACTACACTAGCTATATACGTGGTATTTACCGATGAAAAGTGAGCTACTTTTGTCAATCTATCAACCATGACCATGATGGCGTTGTGGTGATATCTCGACATCAGTAACCCAATAATGAAATCCATGGAAATGGTGTCCCATTTCCACTCCGGTATAGCATGAGGATAGAGAAGGCCAGCTGGATGCTGATGCTCAGCCTTCACTTTCTGGCACTCTAAACAGCATGACACAAACTGAGCCACGTCCCTGCAAAGTCCTCTCCAGTGATATAACTGTCTCAAGGTGGCTTGCATCTTCTTCACCCCAGGATGGGCTGAATAGGGTGCACGATGTGCCTCTGTCAAGATGTCCTGCCTCAAGCCTCCATCTCTAGGAACATATATCTGACCTCTGTGCCTAAGAAGACCATCTACCTCTAGAGAGAAACCATCAAATTTCCCCTCAAGGGGGCTCTAGGACTCAATCTCTGCTCGAGCTGCAATGTAAAAACTGTCAAGAGGAAGCTGCTGAAGAATCCTGCTCCGTAAATCTATGCTCACTAAAGTAGCCATGCTCAAATGCCTCCATCTACTGAGGGCATCTGCAACCACATTCTCCTTCCCCTTCACATGCTCTATCTCCATGTCATACTCACAAAGCAACTCCATCCAATGCCTCTGACGAGCATTTAGATTGGGCTGCGTGAAGAGGTGGTGAAGACTCAAATGGTCTGTCCTGAGTGTGAATCTCCGTCCAAGAAGAAAATGTCTCCATCTAACCAAAGCATGCACAACTGCCGCAAGCTCAAGATCATGGGTAGGATAATTAAGCTCGTGATCCTTGAGTTTGTGAGACTCAAAAGCTACAACCCTGCCATCTTACATCAACACACCTCCAAGCCCTGCTAAAGAAGCATCTGTACAAACAAAGAACTCACCCTCTGGATCCGGCACTGCAAGAATGGGTGCTGTAGTGAGATATTCCTTCAGTGTCTTGAAGGCCTACTCACACCTGTCTGACCAAATAAACTTCTTCCCTTTCCACTGAAGGGAAGTGATGGGGTGTGCTATCCGAGAGAAGTCCTGCACAAATCTCCTGTAGTAACCTACTAACCCCATGAAGCTGCACACCTCTGTCACTGTAGTGGGTTCTGGCCAATCCATAATGGCTCTAATCTTGGAAGGATCAACTATGATACCTTCACCTGAGATGATATGACCCAAGTATTGAATCTCTGACTGAAAGAAAGCACACTTCTCCAAGTTCCCGTAAAGTTGCTGCTCATGAAGACACTGAAGAACCTGACGAAGGTGCCCCTCGTGCTCCTCACGCATACGTGAGTAAATAAGAATGTCATCAAGAAAGATTAGCATAAAGTGATCTAAAAAGGTCCTGAATACCCCATTCATCAAACTCATAAACACTGCGGGGGCATTCGTCAAACCAAAAGGCACCACTGTGAACTCATAGTGCCCATACCTCGTATAAAAAGTAGTCTTATGAATGTCTACCTCTGTAATCCTCAACTGATGGTACCCTGACTTGAGATCAATCTTAGAGAACATCATGGCCCCCTTCATTTGATCAAACAAGTCATCAATGTGAGGCAGGGGATAACGATTCTTGATCGTTACCTTATTCAGTTGGCGGTAGTCTATGCACAACCGCAAGGATCCATCCTTCTTCTTAACAAATATAACCAGTGCACCCCAAGGGGATACACTAGGATGGATAAGACCTTTCTCTAGAAGGCCCTCCAGCTATAACTTGAGCTCACAGAGCTCTGGGGTGGTCATCTGATAAGGAGCTCATGAGATAGGCTCTGCTCCTTGAACCAAATCAATATGGAAATCAATCTCACGTGGGGGTGGCATCCCCAGTAGCTCCCCTGGGAAAACATCTGCATACTCTCTCAAAATGGGATGGTCATCTAGCGATGGCCCAGAAAGACCCATCCTCTGTCTGGTCACTGACTATGACTGCATACATCTGACAACCCTGTCGCACACACCGCTTGAGCTGCATAGTAGAGATAGTGCGAATAGAAATAGGTCTCCTGACCCCAGAAATCACTGACTCAATTCCAAGATCATCTACACAAGATATAGTCTTATGATAGCAATCCATCCTGGCCCTGTGTGCAGTCAACCAATCCATGCCTAAAATGACTCCATACGAGCCCAAAGGAAGTATGCGGAGATCTGAAGTGGTGGTGAAAGGTCCCAAGTTAACAACACACTCCTTTACTAAGGAGTCTACAGAGACCTTGGCTCCCAAAGCCATCTCGACATCCCAACTATGACCCTGTCTAACAGCCACCAGCCTGCATCGCTCTACCAAGGATGGTGCAATAAACAAATCAAAAGAACTAGAATCAAACAATATAGAAGTAGGAACACCTCCAATGCTACCTGTAGTCTCAATGACCATGCTCTAGTGCTCAACTTGGTAGTTCTCAATAGCTATGTAGATCATGTGACTTCATCCCATGTCTCCGATTGTAGGCTCCAAGATGGGTGCCTTATCCTTATTAGGGTTCTGGGGGTAATCTCTCCAAAAGTGTCCCGCTGCTCCACACCTGAAACAACCACCTGAAGTCCTCCAAACTACAGCACCGCCAGAAGGTGCCCTAGAGGTAGGTGTTGTGGACCCTGATGATCTAGCCATAATCTGTTGTGGCCTCTGTGGTCGAGCTCCTACTGACTGAGCTCTAGCTCCACCCTGTGTCCTGGTGGGACCCCTAGGAGGCCCCATGCTCCAACCTCTCTGTGCATCAGCTCTCTGAGGAGGCCTAAATGGTGGGCGGGACTGCTATGCTGCTACTGCCTGAAAGATGACTGTGAAGAATGCTGACCACCATGAGGAGGAGGAGCTGACCCCCTCGATCTACTATCCTGCAACTGCTGAATACGGATCCTGACCGGTCTCTAGCCTGCTGGGTTTTACCCCGAGTCTCCTCTGCAATGTAGGCCTTCTCAACGGCCTCTGCTAATGTATGTGGGCAGTGGATCTGTACTGCACCTCCAATGTCTAAATTAAGGCCCCGAATGAGCCTATGGATACATACCTACTCATCCTGCATGTAATCAACATACTAAAGAACGTCCAGGAACCTACTCTCATACTCGGCCACTGTAAGGGAAGCCTATCGAAGGTCATGGAACTCATCAATCCTCTGTTATATGAATCTCTGTGGCAAGTATCTGCTCCTGAATCTCTCCTCAAACAGCTCCCAGGTGACTGTCTCTGAGTCTATATGGAGCTTCTGCTCCTCTGTCCTCCACCATACTCCAGCTCCATCCTTCAGTAGATGGATCGCAACATGAGCTTTCGTGTTGCTAGAACAAGGACAAAGCTTGAAGCAACCGCTCAAGCTAACTAGCCAGGCCTCTGCCTAGAATCCCCCTGTGTCACCTGAATAATGAGATGGCCTAAGCTTTAGGATTTCCCTGATGTGATCTGCAGCCATGGTCTGACATCCTCTGGGCCTCTCCAGCTACCTATCCCCGAGCCTAGGGCTCTAAGACCTCTCTCTCTATCCTGAAATACGGTCACCATGTCCCCTTAAGGGAGATTCTACTTTAGCCGACTCTCCATGAAAATTCTCTCCCCCATCCTCCTCACTGGGTGGAGGAGGTGCATGTCCCTCTATGGAAGTAACTCTGTCCTGCTTGCCTGAGTGTCCTCCAACTGATCCTCCACGTAGGGCAACATTAACATCCTGGAGGGTCTGTAAAATCTGTGGTAGGATAGCTGCTAAACCCTGGTCTGGTGGTGGTGGTGGCGGTGGTGGAGGTGGTGGTGGTGGTGACTCTGAGCCTCTGTGAATGTTCCTCCTACTCCGTCTGAGCTCCCTGTATAGACCAGAGTGGGAGTTAGTTCATTACCTTGAGTTTTCTTCATTTTTCTAAGTTTACTAACATGTCCAATTTTCAATTAGTTTTGTTTTCTAGATTATCAATTTGCTAGTTTTAGGTTTCAAGTCTCAATGTTTCGAGTGTGCCCAATGGTCCAAGCTTTTGAACCATTGCTCTGATACCAAGTGTAATGCCCGCTTCAACTACCACTTGAGACCAAGAAACAAACTAGGAAAATTATGGAATAATTTTTTTTGTAAGAAGGGTCTACAAACAAGTAGCAAGACACTAGTTTGAAAACTAAATAGGTTCTGAAATAGATTCTGATTAACCAAACACAATATTTCCATTTTTATCTTATAACCAGTTTACAAGGTTCCAATTTGGAGGTTACAAGTTTTACTAAGGTTCAGGGAGAAATTTATCCCCAGGTCTACTCTCTATCAAGCCCTAAACTTCAACTAGATTTTTAACACAATTAGAGTTATCAAAACTTTCCTAAACTAAGCTCATTGGATAGGAAATTTCCTCACCTTTCCAACCATATAAAGAAGTCCTCCTAACTCCTTGTAAAACTCAAGTTATGGCCGGGCGGAGTTTTAGGGGAAAATTTTCCCTTGGAGGTCCGCGGGGTTAGGGAGAAAATTGGGAAAATTTTCCAAATGCCACGTGTCATCACGTGATTCGTTCGGGCCGGCGGGTCGCGGGGGAAAACATGAAATTTTTCCCAAAACCAAGTTTACAATTTTCCAAAGGAAAATTTTCCTCCGCGCTTGCCCAAATTGCCACGTGGCGCTTTGTGATTAGTTGCGGGCAGGCGGAGGAAATTTGGATTTTTCGCCCAAGGGGTTAAAAGGTTAAAAGAATTGTGCAGACCTGCGCACCCATGGGGACACATGTCAACACCCCATTGGCTACGGGGATGTAGGTTGGCGGAGGAAAAGTGAAATTTTTCCAAAAGAAAAAAAATGGTTAAGTTTTCCATTTTGATCCACGCACCCCCTCTGCCACGTGTTAGCACGTGATTGATTGGGAGCTGCGGGGTTGTGGGGAAAATTGGGAAAATTTTCCCAGGGAAAAACTTTTGAAATTTTAATTTTTTATTAATGGCCCACCCCTCCAAGGTGCCACGTGGAAACTTTTGATAGGATGAGAGGGTGGCAAGGCCATGGAAATTTTTAGGAATTTTTTTCCAAAGTTCAAAATTTAAATTTTTCTAAGGTCGAATTATTTCATTTTTGGTTTGGGATGGCCATTTTGAAGTAAAACTTCAAATGGCCATAACTTTTGATAGGAAGCTCCATTTTAGGAAAATGAGGACTTTCCGGAAAGCTTTCGGAGTCTTATTTGTACAATAATCATCAATTTTGGAATTTGGTGAAGTTTCAAGGGTCAATTTTAAGAAATCGATCTGCAGGGTTTATAATTTTAAAACTGGCAATTTTTCAAACTTGTAATTTTTATAAAAATTGAATCCCTTCCTCCACTCCACATGCCATTCAGACATGGGGAATCAACTTAGGGAAGAATTATAATGTTTTAATGGTGTCAATTTGATCAATTTGTTTAAGTTGGTGTTTTTCTCCAACAAGGGACAGAAAAAAGACCTAGGAAGGGGATTGATTCAAAATTTGAATTTGTTGGATTGTTTCCTTGAGTTTACTTTGTCAATTTGAGTTTGGTGTAGTCTTGGCATAGTAACATATGACATTTTAAAGTTAATTTAGAAGTATAAATGTGAACTGTCCATTTATTAAGAAGTGAATTGCCAGAATTGAACTTCAAAACAGTGAATTGTTCCTTTTAAATTGACTTGACAATTTGTCATTTGAATGTGCATAAGAATTCTAACTTAATCACTTACAATACTTCTTAAATCATCCATCCAATTCTAAATGAAACTACATTCCAAATTTCAGTTTTACTATGCATCATGCAAAGAAACAACATTGGCTTTCATTCCACATGCATCTTTTAACATTCCAAAACAGAGGTTCTTATTTTTTTTTTAAACAAAATTTCTTTCAATGACAACAATACAAATCCAAAATACATTGCCATATAAAAATTAAAAGAATCATTGCCAACACTTTATTGATAGTTCAAATAACTTACAACTGATTTCCTTTTCAATTTGATTTCAATTTGTCCAATACATAGTATGAAACATCTTTCACATTTTCTTTCCAAGTAAAACAAGGAATATAATTCTTCTCAATTCAATTACAACTTCCAATTACAAGGTAACATCTCACATTTCAACATCAATTACATTCATCCACTCTAAGTGGGAAGGGTTACATTCAATTTTCTCAAGAAAAGAGGACTGTCAAAACTATTTTCTTCTTTCTCCAAACAGCAACATGTTGTTTTCTTCTTCTTTCATCTTTTGATCACAACAAGGAAGGGGGAAAGGCAACGCTCTCCACCCAGCCAAGACATCCAATGGGAAAAGAGAAGCCATCTTTCCCCATTGTCCCCCGAGCCCCAACCATATTGGAATGGAACATGAAAAACAACACATGGAAACATAGCTTCTTCACATATAACATACATTCACATGCACAAACAAAAAGATGTAGTTCTCAACTACAACAACCAATTTCAATCAAAACAAAGGCTCCTTCTCCAAGCAAGCAAGCCAAGCAAGAGCAAGAACTATGGAGGTATCCTTATGCCTCCCAAGTTGAATTTTGGGCATCCACCAAAAGCAAACCGCCAAAATCATAGCAATCCCATAAACCTTATCCCTCCTCAACCCCTCCTTATCCCTCCTCCAAATTTATCCCTTATACCTCCCCCAAAGTAGGAAATGCAAGCAATTTTCTTTCCTAGGTGGATCCCAAACCAACATTCCCTCCCAAGAACAAATAACAATGGTAGATCCCTTATCCCTCCTCTGATAAACCTCATAGTCTTCTCTCCACACCATGCCCTAAGCATTCTACCCATCCCTCTAAGAATTGCAAACACAAACACATTCAAAATTCATGCTAAAAGAGGGAAAAACAACAATTTTAAAAAAAAGTGAGAGCCTACCTCTCCATAATGGAGACTTGCTTCCAAAACAACAGTCTTTATTTCACCAAAAACCAGTCCCAAATCAGCAAGGTAAATGTATGCACAAGCAAATCCACTTCTTCCACCAAGCAAGCTCCAAAATGCAAGAGAAATTTGACCCAAGAGTGAAATCTCCAACCTTCAACAACCTCAAAATGAGGAGGAATTCAAATTTTAAAGGAGAGGATGGAGGAGGATGATGTGGATTCCAAGTGGGATGCCACATCATTTTTCCTCATCCCAAAAAGAACTCACATCAAATGCAAATACATCATAATAAATGTGAAAGACAAAATTACTTACATACACAAACTCAACCCATACCCAAAAGGAAAATGCATTTAAAATTTGTAAGACAAGTGCAATCACTTCATTCATAAAATCATGTCAAAACATAATAAAATAAGTTGCTTTTGACTCTAAAATTATAATCATGGTTGGTGGAGGTTTTTGAGAGGTGTGGGACAAGTTTAACTTGTCCCACAAGCCTCCAAATTTGTCCTTCAAGGCCAAATTCGAATTTCAAAGTGGAAGGAGTGTTTGACCTTCCAAAATTAGCCTTACAACCTCTTACAAATTCTTACACAACCCATACTTGGTAACTTACACACTCTTCTAAAATGCATTAACTTCTATGACATTTATTTATGATAGCCTTTTGACATAAGATTTATTTAATTACCATAAGGTTATAAAAATATCTATATATCAAATTTCATTTTCAACCAAAGAAAAAACATTTAATTTCACATTCCACATCCCATTTGATTTAATTAATTTTTAACTATATGTCTCCCACATAATACTATCATATTTAAATAATTAAAATAAAATCACATTACAAAATAAAATACACACAAAAATAAATAAAAAGGGAACACATAATAACCACACACACATGCCCCAAGGTCACACTAATGGAAATCCTAACACAACATAACACACCGATCAAACACAGTTGCCATGGTGACCCTTGTTGATTTCACACTGAATTCTGATATGGTTAGTCTCCAGTCCCCCGACATTGTTGTGATTTTAACCTACAAAATGTAAAATACCTCCTTCGGCCTCGTGGCCATATCAGAACATCCAAATGATATAAGCAACATACAATTATTAAATCCAAATCACAACATTATCAAGAATTTAACATTTATCATTTAAATTCAATTTGCAACTATATCATCATCCAATAGATTTCTATACTAGAGCTATTCATAATTTCAATGTCACATGTCTAAAATCAACATCAATAATCTATTCATGTCAACTAGTATATCATCATCCACATAATAATAATAATGTCTCAATGATCCTCAAGCATAATAACTGAATCCAGATCAATATTAATCCATAGTCTAACATCTAACCATCATACTAATCAAAACATAATAGTATACAAAATATGATCAATAGTGTCAGGATCAGTATCTCAACAGTGTCAAAGGAGAGTGGGCACTATCTTAGGGAAGAACATTAAGTCCCCTTTTATAAATTAAGGGCAACTTATTATTTTTTTGACTATAGTCACATTAATGAATATGATGAACATCATGATTGCTCACAACAAAGAATTAGAAAGGGTGTAGAGAAGAGGGGAAATAATGAGAAAGGGGGGGAAATAATAAATTATCCCAAGGATGAAGATAAATTCATTATTGACGAAGATATTGCTGTAGACGATCATGCATGAACACTTTAGCTCACAAAACGAGTGTAGAGAAACACTGTCCAGGACCTCCCAATTTTAACTCAAGATGGACACATGAAATGCTCATGATGATCCTATTTGATACTTTATTGATGATTTTTTAGCTCATTTAGGTCACCCCATCTAACTCACTTTGAATCACCTAGCTCCTCAAGTGATGAAGATGAATTCACCTGCCGCATATTGCGATGCACTGTTTTACCTCTAAACACAATTAAACTCAATGTGAAGTTTATGAGACCTATATGAATTTATAAATTCTCTGTTTGAATCATGAAATCTTAAAATTATCCCATGGAGATTCAAAAAATTAGAAAGATGAGTGGAAATGAAGTCATCTACAAATTTTTTCTCCCAAAACAAAGATATTTTAGTTTTAGCAGGTAGGACCGTGACCTGCTATTTTAGGACATATCACCTGTTTTGATTCGATTGCACCCACTGAACCTTCTAACACACTCTATCCTCTTTCATTTTTGATGTATTACTATTTTAACACATTTCTATTTTTAAAAGATTACTTTTTGGAGACCTACTATTTTTGGGAAAATTTTCATTTTTGACCTATTTACCATTTTACACCTTTTTTGATTGTCTTGAGTGATTTGAACTTGTGATTCAGGAAACTTACTATTCTTAGTATAAAGGAGAGCATGGAATATAATATTTTTAGAAAGTGGAAAAAATGGTCTTGAATTGTGATGGGAAATTCATTTTTAGATTCATCTCGTCATTGCGATCTTGTGCTTCAAATTTCACTGCATTTCGCTCACTGGAAAGCATAGAAATAAAAAACCATTTTTTTTCCCGGTGAGAGCTTCAGGCACAGAGCTACCATGAAAACCATTAATGGAGTCATGAAGATGTTAGAAAAAATATTTTCCCACCTTATATTACAGTGAAATCAAATCCAATGGGATAGTTTTTTTTATCTTGAAGAAGTTTTCGAAATTCTAGCTTGATCCAACTATCAAATTGATGGGAAATTCGATGAACGAGAGCCACAAAAAAAATGGATTTTTTTATTATAGTTAATAATATAGGGAATAATTTTGAGCTTATATGAATTTATACTTAATGCATTATAAAAGATAGGAATTCTGTAAAAAAATCTCACCTTAATCCGTGCTTTGGATTATGAGATATGAACATTTGACCGTTTTGGTTACGAAGTCATTCTGGTAGTGAACGAGCATGGTGGATGCTGCAAAAGTAAGGTTTTGGGTAATATAATAGTAATGGAGGAAGATAAATTGACATGCAATGCAAGGGTGAAGTGATGGGAGAAACATCATAAGAGAAAAATGGAGATTTCCGGTAGCAAGGGTTTCCTGTGTGCACGTACGGGAAGAAATTGAAGCAACAAGAAGTAGAAGTTTAAAATTGAAAACTTGAAATTTATCTAACTTGAACATGGGAATTTGTTTTTATTCCAACCTTCCCAAACATTTTGGATGGTTGGTGTAAAAAAGTGTGCCCTTTTACCATTATTCAATGTGTCATTTTGTGATTTGTTGAGGCGGAAGGATGAGGGGGTTGAAAAAAGGCTCCTTAGAAACTTCTCAGGTCATGTGGGTGACCAGGGGATAAAATGAGAAGAAGGCACATTTTTTTGTCCCATCCTTTCCAAATTTTTGGGATGGTTGTTTCAAAAAAGTGTTCCCCTCTCTGAATGGTCCAAGTAGCGTTCCTTGATTAGATGAGGATGGGGGCTAGAAATTAGTGCATGGGGGTTTAACTGGACAAGTTTGTCCCCAAGATGGTCATATTGAGGTCCAGGGGGCTATATGAGAGTTGGGCACACTTTTGTGTCCCAAAAATCCTAAAATTTTGGGATGGTTGGTGCACAAAAGTTTTCCACTACCTGGGCTTGACACGTGTCTAGCTAGGAAATTGACTAACTCCTACACCATACCTTAGGGGGCAACTTGATGGAGGCATAACTTGAGTTCCATGAGGAGTTGTTTCACACTTATTTATATGAAATTGATTGGAAATGACATTTTGAGCATAATGGGAGGGTTATAATATGTTGGTCAATCAAAATATGGCACTTAGTGAAAAGCATACAGTAGGTTCACGTGGAAGAGCAGAGTGCATTCAAAAGCACAGGAGGATCGGTAAGGAATCACGTGCCAAGGATGGAGAAAAATTCTAGGACTTAGCTATTTTCACGATGATGCAGCTATTTTTGGAGATAGCATGCCGAACACACAAATTGGTTGGAAATATTTGTGCAAAACGCATTGGATATTTTTGGAGGATTGGCTACAAAGTCCCTTTACATGAGCTATAGGTTGAGAATATATTTACTACTGATTGTTAACTAGAAGAAGTCTATTGTTAGTGAACTTACATGTGGGGCTATTATTGTAATGATACGTGGCTAATAATAGCATGCAACCTATTTTGGGAATAGATAAGTGGTGAAGGAAAAGTCCCCACCCTTATAAATATGTATTGGTATGAAAGTATGTAGTATAGGTGCATGAGAGAAATAGTATAGTATGTAAGAACTAAGTTATTGTGAGGTTATGCTACCAAATCTGATGCACACATAAACTATGGTATTATCTATTGTAATAAGCTTATGTGTATTTATCATGTTTAAATTCAATGGAGTGTATTAGCTGAAACAAAGTATCAAATCCTGAGTATAATTGGTTCTTGCATACTTGATTTCATTATGGTTATTATTTAAGTCTTTTATTCTCTAGATCTAGATCTGAACATGCACTATAGAATGATATATTAGTCATGGATTTGAATGCTTTAAGTCTTCATCATGCTAACATCTACAAAAACAACCTAAAGAGGGGCCTGGTACCTTTGTGTGCTTTGGGTGAGCGCTCAGTCTAGGCTGAGTGATGTGCCAGAATCTGCCTGGTGATTCTCATTACTTTTACTGGTGAATTATAGGCTGCATCATTGGTTCCATTTTTGGGACCTCCTTTTCAGTTGTTTTCAAGATGGTTCATGATGAAGATGTACTGGTTGACCATAGCAAGTGTTGAGGAATGGATACATGATATGGAAGAAGAATACGCACTGAGGTTTAACATTGGATCTGAGTTTGACGCACGTGCATGGGTGGAGAAGAATCTGCATGACTATTTGTATGAGGGCTTCTTCACTATCTTTCTGGTAGAACTGTACGAGTGGCTGGTTGCTTATGCGTCTAAATGGAATTGGAGGTATCGCACACTTGTCTGGACACAGGAATAATTTTAGGCCCTTTATGATGTTGATCTGATTTGGACTCACACTATGGATACGTGGTTCCATGGTGTTTTGAACAGACTATATCTTGAAGTACTCAATTTCCACTTATTCATGCCCAGAGGTAGCTAAATTCCAATTTTTATGATATCCCAGGGAACTTACCTATAAGGCATTCCACTGGCGATCAAAATTCTGATGGTAACCCTAAACTTGGAGAACAAACCGATGGTGAACTAAACCCCACCACGCATGGGGGCAGGAGCAGGTTTGGTGAAAGATGGTAGATCTAGTGACAAAAAGGAAAAGAGAGGAAAGGTGACTTAAGTATAATGAGGTGTGTGAGAGGGAGATAGAGAAACAACAGGATGTTGTAGAGTGAATGCTGTTGTGGAGAGAGATAGTTTAGGAAGGGTTTGAAGTTCATACAGAAGACGTGGAACTCTAGCATCAGGAACTCCTCCATTTGAGAAAAGCATGACAGGGAACCATCCTCGGCCTCACATAGAAGCATGCCAATCAGAGATGACCTAGGCCGCGGGTGCATGCATCTGAATCCACCTGGTAACCTAGCCCTTGCACTTGGTTTTCCAGTATCTAGTACAACAAACAGTCAGCAAGCTAATTTAGGTAGTGGGAGAGCAGGAGTGAGTCATATAAAAAGCACAATGATGGCAAGCAAATGGATTCATTGTTATATGGGAGTACCTTTTTGGGTGTATCATCTGCACAGAGTTTAGACGCACATACTTTTGGACTCTCTTATGGGAGTAGTAACACTTCACAGACTATCAAGGTACAATTCAGTACTACTATTAGGACACATGGAAGTACATCTTTTGGTCATCGACTGCTAGCTACAGGTTTAGGATCAAGAGGTATAGGTGGCTCTAGTTCTCCAGGTGGATCTGGTGGTTTTGGAGGTAGAGGAAACATAGGAGGTTCTGGATCAGGTGGGAAAGGTCCACACCAACCCCAAAATATTTACATGGAGATGTCTCTTTGTCTCCCAGAGTATAGGGGCATAGAAGATGTTTCTGAAGACATGCACATGTGTGAAATAATGTGGTGTGTAATATGAATCATGACTTCTGAGCGTAGGGAAAGTTAATTTGCTACTACGTTACAAGGGCATGCACACAGTTGGTACATAAATTTTGACCCTAATCAGACTTGCATAGACTATGCAACTTTAAAAGATGCTTTCCTTAAAGAGCTTCACATCCATGAGTTTGTGTAGAAGAGTATAAGTAAGCTTAAGGATATTAAACAAGGCACTACTGAAAGTGTCAGAGAGTATGATGTTCATTTCAAAACACTGTTATCCAAGATTTATTATGATATTCATGCAAACAACCATGCACAATGGTTCGTTGGAGGCCTAATAATCACTTTTAGAAGGGCACTATCACATAAGACACACTGATCCATATGAAGCACTCAAAACAACTTTACGCACTGAGGTAGTTAGAAGTATAGACATTGGGGTGAGCCCATGTTTAGAAGCACAGATCACAGCCATGGTGAAACAGTTGGAGAAGCTATTGGAAAATTAAGCACATGAGACACGCACAAGGATTTGGTGCACAAATTACAAAGTGGAAGGTCACATAGAGGATGGTTGTCCCCATATATCAGTGCACTCATTTTTGTTAGACTGTGAGATATTCCATTTAAACCATGATGCTAGCCGCTGCCCATTATTACAATGCTCGATAAGGAAGAGTGGATCTTGTTACTATAAAATATGTAGGTCCATGACTTATGACACAAAAGAATTCTAGATGATTGGTTGGATCCAAAATGCTATAGATATTAGTGTACGAAAAACGGGTGTGTCAGATAACTCTAAGGGCAAGAACGAGCATCAATATCGAGAACACAATCGGGCACGCTATGATCGAAATGAAGGGTGTTTTAAAGGCAGTCATGGCAGAGGTCAAGGATACCATGATGGATTTAGAGGATGAGGCCGTGGTATTAGAAGAGGTGAGTTCCCTCACAGAACATGTTATACATGCGGATCTATTGACCACTACAGGTGTGAATGTCCTCAAAATATTACACGTTCTTTCTGTGGAAAGAATCATAGTTATGAGGATTTCCCAGACTTGTATGAGCATCTTAGAAAACAAAATAAATAGGAAAACAAAGGTGCAAGGATGGTTAGGATACAATGCATTGTGGAAAATCAGTGGATGCCCAAATTGGAAGTAGAATATGAGACATTGTAGGAAAAGACCACGACCCGCGTCAAAGCGATGCGTGCTAAAGAATAATTGTAACAGAGGCCTAACATCACTAAGGGGGAGTTTTTACATGCACAGTACCCAGATCCCACCCATCACAAGGATGTTTATCAGGAAACCATGGAGGTACTCATGAATCTTTAGGGTGAAATATAATATTTAAAGGAGCAATTGTGGAAGATGGAGTAAAATAAAGCATCAGAGATGGTCCAAACTGATATGGATGACTTGAGAGAAGTGTGTAAATTGTTGCACCAAGAGAATATCATTCCACTATTAGGGAATTGGTTAAAAGGAAACACTCCATGCACAAGTACTGAGACTGGACGATAGATCCTGCATGCAAATCTTCCCCCTCATAGCCTAGATTATGACAAGGAAATAACTCTGAATGTTATTGTGGATGGGTGGCTATTGAGTAATATTGTGATTGATACCGGCACAAAAGTGAATGTTCTTACCTTAGATGCATGGGTACAAATGGGGATACCTCCATTATAGCCATCCTATAATGTGTTGTTAATGGCTAACTGAAATAAGGCCACTCCCATCAGAGTTTTAAAAGATGCATCCATTACCATACAAGGAGCCAAGTTCACTGGAGATTTTGAGGTTTTAGCACTGGAAGAGTCAGATAGCTTCCCAGCTCTATTGGGGCATCCTTGGTGCTATGAAAATAATGTTGATCTTTGGTTCAACAAGGGTTATATCAAATTTGAAAACAAAGAAGAAAGAGTTATTATCCCTTTAACAGATGGAAAATCCATGCCTTATGTTGAGCCCTTGAGTGAAGAAGACCTAAATTGGATTTATGTACGCACCATCCGGGATCCAAAGGTGCTTAAGCCATGTAAAGAAATAATCCTTCAGTGGGAGGATGCATAGTCTATTAGTGATACTACAAGCGTTTTGTGATAATTGGGCTCATAACACTTATGAGTTGGTAGGGCATGAAGTAAAGAGCATATTTCCTAAGGGTAAGCAAACCGCGTTATATTAGGAAAATAGGTAACAAATCGGTACCTTATTACATCAGAGAAGGAGATCATATGGTATTCTTGCGCGCCATGGAAGAACAATGGATAGACTTGGTGGAAAGAAGAAATATTCTAGCATATACACTATGCAGGATAGTAGCGCATTGGTGGGTGGTCCACAAGGATAATATTGTAGGATGGAATGAAATTAGGATTTATCTTGCCACTAGGTTCTTTAGGAGCAATGCACCTACTCAAATATGTACTTATCATGGTAATCAACCTGTTCAACACCACATTCAGTAGTGTGAGAGACTCTGGACAGAGGGGAAGGAAGCTTTACCACCTTCACTCTAGGTGTAGAAGTTTTATTCCACTTTACATGGTTGTGTGCATGATTGGTATGTATATGCAGAAATCCATAGAGAGACTGGAAATTGGTAGGATTTAATTGCAGGAATGACTCAAATGTTTGACTTCTTCTCTACCAAGCCTCCGGTGGAAGAAGCATTAAAATTCATAAAGTGCTTAACTATGGGAGATAGTGCCAAGGCTGAGGAACTCCTTCAGGAGTTATTGGATGAAGAAAACTCAGGAGTGCATCTTGTTGAAGAGATAGAGGCCGATGCCACACTACTTCAACGCATTTTCCTTGAGAAAGAAAAAGGAAAAATGGTCTACTTAGTGGATGACGAAGAAGTAGAAAATCTAGATATAAATCATTCAACAGGAGTGTGAGGTTTTGGATAGTGTAGATAAGACCATGAGCACCTATCATGAACCTATGAAGACAAAGAAAGTGAATATTGGATCAGATGATGAGCCTAAGGAGGCCATAATTAGGGACTATTGGTCAGACTTTGAAGTGGAAAAATCATAGAGTTACTACGGGATTATCAGGATTTATTTCCTCGGGGGTACCATGAGCTTAAAGGCATGCATGAATCATTAGTGGAGATGAGGATAAAGTTTAAAGAGGGTGCACACCCAGTTAGAAAGAGACCCTATAGGATGAACCCCAACTTGCGTGAAAAGGTCAAAGAAGAGATTGATAAAATGTTGAAGTCTGGAATCATCAAGCCCCTGGACGAGTCATAATGGGTTAGTCCAATGGTGATCAGTATCAAGAAGGATGGTCAGATTAGGATCTGTGTGGACTACAGGGAGTTGAATGTTGCATGTGTGACTTATCCCTTTCCTACGCCATTCATTGAGGAAATACTAGAAGGCATTGCAGGGAATGAAATATATTCGTTTATAGATGGGTTCTCTGGGTATCATCAGGTTAGGATTTCCCAGGAGGATCAGGAAAAAACTACTTTTACTATTGAATGGGGTAGCTTTACCTATACTGTGATGCCTTTTGGTATAAAAAACACACATGTTGTATTTTCACGCATAGTTGTTCAGGCATTTAAAGAGTTTATTCACAACTTCTTACAGGTTTATTTAGATGATTGGATGGTGTATGGACTAGTCAAAGATCATTGTGACAATATGCTTAATGTTTGAAAGATGTAGGCAGTTGAGTATCTCTTTAAATATCAAGAAGTGCATATTTGCTACACCATTTGGAATACTGTTAAGACACGTAATTTGTAAGGAATGTTTGTTGGACAATCCAACTAAGGTTGTAGTCATTATAGGCCTCAAAGAACCTACCAGTCAAAGTGAGGTCCGCGTATTCTTGGGTCACACGAGGATATTATAGGAAATTCATTAAAGGGGTATACCAAGGTTGCCACACATTTGTAGGATTTACTAAAAGGAAAAGGTACGTTTTACTAGGGAGAACCACAACAACGTGCATTCGAGACATTAAATGAGAAACTTACTACCACGCCTATTATGTGTTTTCCTTCGTGGGACCAACCATTTCATGTACATGTGGATGTCTCTGGCACATGGCCATTGGCACAGTATTGGCTCAATCCTAGAGAAGGTATTATAGATCATCCTCTCTATTTTCTTAATGGAAAGCTGACTCCTTTAGAATAGAATTATGTAACTACAGAGTGCGAAGCTTTGTTAATGATCTATGCACTACATAAATTCTGACAATACCTACTAGCTACACCATTTGTATTTTATACAGATCACGTGGCATTGAAGTATTAGGTACATAACCCCATTTTACAGGGGCGCAAATGTACATGGGTACTCTTATTTTAAGAATTTGATTTCACAGTTGTGGTAAAAACAAGGAAAATTAATCCTAGTCTAGACCATTTATCCAAAATAAAATTAGGAGAAGAAGCATAGGAAATTGAAGATACCATACCAAATGCATAGTTATATAGGTTACAATGATTGTCATCAAAACTAGAGGACATTGTTATGTTTCTATGAATAGGAATGACACCATAAGGAATGAACTTCTTAGAGAAGAAACAACTTTCTATACATGCGATAACCCTATATGTTGATTAGCGGTGACTTATACAAATTAGGCCAGGATCAAGTATTGCACCGTTGTGTAATAAAACATGAGTGCACATATGGCTATCATGGAGGATTCTCATGGTGGTATTATAGGTTGCCACTATGTAGGTGATGTCATTATGCACGCAAGATTTTACTTGCTAGATTATGTTGGGAGACCCTATATAAAGATAGTAAGGAATTTTGTAAGGCATATGATCACTGTCAATATCTTGGCAAATGAGGACAATGGGATGAGATGTCATTAAGTCCTATTCCTAGTGCATATCCGTTTGAGAAATGGGTTATAGATTTTGTTGGTCCTATTTCACCAACCACGCATAGGACTGGATCACGCTACATCATAACTTGCACATATTATCTAAAACAGGTGGGTAGAAGAAACCCCTATAAAGGACTATACAACAGCTACAATAGATAGGTTTTTATGGGAAAATATCATTACGAGGTATGAATGTTCTTTAAGTTTGACCAGTGATAGGGGCACAAAATTTTAGAATAAGATAATCAGAATTTTATTGAAATAATTCATGATTACACACCATAAGACTACACCATATCATCCTCAAGAAAATGGGACTGTTGAGGTTTTCAACAAAATTTTGAGCCATAAATAAAAAAAAACTCTATGATGTTGGAAGAAAGGATTGGGATGATAAAGTTATTAGTGCAGAATCACAACACCCCCAAATAGCCTAAGTGTGAGTGGTGCATTTAGTGTGATTTTCATAACATTAGACCATCTCTCAAGTTGTGGGACTTGCAAACCTGATATGGACCTCTAGAGAAAGTTGGTTCTTGTTCCTAAACTACTTTCTAGAAGCTACTCTAATACAGGAAAAAACTAAACTATTCTAGTCTAACCATTCCAAAGAACCAGAGAGAAAGAGAGAGTGAAAGAAAACCACACTAAAATGGTGATACACCAGAGAAGGAAAGGGGTGAGATACTCTATTGAGGGAGGATGAAACATAGGAAAAGGGAAGATGGGAAGGTCTGACAGAAATGACACAAACCCAAATCCAAATCCATGATCAAAAAACCCATTAAACACAACACCCTACACTTGTAAATGTGAAATACATACACAGAAAATATATTTGAAAGGGAGAGGCATGGGGAAACAACAAAACAATGCAAAGGGTTGAAGAAACACCATAAAAACATGTTTTATTGCCCTAAGAGGCGTATAGACCATCATATTTTAGCTCAGAGGAAAATATATGCTTACCAGACATAGGAGAAGGTTTATAACCCAAATGGAGTTGGGAAACAAATTTGACAAAGTTTCCCTATGCTCAGAATGTCTCCCCTCCTCAAATGATCAGTTTTACAATATATAGAATGAAGATTTGAGAGAGGGAAGAGAAACTCAACTCTTCTCTTAAAATTCAACCACCCACCATTAATGCCCTATAAATACACCTGTAATTTGTCAAATCTTCCCCTACATGTCTACTTTGGCATGTTGGAAAAGGGAGAATAGAAAATAAAATCATGCATCTGGTTTGTTGAAACAATCATATCCTTTATTGATGGCTTGAAAGACATTTTCTTGTTTTTCACCCACCAAACCTATTTTAAATTAAATTTTCAGGTTTCCATGGAATAGGAAAGGTTGAGACCTTTCCAACGGCACCAATTTTGTCTAAAACGGAGCTCAAGATTGAAATATATGTTCATTTGAATATTTGGGTTGGGTCCATACAAAACTGGTGAAAACCAGTTAGCAGATTAGGTCTACGGGGGAAAACTTCACTTTGGAACTTCTTTGCAAAATTTGGAAAATTTTATAAAATCCTCTCATATCCCCGTAGGCCCAGAATCACGTTGTGCCATTTGGTACCAAAAAACAAAAATGCAAAATTTGCCCTACAATTCAGCTTTTGGCAAAATTTCATCTTCGGCTCCCACTAGCCCACATTTATCAATGTTTTGGGATGATGTCCAGATCTCAACCAGGAACCACATGGTCCGCATGCAATTGGAAAGCTTGACTATGTGGATCCTTTGGCATCGACGGAGGCGTGGCTCATTTTTGATGGCACTTTACACCTATCCTGGAGGGAAAGAAAGTTCAAATTGCCTCTGTTGACAGATTTTGCCATTGGGCCGCTTTGACTTTTCATACATGGCCACGTGTCCCTTTGTGGGCCTTAGGAATTTTTCTTCATTTTGGATTTAAGATCCCCCATTAGTTGGCTTGCAAGAAGCAGAATGAAATTCACTTTGTGCCCTTTTTACAAGAATACAGAGCAAAAGTTCCAAAACTCCCCATCGACCCACCAACCCGGTATTCTTGACAAAATATGGCAGGAGTTTTCAGAAGGACTTCTTTATATTTTTTGATAAGGGGAAGCACAATTTCGTATCTAATGTAGAAATGCTTTTAGGAAACCTTAAGTGCTTGGAATATCTGAAGAACATTTGAGATCCATATGCACTAAAGAAGGGAAAATGGGTGCAGTTAACCAAAAATAAGCATGAGTTTCTTTTGGATAACAATACAGTATCTGACAGTGCTTTGGGCATATCGCAAAACATATAACTAAGCCCTGAACTGAGATCCACACCATCTTCAGTTAGTGTTTCTTCATAGGGTGAAGTTCTTTCTATGGAATTCATGTTACCATATTTGTGCTATTATGTGCGCTGGAGGTCTTATTCTGATGAGAAAGAATTAGAAGAATGAAGTGGCAACTTAATCATGCTTTAGATGAGTCGATGAGCCCCATAGACACGTTGGCGTAAAAAACAAGAAAATACTAGGTAGAAAGTCATGGCATTCTGTCTAGGCACATCATAGCCGATACCCCAGCTTTACAATTGGATAGATGGGGGTGCTCCATCATGATTATAATTTTTGTGCGCCATCCATATTGGAGGGTCATCTCACATGGGTTACATTTCTTTAGGTTTAGGTCGTTTTCTTGTTTTCACTGCACATACTCGAAACTCAGACACTAATAAATGTAGAGGTGCTTGATGGAATACATTTACCTAGATACTTCAATCGGAGTAGGCTAAAGCTATCTTTCTCTAAATGTGCAAGTCTTCTTGGTGTTTGTTGAATAAGGTAGTGTTACCATTAATAGATTAGATTCCTCCAATTCTACATTTCGCTTAATGCTATTTTCTTCTTCGTTGCTATGCTTTGTCAACTTTAGTTGGTGCACCAATTTCCGATGATTCTCACATAAGCATGTTTACGTACCATAAGCTAATTAATATGTGAAGAATGTTTATACGCAGAGGAATCCACATAACCTTAGTGTGGCATGTTTATTGATATCTAGGTATAGGATTGATGAAAATAAGTACACATGAAAGGAAAAAATTGCTATGGGAGCTATTCAAATTGGAGAATTGAAAAAAAAGCTAGAGTGCTTCTGGAAATGAGGACCATAGGTGGAGGTGAACTAAGGGATATGTATAACACAAGGTAAGTAGAGAACATGGTAACTACCAAGGGAAGGTGTAGAGGTGAGGTAATCAGGGCACATAGAGGCATGCTAAAGAGAAGTCTATGGCTAGAAGGTAGGAAGGTACGCTAGCAGGTTATAGATTGCACACAAAGATGTGCCACACCGGAATGAATGAAAATGTTCAATTAATGAGAGGATTGTTAGTAGGTGGAGGAGCAGTAAATGCACTAAATTTTTGAATACTCTATATAAGCATGGGATTTGAGTTCATTTTTAACATTACAATTAAGAGAATTTGAAAAGAGCTAAGTGCAAATGAGCCTAGTAATCGTGTTGAGTTGCGAAGAGTGTGAAACCAGATGTGGAGAGAAGGTTTGTATGCAGGAGAATCTTACATTCCCATAGGTGAAGCATTTGATCGAAGTATATGCATTACAAGAAGATCTAGGGCACATGATTTCCACTAGGGTGTAGAGATTTGAAGTAGGGTTTCAACTTGCTTGATTACAGAGGATAAAAAGATAGATTTTTCAAATGGCACTGAAGAAAGCACCCGTAGCAGAAGAAAAAGGAAAGAAGAAAGTCAAAGTAGAAGAAGAAATTGTTCCCGAGAGTAATATATCAGAAACGTGGTATCTAGAGGGTGTGATCATGGGACAAGAATGGGATTCCCACATCCGTAAATGTAAAATCAGAGATTACAACCATCACACATCAGATAATAAGAAGGAACTATATGCATTGTTGAGCACAAAAACAAACAAGCAAACATCAAAAGATATGCCAGTGTATGATGACACTGGTGAGAAGTTACTAAAGAAGAATGGAGTCTACAAGTTGTACGAGCTGCCATAATTTGGAAAGTACGAAATCATTGTATCTATGGTTGATGAATTTTAGTCTTCATGAGGAATTGATTTTACTTCGCTGGATGAAGGGTTAAAATCGTAACTTCCTTGATTTCAATAGTGATAGGACTAAGAGCCTCATGAGCAGATCTAGAGAGTGAATTATCAAATAAAGCCATGATCTTAGGGACAAGGAAGGAGCTGGGGTATACCAAGGGGTCCACGTGCAGCATAATACATCAAAAAATTGAAGAAGTACCCAGTAGTGTAGGAAACAACACATCTTGTAACAACTTTTGAATGACCAAGTGAAGGTGGGTCTGCAATGTGAATATAATGTGGCTGCACGATTGCAAGGAAGATGTCTCAAGGAGGTGATCTACAATATTTTGGATAACATAGTAAAGACAATCATTGAAGAAGCACGTACAGGTGATAAAATTATTTTTGGAACTATTTTATTCTCTTTGGTGTTTATGGAGATTCTTGAGTGCCCTGATGTGCCAAAGGAGAATATTTGGGAGTACCTCCACGCGAACAAAAAATATCCTGGCAGAAAGATTTAATAAATTACTTATGCAAAGGGATCAATGAGAGGACTATTTACTCAAAGGGCAGAGAAGTGGTATGATAGGCTCTGTACAATGTTCGAAGAAGAATGGCACATACCCAAGGAGTTACCTTTGGTAGTAGGGAAGGTAGTGCAGTTCACAGTATACTAGCACTTTTGTATCACTGCGTTGTATTCCATGAAAGATGTGTCTTGGAGCCCATGGTGAAAATTACCATATGGTTTCATCTGAACATGATATTTCTAGGCATCCCTATTCACTCGTTTTTGGATGTGCGGCCACCTAAGCTTCAATACAAACAAGGTAGATTCTGACTACCATACACTGGGAAAGACATATGTATATCCATTTTATGGACTACCTACATTGAGAGGCTTATCTCAAATATTATAAGCATGAATCCTAGTAATACTTGGTTGTTGGAGAGGTTGAGAACAACGATTGTGTATCTACAACTCAAGCCCAAAGACCTGAGAACAATAAGTATGTGGAGAATAAGTTCCCCGACTTGCAGGGCCAGCTCACTTAAAGGTAAGCATACAATGGAAAATTTTCCAGAACCTAATCCCACAAGAGAAGGCATAAGAAGTAGATGATGAAGAGGAGGAAAATCATGAAGATAGTGACCAGTTTGGATCGCAGGAGGTAAGGAGGCAGCCTATGTAGATAGTGTAGAAGTTGAAGCACATAATTACCCACCCCAGCCATAAGAGGGAGATGATGAGGACTTGGACTACATACGATACATAGGAGAGCTCCATTGTCAAAATTAATGTTTAAGAGAACTACGACCCAAGTTGTTACTCCAGAGATTAATTCGTAGATCACCATTCCATTCTCTTCCAGACAATAATAAGATTACTCCAGAAGATATAGGACAACATTTGAAAAATTCTATTTTCTCGAGGTCTATAAAGAGTCTTGAGGTAACATATTGCTCAATGTGAATATCCTACAGGGCCTTAGCAAGAAATTTGTAAGAGCCAACATTCAATAGAAATGATAGGCCACCAACAAGTTAACAATTTGGGATTTCCAGCTTTAGGGATGTACTTGATGTTAATGCTTGATTGACTGCCTAGGGCACCCTAGCAGAATTTTATCTGGAGAGCTTTATTGTATAGCCCAAACCATGTCCTAAGGGGCCAACATTGAAGATACCAAGTGGAGATTATGTATAGAATTCAGTCAAGGAAATCCATGCCGAGGACCTAGGTATATTTATCATCAGCTAAGCACATTTTCAAGAGCACATATAAATCTCCTCTAATGTAAGAGGGGCATTACATCGAGCATGATCATAAGGATGAGAGTTTGATAGGAAACCATGTACATACCTGAAGAAACTGTCATGGTACTATACTACCATGAACATGAGATTATAGAGACCCCCAATGTATGATTCAAGAGTCATCTGTCGCAAGGTGTTCATAATCTAGAAGACATCTCAGCCAAGTATACATTTTCATTCCCAAATTCTTACTGTTATCCTCCGCATGTTTAAGTGAGTAATGGTCTGCCCCCCTTTTCAACAAAGGTGGCATTTTTGAAATATGATAAGGCTGTACAAAACCACCGCCCTGCCTAGGCAGCAGTCCCATGACTACTACCCACGACCGTAGAAGCGGTCCTATAACCACTCCCTAAAGCATAGAAAAAGAATTGGTCCTATGAAGAAGAACACTAATTTCATTAGAATGTTCTGACGAAAATTGGGGACAATGTCATGAAAGATTTAATTTTCACCCGCATTTCTCAACCACTAAAGCTTGCCATTTATGTTTTGGCCACCTGGTAAATAGTGCATTATGTACAAACCTTTGTTTATATTAGAAGAGATCAATTCAAGACTTACCCTTTGGTAAATGCCAACATGCTATAAATGACCCAACTTAGGAAATCAAGATGTAAAATGGCCCCTCTCCTTCCATGTTTGATTATTGCAGAGTGTTTTGAAGCATTGCTTCCATAAGTTTCAATAGATTTAGGATTTTGCATGAATTCTTAGCCTCTCCTTTTTGTTTTAGAGATCATTTGTATCTTCTTAGCTTTCACTTTACTCCATATCCACACAGTTAGCATTAACATAGAGGACAGTTCTAGTTCTATATTAGAATCCATGAAGGATGAGATCTTAGAGTTGCGTAGGTTGATTAGCACTTGTCACAAGAAATAAATCCCATAATTTTTGGCCCTTATATTTGCATTGAGATCCCCACAATAAATCATGCTAGATGAGCTTGGGATAGTCAAGGTGCTAAATCACTTGCACTTATGAAAGGAAGAATGACTTGCATTGTATTAACATTGTTTATGGTCCAACAGAATGCCATTATTCGAGTATCTTACTTTTGCTGATGCTATCACATTCATACTTGTAGTCTGGATATCATAAGAACAAGGAAAAGGTCACGCTCAGGGATTGATAGACACTTAAAGGTGGACAAGTCAAAGACACAACTGGATTTACCACTATTTATGTAAACTCCAGGTTTGAAGCTATCAGAAGATGCTGTAGTTACAAGTCATATCAAATATTCAGTAGCAAATTCTCTCTATTCTTATTTTCATATTCTTTGCTTCGCTTTGGAGACAACCATTGCCAGGGTGACCAATGAAATTAGTGTGGGAATGATAGTTGGTCTAAGTCAAACTATGATTCATTCTTCACTTAGCTGAGGTAAATATTGGAAGGTTCTTTTGATTAAGAGCTAGTTAGTGCATTTAAATATTGTAGGATAAATTCACAAGTGCATAGGAAAAATAGCTATACTGAGGACTAACTTGTTTTAGATTCTGTTATTATATTAACTATCCATTATCTTAATATATTAGAATGAGCTTCTCTTTTAATTTCATGTCTAATACACATCATTAAAAATACAAAAATAAAAAAAAATATAAGTATAGTATGTAAGAATTGAGTTATTCAGAGGTTATGCTGCCAAATATGATGCCATAAACTATGGTATTATCTATTGTAATAAGCTTATGTGTATTTATCATGTTTAAATGCAATGGAGTGTATTGGCTGAAATAGAGTATCAAATTCTGAGTATAATTGGTTCTTGCATACTTGATTTCATCATGGTTATTATTTAAGTCTGTTATTCCCTAGATATAGATCTAAACATGCACTGTAGAATGATATAGTAGTCATGGATTTGAATGCTTTAAGTCTTCATCATGCTAACATTCTCTAATAGCAACCATAAAGAGGGGCCTGGTACCTTTGCGCGCTTTGGGTGAGCAATCAGTCTAGGCTGAGTGATGTGTCAACATTCCTGGGATTTTACTAGTGAATTCTAGGTTGCATAATAATACCTTTATTCTACATATAACCCCCTAAAAATTAAGCTTTTTCTTCAAGCTCAAAGGTTGTACATGTTAAAATCAAGCTGTGGGCAGAATTGTTTAAGTTTTGTGAAACATTTAAGATCACCATACTCGAGAAATCAAAATTATATTTCTAAACATATTATTTTTGACCTCCAGCTTTTCATGGAGCTCTCGGAATCACTTCCTGAAGGTCAGGGGGTGTTTTTACACTGTAAGCTGTTTCTTCCTCTAGGACTTGCTTTTGATGAATCCCAAAACCTTCAAAAATTTCAATAATCATCCACAATAAATTATACAACATTCCTATCTCTATGATACACATCCTTTATGAGTTTTAGTCTTTCATTTCACTCTGTGGGGGTGCGCCAACCTTAGGAAGACCAGAAAATAGCCTTTCATAAGTTTCTCAAAAATCATGTCTCGAAGAAACTTGTCTTGGAAGTACCTGAATGGACTTGATATCCCTAAATCATCTATGGACATGACAACACAAGACATCAGACCACTTGAAAATATTTGATAGAACTGATATAGGGGTTAGGGTGATCTGGAGGAGGGCTCAGGATGACCATTAAGCAAAAAAATTCATAGTAGGTTATGGTTGTCATTCTTTCACGTGTGAATTTCGCCATTCCAAAAAATCCTGAAAAAAAACATCCAAGTGCATACATTTTGTGTCTAAAATTTCTTCCTTACAACCAAAAGTGATTTAGTCAATTTGTTTGGGGTGTAGCTAATTGAAGGTTGACTAACAATATCAAGGAGTGACTTGATTTTTAATTATTATTTTTTAAATGTGAAACATGCATCATTAAAATCCTACGAGGGATTACGGATATCATATTTGAAAAATAAGAACATGTTGAAAAAATTGGGTATTGACATAAATAAGCCAATACATTACACAATTCAAAATATAGAAATAGATAGTAAATCATATCTTAATCGTGCTAAAAATATTGACAGATTAATTGATTTTAAAATGAGAAAATATAAAATTTGAAAGAATAAGAGAGGGTTTGTGTTTATCATATTTAAATAAGAATAAAACATTGAAAACAACTCAATATTTATTCTAAATATTTTAAATACAATAACATAAATAAGACATACATTTGTTTTCACCTTTTTTGAGTTTGATTAGGGTTTTTACACTATAATAAAACAAGAAATGAAATAAGAGCTATATGGGGTTACTATGATTAATTAACTTCCAACGCTAACCATTCAATATCAGAATAATGCATTAATACTTGTGACAAATGTACACGATGCAATACAAGTTCAAAAATATATTGGATTGATTTGCTTGTATTGATTGATCCTTGATGAAGGACTAATGGATGATAGATTTGATTAATGATGGATTGATGGATTGAAGATTGTGGATGATTAATAGAGGATAAAATTGTAGAGATTTTCTATGGATTTCCTGAGATATATGGATTCTAAGGATGGCTTCCATAAAGGGTGGCATGCCAATTTATAGTATTTGGAAGAAGAAATGGAGGGCTAGGATATTTCTAAATGCATGGAAGATCAATGGTTAATATTAAATGGGAAGGTAGAACAATATGAATAATTCTAGAATTAGAAAATTCTAGTATTATGGAGACATATCCATCAAATTTAAAATTTAATAAAGAAGATTAGAAAGTTAGTGAGGCTTCTAGAATTAGAAGATTCTAGAAATAGAGGAGGTAAGATTAATTCTAGAATTAATTTTTTTTAAAATGATGGAGAAATATCTATTGAATTTAAAATTCAATGGAGAAGAGTAGAAAGTTAGCGAGGCTTCTAGAATTACAAGATTATAGAAATAGAGGAGGTGGGATTATTTTTAGAATTAGAAAATTCTAGAATTATGGAGAAATATCTATTAAATTAAAATTCAATGGAGAAGAGTAGACTGTTAGAGAGGCTTATAGAATTAGAAGCATCTAGAAATATAGGAGGTGAGATTGATTAGTTTAGATGAAGATGAGGATTAGGTGTAGGTTAGGTGTAGTGTAGGTGGGTAGGTAGGTGTAGGAATATTAATTTCCTAGAAAATGATAATAAGGATTAAGGTGGGATAATGGGATATAATAATGAGTTAAAGGGATCAATGATGATATATTAGATAAATGATGAAATTAATTAGGATAAAGGGTATAAGAAAGAGATTAATTAGATAATGATGATGTTAGGATATTTGTGAGATAAATTAAGAATAATTATGTATACATTTTAGATGTATACATTTTCCCCCTCTTTGAATGGATATTACGTAGAAATGACCGTTTACAGAAAAATAAGAGAAGACGTAAGAATGGTGATATGATGCCCCCTCGAGGGGTTAGGCAGGGAGGAACGAGTCAGGTAACCACTCAACAAGAGGAGAGACCCAAATTAGTAGACGAGAGAGGATTAGAGGATGAGAAGATTTAGGATTATAGGAGAGGAGAGAGGATTAGAGGATTAGAAGATTGATTTAATGGGTTGGATTATAGGATGCCCCAGTCAAGGGGTTGAGATTAAGGATATTGGATTTGAGGATTAGAGAATAGAAGGATTGCTGATATTGATTAGGATATTGATGAGGATACAAGATTAGAGGATTAAAAGATAGGAACAAGGATTAGAGGAGTAGGAGATTATAAGATTAGGAGATATTGGATTTTGGAGTAGAGGATGCCCCAGTCAACGATGTATAACAAGGGTGAAGATTTAGGATTGGTGGATTAGAGGATACCCCAATCAAGGAGTTAGGTGAGGATTTGGGATTTATATTTGAGGATGCTGAATTTGATGATGTGGGAGTTGAGGATGTTACATTTGAGGTTTGATTGATTGAATAGGAAGATAGGGTATATGATATTGGATTTAGAGGATTAGAGGATTGAGGATGTTTGGATGAGGGAATAAGGATTAGTTTTTGGATTGATTTAGATGATAGGAAATTAATGAGGAGAGGATTTGGATGATGATTGATGATGCAATGAGAAATAATGTTTGAGTTTTGTTATGGTCATAACACCCCCCACACATATGGGCATATTTGTGGAGACCCTCTTTAATTTTTGTGTAGGTTGAATAGGCTTAATTTGGCTATTGCACAGGTATTATGTATTTCTCATGTAGAAGGTGTTTGGATTTTCATAAGTGATATTGACTCAAGTCGATCTAATTCTTTCATCAAAGTACTTTGGATTTATCTTGAATTGGATTGGTCTTGAGTAGAGGCTAACTTTCTATCCCATACTAAAAGTGAAGTTCACTGCAGGGTGGTTTGTATTTGAGCTTGAAGTTGAATTTAGGTCTGAAATCAAATTTATGTTAATGTTAATATTATATTTTTACCTTAAATTTGATCTTATTCTGAAACTTTAGATTTGATAGTTGAAATATTTTGTTGTGAACTAAAATCCTAAGGTTGAAATCAAAGTGTGCAGGGTTTACTTCTTTGAAAATGTTTTGATGATTCAATACTCAGAACCCGTTTGGATAAATATTTGCGAATTGACAACATAGATTAGATACGCAAAATTTGATTCCGAAGTTTTTAATATTTGTTGGACATTTAGGTTAAAATTTAAATTCTTGGAAACCATGAAATTTGATCAAAATAACTTTTGGAAATTCCCAAAAAAAATCGGTTCCACACGGAATAAATTGTTTCGCCATCAAATTCTTACGGAAAGACATGACACTTTTGTTTGCTTCGCTTTCGTAGGAGATAGGGTTGATGCCTTCACAATTTTGAAACTTGACGCATGTTGAAGTTCTCTGATGCTTTCTTCAAACCAAAGTTGTGAAAATTGGGATGGAGGAAAATTTTGCGAAGTTGTTGCCTTGGTATTTTTGCAGGGATGGTTTGTAAATATTTTGGAGACCGCCAAGTGGCCCAATGTTGGGCGAACTATTTAATAGTTAAGTGTACCGATTATCAAACGAGATAAGATTCACATAGTCACATTTTTGGGCATAAGACTATTTGATAAAAGTGGAGATATGAATATCCTTTGTAAAGCTAAATTGACCACATTTCTATAAATGCCAACTGCCAAATTAAATGGGCATAGGATTCTAGATGGCGCTATTTTCTACAGAATTTGAGGCCATGGGTAAACAGAACTGGAGAATGCCACCTAAAACCCAGAGAGGGCAGTTGGCTCGAACTAAATTTGCAAGCCAAATGGATCAATTCGGGGCTGAGGGGACGGGAGATATTAATGTGATCAAATATTTATTCTGGCGCAAGGATCTATAAATACCATGTAATCACTCCATAAAAAAGGGGGCAGAGGAGATGAAATTGGTTGAATAGAAAGAGGCGAATTTAAGCAACAAAGCTGGAGGAGTCTATTTTTCAAAAATGGGTTTTATTCTCCATTGTTCATTTGCTTATGTTAGTATTGGATTTGAATAATGGAATGTTCATGGTTGAGATTCATTGATGTGAGTAAGAGAGGATGAGTTATCATAACTATTCTCTGTAGATTTCAATTAATGAACTCTTGTTCTATTGTTTCATAGGCATTGGCAGCAAATGCATTGTTAACCTTAGAAATATTCTAGGATTATGGTTTTTGTTTAATGGACATGTTGATTTGATGATCCTATATTTTGACAAGCAAGTAACTTTCTTCTCATCCTTATTTTTTGAGTTTATTTTGATCCATCCTTAGATAGAGGTAAAATGAAAGTTTAAAAGAAGATTTGTTTGAAAGTTTATAATATTTTAAAACAACCATTCCAGCCACAGAGCTTGTTAAACTGATAACTATGAACTTGAGCATTCCGTGCCATTAAGTATGCCCAGCAGTACTTGAGTTAAATGAGGGGATAATTCTGACAAACGAGCCTAGGTTACCCTGTTCAGTACACTGCTGCTGCTAGTTACAGAGGTGTAACTGAGGAGTATCAACAGTTGTTTTTGGCGCTAGAAGGAGGGCCTTGAATTGGTTGTTTTAAAATATTTAAACAAAGGAACTTTACCGGAGTTACCAGTAGTTTTGTTGGAGACAAGTGGAATTACCACTCGGTCACGGGTAACCCCAAGGACCAAATTCTTGTCTCTTAGTCATCCAAGGTCAAGGATCAAAAATCCAAGACAATATAGGACACAACCTAATTCTCCCATCACTAGTCCTTGACCCTTAAGTCTACCTAAAATGGCTTGGCTAGGAGGTTTGGCTATTAACATTCCCGGGGCAGTCCATGATCTACCTAGGAACCCAAAAAAATACTTGCCTACATTTGATCCTGCAGGTAGATTAACTGCAGAGGAGCACATTAGAACGTTCAAGGAAGCCCAGAGATTATTAAATGTGATTCATGAGGACGTAGCCTACAGGATTTTTCCTTTCACCCTCAGAAATGCAGCCTATGAATGGTTTCTGAACTTGCCTGAAGGCTCAATACATAGTTGGTTGGAATTTGAAAACATTTTTATTGCCCAGTTTGGAAGAATAACCAGTCCAGCAACCATATACCAGCAGTTCACCACTTTGAAGAGAGATGTTAAAGATCCCATCTAAGCTTTCAATGCAATATTTCAAAAGATGTTTAGCTTAACATCTGAACCTTACAAACCTGTAGATGCTTTAGCCTTAGAAATTTATAAAAATGCATTAGACCCTATGAATGCTATCTTTCTTAGTAGAGCTCCCAACATTGGAACTCTTGCATTGGCCTACACGGAAGCAATTCTCATTGATGAACAACTTCATCCCTCTGGCTATGCATCTTATTACCAAGACACGGTAACCTTGAATACAAATCTGAATGAACCATTGGCCAACCAGCCTGTGTTAAATGTTCTGCCTATTAGTTATGCCAACCCTGTTAATGATAACGTTGTGGATAACTCAAAAGATGTGGCACCTGTAAATACTGCTCAAGCAAATAAGAATGAAGATCAGAAAAATAGTATTGACAGCATACAAAAAATGGTCCAAAAACTTGGTAATGATTTTATTAATTTGCAGAGGCAAGTAGGAAGTGGGGAAGCATCCTCTAGCAGGAACTATTCCTATAAATACAATAGACCATAGAACAATAATAGGAATGCTTCTAATGGTTCAAATGACAAGGGCAAAGATTTAGATATTAACATTATGGACATTGCCTTGCCTGGATGGTGCAGAGTGCACAACACGGCCAAACATGGAGAGCTGGACTGTATTGAGTTTTGTCATGCGTTTGAGGTCTTCCAAGATGAATTGAGCAATTATGATGTTGTGTTTGAACCTGAGAAAGAAAAGCAGCAACAAAGTAAAGCATGTGATGCAATGGTTTTAGAAACACATGTTTTTCCTTTGCAGGAAGAGAACACTGAGGAAGACAACATAGAGGAAGTGCATGCCTTTCAGCAAGCTCAGAAAGGTAAGTATATACTTAGGAGCAGAAATTTTAACACAACCTCTACTCCTCCAAACAATGTAGCTACACCCCCAGATATTAAATCTAGCAACAATCCTCCTCCACCTAAAGGGAAAGAAAAAGAAAATCCAAATGAAGAAAGGGCAGCAGAGAAAACTACTGACAGATCCATAGACAATAAAACTGGTTATAACATTGTGGAAGACATGAAGAAAATCAAAGCCAACATCACTTTGCATGAGCTGGCCCAAGTTACAGAACAAAGAGACCTATTGTTGAGGTCTTTTGGAGGAAAACCACCCCAAAACACATCTGCAAATGCAAATGTGGCTTTGTATAAAGCCAAGAATGAAGTGCCTCCCTTTTTAATTACTATTCGCATTTTTGGTAAAAATGTCCACAATTGTTTATTGGATTCGAGTGCTTCTGCAAACATTATGCCATACAGTATTTGTAATAAATTAGGCTTAACTCTAATAAATTTTGATAGAGTAGTCACCCAACTAGACAAAACATGTGTTGGTGTTATTGGAGAACTTTCTAATGTGCATATGCAGGTAGCTGCTGAGCCAAGAGTGCAGCAATTCATGGACATCCAGGTAGTTGACATCCCTGACGGCTATGGCATGCTGCTGAGAAGAGATTGGTCCAAGGAATTGAATGGATATATGTCCACTGACTGTTCTCATATGTGGCTTCCCCAGAGAGGTGTTCCAAATCAAATAAGAATAGACCAGGAGCCCAAAATGAAGTATGCTATCACAGAGTATAATGCAAGGAATGAAGAAGTCCATTTTTGCTCACCTGATTTAGGCATTTATACTGTGGAAACGAGCTCCGGGAAATTTAAAAAAACAAACACAGTGGTTTACAAAACTAGGCTGTGGAACCTCAAGGTAGATGGTGCTAGATCACAACAAGGGTCAGGCATTGGTATAGTATTATCTGGTCCAGAGGGGTAGTGTTATTTAGCCTCTTACAAATTGTAGTTTCCATGCACTAACAATCTGGCTGAGTATGAGGCATTAGTTCTTGGTTTAAAATTTGCTTTAAATCATGATATCCAAGATCTAAATGTTATTAGTGATTCACAGGTTGTAGTCAATCAGGTCAGAGGCAAATACCAGTGCAAGCATTCTTATCTGAAGAAATACAGACACCAAGCGTGGGATTTAATTGAAGAGTTCAAAGCATTTAACATCACTGCTGTCCCAAGAGAAGAAAATAAAGAAGCTGACCTGCTGGCCACATCTGCAGAAACGTTAAAACTAGCAGAGGATGAGACAAGAAGGAAAATTAGGATAGAACTAATTGCTGCACCTTATGTTCCTAATACTGTAGAGAATTTTCAAGTTTTTGATGATGATCAACAAATCCTCAACTTTCTAACAAACTCTGATGTATTTGAAACGTAGATAATTGATGAGGAAGAAGAAACTGCAGAGGAGGACAGCAAACAAAGAGATATGGTTCATCTCAAAGATAATCGGATTCCTAAAGGCATGGTGGCATTAGAGCATATTTTTGATCAAGATCAGAGGTGTGGTAAACCTAGTACTTCATCTAAGGCTAAAGATTATACTGAGATTAATATTGGGACTGTTGACAGGCCACAGCTGGTTAATATTGGGACAACATGTTCCAATTTAGAAAAGGAAAGAATGGTTCAGTTGCTCAAAGATTATAGGGACGTTATAGCTTGGTCTTATGATGAGCTCAAGGTCTATGATCCTAATGTCATCACCCACACCATTCCTCTCATTGACAAACAAAAACCCTTTAGGCAAAGGCAAAGACCAGTTAATCCTTTACTTGAACCACTGATTCAAAAAGAGGTAGCCAAGCTATTGACTGCTGGAATTATTTTCCCAATTAGGCATTCAACGTGGGTTGCCAATTTAGTCCCGGTTTGGAAGAAGAACGAAGAGATCCGGCTTTGTGTGGATTTTAGAAACTTAAACAAAGTCTACAAAAAAGATAACTACCCGCTGCCCTCTTTGGATGAAGTAATACAAAAGGTTAGTGGCTCGGAGATGATGTCCTTTTTGGATGGATTTTCTAGGTACAATCAAGTGCTTGTCAACAAAGATGATTGGATGAAAACAACGTTCACCACCAAGTGGGGAACATATGCATACAAGAGAATGCCATTTGGCCTCCTAAATGCAGGAGCCACTTTTCAAAGGGCCATGGACCATGCATTCCAAGGCTTAGTTGGGAAGTGCATAATAATTTACATGGACGACATGACAGTCTTTTCCAAGAAGAGAGAATTCCATCTTTCCCACTTGCAAAAGGTGTTTGATAGGTGCCGGAAATATGGAATTTCGCTGAATCCAAAGAAGAGCATATTTGGAGTTACACGAGGTAAGCTCTTGGGCCACATAATCACAAAGGAAGGTATGTCAATTGACCCAGAGAGAGTAGAGGCCATTTCTAAAATTAATTTTCCCAATTGCAAAAAAGAGTTGAGATCCTTTTTTGGGAAGATTAATTTTGTTAGAAAATTTATTTCCAGATTTGTGGAAATTGTTAAATCTTTGAATTGGCTGTTAAAAAAGGATGTGAAAGTGGAATGGAACCCCGAGGCAAAGAAATCCTTTCAAGACATTAAGGAAGCTATCATGCAGGCACCGGTTCTGGTAAGTCCTGATTTTAGCAAAGATTTTTATCTTTATTCCTATGCATCTGAGCACAGTATTGCAGCAGTTTTGACTCAGAAAGGGGAAGAAAACAAAGAACATCCCATCGCTTTTATGAGCACAAACTTGAAATATTCTCAACTCAAATATTCTCCCGTGGATAGGCAAGCATTTTCCTTGGTCAAGGCGGTCAAAAAATTTAGACACTACGTTTTGAGGAGCAGAATATACACAGTAGTGGCTGATCCAGCAGTCAAATTGATGCTGGGACAGAATGAATTAGGAGAATGCAGAGGTAAGTGGATGGAAAAGTTACAAGAATTTGACCTTGAGATTAAAACTACAAAATTGGTAAGAGGTCAAGGATTGGCAAAAATGATTGCAAATGAAGATCCCAGGCTGGAGGTAATGCAAGTTAATCTTGACATGCTCCCAAAAGGTGAGTGGTATGCTGATTTAATTCATTATTTTTTGCATGGCACATGCCTAGAACATTTGGATAAAGTTAAGAGAAGAGCATTAAAAATGACTGCAGGTCATTACATGATAAAGAAAGGAATTCTCTACAGAAAGAATCATGAAGGCATTTATCTAAGGTGTGTGTCCCATGAAGAAGCTGAGGATCTCATCCTCAATTTTCATGAAAAATTAGGAAGTGGACATCCCTCTGGAAAGACAATTGCCCACAAAATCTTGAGAGCAGGGTATTATTGGCCCACAGTTTTTAAAGATGCCTATAACCACGTTAGGAGCTGCCATACATGCCAAGTATTTTCAAATAGAGAAATTCATGCAGCTTCGCCACTGCAGCCAGTCATTGAAACCAGACCATTCACTCAATGGGGGTTGGACTTCATTGGAGTCATTAATCCCAATTCTACAGTGGGTCACAAGTTTTTATTAACTGCTATAGATTATTGTACTCGCTGGGCAGAAGCTATTGCTACAAAGAACTCCAGAACGAAGGATGTGATAGAATTCTTAGAAGAGAATATAATAACGAGGTTTGGGTATCCCTTCTCTATTGTTTGTGATAATGGATCAGCATTTTTGTCTATAGAATTTAGTGAATGGGCTTACGATAATAGAATAGTTCTGAGGTTTTCTTCTAACTACTACCCGCAAGGGAACAGTGTTGCAGAGTCGACCAATAAGAACCTCATCTGAGCAATCAAGAAATCAGTTGCTTCCAAGCCAAGAGAATGGCATTCTTTGCTCAAATACACACTGTGGGCAGACATGACTCAATTTAAACAGGCCTTGAAATCTTCCCCTTTTTTGTTAGTTTATGGATTGCAGCCTGTATTTCCTATAACACTAAGACTGCCCACGTTTGAATTCATGCAGGAGTACATGGAAGAGAGTGACCAAATCCAGGCCAGGATCCTGGATATTTTTCAAATGGAGGAATCCAGAAATGTGGCATTGAACGACTTCAGCAGACATCAGGAGATAGTTAAGCGGTGGTTTGACAAAAGATCCAAAGTGAAAGCTTTCAGGATTGCAGACTTAGTCTTGCTGTGGGACAAGGCACATGAGAAGAAGGGACATCACACAAAGTTTGCACCCCTTTGGATTGGACCATACCAAATTGTAGAAATTGTGGGCTCACACACATATAGGATCAAAAACTTGCAAGGAGAGGAGCTGCCCCTGCCCGTGAATGGCCAATTCCTGAAGCATTACTTCGAGGCTGCACCTCCCAAAGCCCAATTTGACTGAATTATTTGAAGGGGAGTATTGTTCTATGTATTCTAGTTTCATGTTTTCATAGATTAGCTTTGTTGTTTTATTAGAGTAATTTGCTTACTGTTTTAGGGTAGTTTATTGCTTCCTTAGGATAGTTTCTTTTCAGTAGGTTGGTATTTGTTTGAATAAAACAATGTTTTGACACTGAGTTGGTTTAGATTAGTTGTTTTGTTTTCCTAGAGTAGTTTTGTTTTGTTATGTTTTGTGCTTGTTGCTCTGTCTTGTCTTCTCTAATCCAACCAATTCTCTTGGGACTGCTTCGAAATGATTGACAATTGTAAATGGATGCAACATTGGGACATAAGATTAGATATTTCAGAATGCTTAGAAGGTGGGACAACAGAACCAAATTTAGGAAAGTAAAGTCCCAGCATTAGTTGTTTCCTCTATTCATCCTTTTGAGATAATTTTCCAGAGTTTGGGAAACGAATTAAAGAAAGGTTTTAGTTTATAGTAATGCTCCCTGAGTCAAACACAGTAAAACATATAAAAAAATAAGAATAAAGATAGCTCAAAAACAAACAAGAACTTGAAGTGCTGAGACAGGAAAAGGGGCTTCAATTCATTCATGCAATCACCCATTCCCGTTGCTTAGTGGATCTCCATTCTTTGCAGGTTCGTCCTCAAAGTTCTGTTTTAGATAACCTTTATCGGGGCTATGGACACCCGGCTGGCAATAGAGCAAGGTCTAAGTAGACCCACAGGTAACCCTACCAGAGCTATGAACGCTTGATTGGCAGTAGGGCAATGCCCGAGCAATTCCCCAAGCCTTAACACCTTCACATTTCTCGAACCTTCACTGTCTCAGAAAAATTTCAAAATTCAAAAGAAGAGCTGGAAATGAACTCACCGCACACACTGACTCAGTTTGCATTGCTTAAACTAAATTTAGTATGTTGTTTCTAAACAAACTTGACAGTTTATTTTGAATACTTGAATGTAGAAAATTGGTAATGCTGGTATTTTAGTTTACTAAACTTGTGTTTTCTAACCAGATTCTGGGTTCTAAATATTTGATAATATTTCCCTGCTGAGCCGCCATTTGTTATGGTCATAACACCCCCCACACATATGGACATATTTGTGGGGACCCTCTTTAATTTTTGTGCAGGTTGAATAGGCTTAACTTAGTTATTGCACAGGTCTTATGAATTTCTCATGTAGAAGGTGTTTGGATTTTCACAAGTGATATTGACTCCAGTCGATCTAATTCTTTCACCAAAGTACTTTTGATTTATCTTGAATTGGATTGGTCTTGAGTAGAGGCTAACTTTCTATCCCGTACTAAAATTGAAGTTTGCTGCAGGGTGGTTTGTATTTGAGCTTGAAGTTGAATTCAAGTCTAAACTCAAATTTAAGTTAATGTTAATATTATATTTTTACCTTAAATTTGATCTTATTCTGAAACTTTAGATTTGATAGTCGAAATATTTTGTTGTGAACTAAAAGCCTAAAGGTTGAAATCAAAGTGTGCAGGGTTTACTTCTCTGCAAATGTTTTGATGATTCAATACTCAGGACCCGTTTGGATAAATATTTGTGAATTGACAACATAGATTAGATATGCAAAATTTGATTCCGAAGTTTTTAATATTTGTTGGACATTTAGGTTAAAATTTAAATTCTTGAAAACCATGAAATTTGATCAAAACAACTTTTGGAAATTCGCAAGCAAAATCGGTTCCGCACGGAATAAATTGTTTCGCCAACAAATTCTTACGGAAAGACTTGAAACTTTTGTTTGCTTCGCTTTCGCAGGAGACAGGGTTGACGCCTTCACAATTTTGAAACTTGACGCATGTTGACGCTCTCTGATGCTTTCTTCAAACCAAAGTTGCGAAAATTGGGATGGAGGAAAATTCTGCGAAGTTGTTGCCTTGGTATTTTTGCAGGGATGGTTTGCAAATATTTTGGAGACCGCCAAGTGGCCCAATGTTGGGTGAACTATTTAAATAGTTAAGTGTACCGATTATCAAATGGGATAAGATTCACATAGTCGCATGTTTGGGCATAAGACTATTTGATAAAAGGGGAGATATGAATATCCTTTGTAAAGCTAAATTGACCACGTTTCTATAAATGCCAACTGCCAAATTAAATGGGCATAGGATTCTAGATGGCACTATTTTCTACAGAATTTGAGGCTGTGGGTAAACAGAACTGGAGAATGCCGCCTAAAACCCAGAAGAGGGCAGTTGGCTCAAATTGAATTTGTAAGCCAAATGGATCAATTCGAGGCTGAGGGGACGGGAGATATTAATGTGATCAAAGATTCTTTCTGGCGCAAGGATCTATAAATACCATGTAATCGCCTCATGAAAGGGGGCAGAGGAGATGAAATCGGTTGAATAGAAGGAGGTGAATTTAAGCAACAAAGCTGGAGGAGTATTTTTTTTTTCAGAAAAAATGGGTTTTATTCTCCATTGTTCATTTGCTTATGTTAGTATTGGATTTGAATAATGGAATGTTCATGGTTGAGATTCATTGATGTGAGTAAGAGAGGATGAGTTATCATAACTATTCTCTGTAGATTTCAATTAATGAACTCTTGTTCTATTGTTTCCTAGGCATTGGCAGCAAATGCATTGTTAACCTTAGAAATATTCTAGGATTATGGTGTTTGTTTAATGGACATGTTGATTTGATGATCCTGTATTTTGACAAGCAAATAACTTTTTTCTCATCCTTATTTTTTTGAGTTTATGTTGATCCATCCTTAGATAGAGGTAAAACGAAAGTTTAAAAGAAGATTTGTTTGAAAGTTTATAATATTTTAGAACAACCATTCCAGCCACAGAGCTTGTTAAACTGATAACTATGAACTTGAGCATTCCGTGCCATTAAGTATGCCCAACAGTACTTGAGTTAAACGAGGGGATAATTCTGACAAATGAGCCTAGGTTGCCCTGTTTAGTACACTGCTGCTGCCAGTTACATAGGTGTAACTGAGGAGTATCATGGTCCTCATATCATTGGACCAAAAAATTATGGCCACATATCATCGGCCTAAATGTAAATGCAGACAAGAAATAAAACAAACACAAGAAAAAAACACACACATTGCATTTTTGTATTTTTTGGGTGTAATTTTGTGATTTTTAATGGATTTTTTGAATGCGTTGATTTTTTAGATTTTAGATTTTGGATGTTGAGAGTTTGGATTTGGGATGGGGGAATGGTTGAGGATATGTAATATTAAAGGATCCGGGATGGGATAGCTCATGGGAGGATGTGAAGGGATGTAAAGTGGGATGTGACTTTCTTCTATAAGTCCTAAAACATCTTTAGGTAGGATAAAAGGGAAGGATTGAGGGAAATTCGATAGGTTGGAGAGGATAGGGATTTGTTGATAGGTTATGATTATATGGGATGTGGGATGTGATATAGATAAATAGGATGAGGAATATGGTATATGATAACATGAGGGATTTGGAAGATGATAAAAAATGCCCCCAGGTATAGGGGAGATGGATTGAGGAATAGATGTGGGGTACCCCCAAGTGTAAAGTAGGGTGGCCCATGTGGATGGATGGATGGGTTCAATTTTCCCCCAGATGTAAGGTAGGATAGGAAGTGAGGGGCATCTAAAATGGATAATTCCCCCAGTGGATGGTAGTAAGGATGCCCCCAGTCATGATGATGACAGTTTAAAAGGGACATGGGGAGGATTGGATGAAAAGGAAATGATCATCGTCTACCCAGGGATGTTTGATAAGAGGGAAAAAGGATATACATGTGATAGATGGAGGGAAAGTAACATCAGCGAAAAACAAAAGATGATCCTACCAACACATGTTGTAAGGCAAGAGTTGGACTAAAATAAAAGTGTGACCAAGGTCTAAACAATACTTGACAACATGTGAGACCTATGTATTTACAAGATCAAGTATTTGTGATTTTAATGGTTAATTACCGCTTAAAGTGAAGACTTAAAGGGTAGTATGTGAAGACAAAATAGCCAATATATAGTGAGTGATTAAGTAAAATAGGTGGATGGAGGGTGAACAAAAGTCTAAGTCGTGAATTTCTCTACTGTCAGCCATGCGTCCATAGCTCCAATGGAGATGTATCTAATTCTTGTAACAACATTGATCTACTACTAGCTAGGCATCCATAGACCTAGTAGAGATGCTTGAAACACCCCTAGAGAAAGTCTTGATGTGTATTTTTTTGATATTCAGTTTTTTTTGCATAAAGATGTTCTACTTTCTTGAGAAATCTTAAGGGGCTAAGAATCACTAGTGGCTTGATGGGGTATGAAAATGAGTGTGGAGAAGATATTGACTAGAGTGTAAAAATACATGCCCAAGGGTCTTTACCATAAGTTGATTAAGTTTGTTAAAGTGTGTGGATATTTACGAGGACAATTGTACTTGAATGTTGAAGGTAATGATAGACCAAGGTCATAGAGTTGTAGTAGGTACTATCTTCTTAAAAAATTTGTGAGCAAGTTGATCAAGTGTTCAAATAAATGGATTGGAAGAGGATATGATTAGATGTGATTATAAGAATGGATTAGATGAAAAGGGATTTAGATGTTAGATGGAAGGAGGATGGGTGGGAAGAAAATAATATATGTTCACACGTGACAAATTATGTGCTCAATCCATTTTTAGGTGTTTGGTATTTTAAGGGGGATTAAATGATTTGTGATTGGGTTAAGTGGTTAGGATACTAGGATTAACAATAGGAGTGGTATAAATGGGTTGTGGAGTAGTGGGAGGGACATTTTTAGTGTTAGGTTTATACCATAAGCCTAAATGACCTGAATTTTGATGAAGGGATATGGGTTCATGAACTCCTTGTTCATGGATTCCTAAGCATTCACCTCGATGTTTCATATTAGCGAACATATTTTTGACTATAGGATATGAAGTGGATGGGGAAGATGATGCCATGTGGTCATCAAGAGAATGGGGGGTTATATGTTTGTCATCTAATAAGAGGAAAAACTTAACAAAGGATCAAGGTTCATTTTAAGAAGCCTCTGGTAAAATGGAGGTGGAAAATCACCAAAGAATATACCTGGATCCACTTTCACGTAAAGGTGAATTTTCCATTTTTTGAGACCTGAATTTTCACTTGTTATTATTTTGAGGGAGAGTGAATGAACAAATGGGAAAAATTCTGGAGACACTAACACATAATTGTCATGCATCAACAAGCTTGCTAATGCGTGACAAAAAAGATTTCTATTGTGTGTCAACAAGATTTGCTGACATGTGACAGAATGCCTTGTTGTAGCGCATCAAAAAGATTTGTTGATGCGTGAAAAAATTCTAGTAAGGAATTCTATCATGCGTCAACAAAGCTTGTTAACATGTGACAACAAAGTGTTCTGTCGCACGTCAGCAAATCTTGTTGACGTGTGATAGAAAGCTTTACTATTGCTCATCAACAAGCTTGTTGACGTGCATCCAAGGATTTGAAACCCTAATTTTGTCCTATAAATACCGTCCTGCTGGTCATTTTCAAGTTTACACTTTCCAGGTCCCAATTTTTTTTGTTTACAAGAATTAATTTTAGGTATAATCAAGCTCAAGGATAAATACAATGACGACTACAAGTGTAGCCTAAGGCCAAGATTAAGAACAAATTCAATCAAAAAATACAGTGCAACCCAAGGGAAAGATACTTTACATGAACTTGTTGTGCCCCCACATTCAGAAAATTTTTCAAATGAATTTAGAATACAAGGATTTGGTCGATGCATGTGACTTTGGTTGGCTCGTTAAGATGCCCCATTTTGAAATAGATCATGACATTATGAATTACCTACTCTCCTTGTACAATACAAAGGAAAATCTATTTATTGTTACTGTGGATGATGGTTGTATGTTTCAATTCGGTGTCGATCTAGCTGATATTCATTTGTTAACAGGCCTTCCATACAAAAATTCCCTCATTGTTACAACAAAAGCAACCCTCATAAAAAATGATAAGAAGTACCTTGAATCTACTTTCAATATCAATGTTGATTGTACGCGTCATCTGTTTTCAATTTTCATTTGATATTTTCAATTTTTTATTTTGATACAATTGAAATTGATATGAATTCCAATGGATTTTTGGCATTTACAGTTCATGTCAATAAATCAAGATGTGGTGTGGATACACAAGGAATTACACACCACTTTCTTTCTGCTATGATTTCTTTTTTTCAAGCCGGAATTGTTTTGCAGGTGCACTAAACATTGCCTCCTCATTTTGAATTCCAATCCTCTCTCTTGGTTTCTTTCCCAGCACAACGGGCGTATCAATTTTAAATAATATAAATTTAGATGAAGATTACTTGGGCATTGATAGCAATGACCCATCAGGATTTTTCAATACATGTGAGATGATTCAAGGTCAGCAGGTATACTTCTATTTCGATGTAATTTATTCAATTTTCAATACATTTCACTTTAGATTTATTTATTTAAATATTGATTTATTTTGTTGTAAATAGGATCAGGCCACCTAAAAGAAAAAATAGGTAGCAATTGATGATCAACCCGAAAGCCCCCCATACTTCTCCAGCGACATCATCTTCTTCAGATATAGATGGTGAAATTTTTCTACCATTCCCTTTAGAGAAATTAATTGGTTATGATTGTCAATCCCATGTTGATGAGTTTATTATACCTCATATCAGTTAGCTCATAGAATGGGAGAGAAGGGAAAATGTACTAATCAATGAGATAATAAGTCATTTTGAAAATTATTGGGAAAGGGAAAGTTTATATGCTGTAGTATAGAATCAACCTGCGAAGATGGATTCCTTATTTACCCAAGTAAAAAGTGGGAATTTCATGTATAACAACAATTATAAGGTTGATATTTTAGATAAAGCTTTAAACAAATTGGAAAATATTAGTGTTGAATCCCAAGCATATTTTAACAAATGGTCTAAGGAGAAGGATATGGTAACAATTGTAAATGTCGAGAGAGATAGAGCGGTCATAATTATTATCACTTTGAAACAACATTTTTTGTTAATTTGAAATTTTCTTATTTTAGTAATATGTTTAATTGACATCACTTTTTTTTGTGTAATTGAAATATGAAAATTTCAAGAGTCAAGCAAAGGTGTTCCAAGTTCACTTGGAAACTACGAAGAATAGTTTATCCGCAAAAATAATTTGAAAGAATTTTTTTTTTAGTTAACAAACACAACAATACACTAAAGCGGATAATTAAAGAGCAAAAATTTGACCCTGAAATTTTATTCAAAACCAAGGTAGCTGCAGATCCCAGTTTGCTATCCCATGGAGATGCGGCAAAGGTAGAACAAAGGATCATAAAGAATCTAGACAGTGTTGCGGAGATCTGATTAGTTCTGGGATTATTCAAGCCATTGGGGAAAGGGGTACATGAGGAGAAGCCATTGGGTAAAGGAGTACAAATACAAGAGTAGAAGCCATTAGGGAAAGGGGTACAAAAAATTGAGGGTTGAAAACTTTCATGATTGAGGGTTGAAACTTGAAAAATTGAAACTTTAAATTTGAAATTTTGAAGTACATTATAATCTATATTTGAAAATTTGAACCTTGAGTGTGATGGTAATGGAATTTGAAAATTTGAAATTATTTATTATATGGATTTGAAATTTGAAACTTGAATGTGATGGCGTTTGAAAATTTGAAATAATTTATAATCTAGAATTTTATATCTTCTAATATATTATGTATAGAATTTAGAGATTATATATGGTGTTTATGTTTCAATTGAATGTGATGGCGTTATGATAATGGTTAATTATTTATTTTAAGAAAATATGGAATGTGTTATGACAGAGGCATATTAAAACTATGAGAGTTAAATCTTCTTCTCTCTACTTGTAAAATTCAAACTCTGTAGCAGGTTTCATAAAATTTAAACCTTCTCAGAATATTCTCTACGTGTAATCATGACTGCATTAGATGTGGATGATGACATTAGAATAGAATCATAGATATGGATTATATGTGGACGTAGATTTAACTTCAAGCACGATCATAGAATTTGGATGATAATAATGGATAATTGTTAAGAAAATTTGGAATGTGGTACGACAGAGACATTTAAACCTTCTCAAAATCTTATTTTCTACTTGTAATGATATGATGACATTATAATGGATATAGATGATGATGAATGATGATAATGGATATTTGTTTTAAGAAAAAATGGAATGTGTTAGGACATAGACATTTCTGCACATTTAAAATAGATATGGATAATGATGAATTGTGTGGACTTACATTTAGCTTCAAGCAAGATCATGGATGATGATAATGGATAAATAATTATATTTAAGAATAATTAGAGTGTGTTAGGAGTCTAGGACAGAGACATATTCTCTCTACTTGTAAAATTCAAACTCTGTATTAGGTTTTTCAAAATCTTCTTCTCTATACTTGAAATGAACTCTGTATCAGGTTTCTTTGCATTTAAACCTTCTCCTTGTCTCAAAATCTTCTTCTCTCTATTTGTAATGAATAAATGACATGATGACATTAGATGTGGATGATGAATTGAGTGGACATAGATTTAGCTTCAGGCATGATAATGGATAATTGTTTTAAGAAAATTTGGAATGTCTTAGGACAAAGATATCTTAATACAGTAAACTATTCTTCTCTCTACTTGTAATGAATCAATGATACGATGACATTAGATGTGGATGATGACATTAAAATAGATATGGATGATGATGAATTATATGTGGATGTAGATTTAGCTTCAAGTGCAATCGTGTATGATGAATCATATAATGGATAATGGTTTAAAGAAAATTTGGAATGTGTTATGACAAAAAAATCTTAATGTGGAAAAATCTTCCTCTCTCTACTTGTAAAATTGGAATGTGTGATTTTATCCCACAAAGTTTAAACACTTTATCAAAGCATTTTGTAAATACAAAAAATAAATTAAACATAATTGTAAAAACTCAACCAATTTCATATGATAGGGTTTAAGTTACCTCTTGTCTTTTAGATGGTTGTGACAAAGCATATGGAAGGAAAATGAGAAATCATCCTTCGTAGCTTGATATAAGATCTTCGATTCAAGAAAAATCAACACGAGAAATGGATTAATAAATAGATGGGTGAGTTTCCTGACATTTTCAGTCCTGAGAAGTGAGAGATTTCTCAGATGGATGTCAACCCACGTTTTCAAAAAAAAAAGATGAAATAATGATTGATCAGATTAAGGAAGAAACAAAATATTAAATAAAAATGCAAATGATAACATGTACATGTCTGGAAAGTATAAGTATGGAAGTCTGGAAGAGTATAATAGTGGATGAATATGCAGATCTAAAATCTGAAGGTCTTACAAATTAGTATTTGACAAATGCATGTAACAAACAGATTTTAAAAACAGAATTTTGTATTCGACAAATCCAAAATAGTAATTATATAAAACATTTTTTTTATACATAATTGTATTTAAATAAATGTAAATATATATGCATGTCACATACTTAATGATAACAAGAGATGAAACAAAATTTGATAAAAAATCCTCCTCAGTCAATATTTGCATATGGAAAGTTAATATGAAATTGAATAAATAACCACAGTTAAAATGTAAGGTGAAAAACAATAAAAGTAAGGTCAAAGAGATACCTATTTAAAGATGAAACAATCCATTATCAATAGCTTCTTCAAATTCAATGTTCTCTTATGTAGAGTGTGACGAAGCACCAATTCTAGTCTCATTGTTGGGAACAGTTACACTTGTAGCTGTATTATTTACACCTCTTCTTTCAGATAGGGAATTTCAATGCAAAATTTTTCTGTCGAAAGAAAAGGTTTCAATGGAGTAGCGAGAAACATAACACCTCATATAACTTTCCATATTTTTATCCAACCTATTTATATGTTTTGATTTTATAAATGATAAAGCACTGAAAACCCTTTTGTCCTCCACATACCCTAAAATCATTGTTTGGCATAACTCATATAATCTGAAATATTCACTGATGTCTTCTTATAAGAAAATAATTTGACAGATTCCTTTCTAGAGCCTTGTAACATCACCACTCTCAGAAGGTTCGTTTAAATTTTTATATTGGTTCCTTGTTCTTAAAAAACTTGTTGATTGGGAATTTAATAAATCAACATTTAGTATATCTTTGATTTCCATACCCTTGATCTCTGAAGTCTTTGTGAAATGTTCCATTATTATACCCATAGATTTATAGAAATTATTTCTTATAAAGTCTGCATGAGCACCTTTAGTATTCCAAAAATTAGGATTCATCACACCCATTGCTTCAAGAATTTTATCTTTAGAGAAATGTTCTCTAATTTTTGATGATAAGGATTCTGAATTATTTTTAAGCTTTATTCTTGTTTCAACTATAATGGAATCAAAGAGATTACATGTCACAGGAACATATTCTCATTCTGATCCTGTAATATCTTGATGTTTTAGACAAAAGTGCAGTGGTATGTCCATCCCATTAACAATGGTGCAGAGGTGATCGTGGATATTAAATATCAAATAGTTACTAGGATTTTTAAGATATAATAAAGCATTCCAATTCTCAAAAACATGTGTATCAAAACTATCTTTGGAACAATACAAGACATCAAGACTTTGACATACCATTTTTATCATCCGTATAAAATCTACAATATAGATTAATATCCCATGTGCATGCTTCATTAGTTATTGATCTCCTACGACATTGGAAGAATACCAACCAATGTAAGAAATGTCTCCAAATCAGTTAAACGAAACAACAAGTCCGTCGCCCTGCCAACTTCATGACGATATTTGTGCATGAAACCAACCAACGAAGGATACTCCTCATGAACTCTACATGTAGGTTCATATAAAGAAATCCATCTCGTCTTAACATCCTTCATAAGTTTTTTGCCATCTCTCATTCCAATTGTGAATTTTTGGAACTCAAGAAATCACTTTGGGATGCTTTCCATATAGGCATGAAGTTATCTTATAAGGTCTTCTACATTAGCAACATTTTCGTAGTTTCTTACCATTTTATACGCTAAATTACTTCCGTGATCCATATAGTGAATTGATATCATATAAGGGGCCACTGTTGTTTGCAATCTAACACACATCCCTATTCAGTGACCCTGCATGACTGATGCACCATCTGCTCTGACACATACCAACTTCATAGCAATTTCATAATTAGTCATTCTAGCAATATATTTCAAATGATAAAAAACTATTTTATGTAGGTTTTCAGCATTACAGGTTTCAACCATTTTCATAACACCCAACAGATGAGGTGTCCTTATATGATTTTCTAAAGTATAGACATGGATACATACCCATGTAGTGTTGTCTACTGCTATCACTTCATCAATTGAAAGAGAGACAAACTTATCTTTTTTTACATTCTCTTTCAAATCTTCCTTCTCTATTATCGAAAGGAATTTTTCCATTTCCCATGCACTACTCTTAGACCAATGAGACTGAGGTACATTGGGCACTCCATTAAATTGATACAAAAATTTGAAATTTAGGAAATCTTAAATTGCTCTTCCTTTCTTTAGTATGTGATATAAAGTAGAGAACTGTATAAGTTTTGCATGCAGATTTGTTTGATTCATCTTACCAATTTTTGATGTAATCATTCCTCCCTTTTCCACGAGATGTTTGCATTTTTTTTGTTCTACTTCATACTATGCTGCGTATTTAACATGCATGCATTATTTTTCAATTTTCCACCTGTGTGTTTTGATTTTCTAGCCATCCTCTCCCGTTACATTCAAATATTATTTTCCACAATGTTTTTCTATAGTTTCCAGCTTCAGTTGTAATTTTTGTTGCTTTCATAATTTCCATGTACACATTGTACATTTAGATGGGATATCTTATGAATTAAATGGATGTAAACAGAAATTTGGTAGCCCAATCAAACTTGTAAGTCCTCTCAATTGTCCACATATTCTTGTTCATTTTCAGTGTTTTACTTTTTTGAGTAGAATTATGAGAAATATCACAATCACCTGGTTTCCTCTTTCATGAAAAAGAATTTGAATTTTATTTTTGTGTTCCATTTTACTGAGTATTTGTATGTGCGATATCTTGATGCACAAGCACTCCTGGTTACACCCCAATAGGAAGAATATATTCAAGATCTAGCACCTCAACAGGTATATCTTCAAGATCTAGCATGGTATCATCATAGGTGTCATTTGGTTGATATTGTGGAGAATGCATGTCCACCTCAATATTACCTTCCACATAGTCAATACTCTAATTCTTTCTAGTGGCAGCTATATGGATGCTAGTGGTTGCAGTATCTGTAGTAGTAGAGTTTCTAAAATACTTGAAAAAGGACTTCTGAGGTTTCTTAGTTACTTTTTGGGTCTTCCCATTCTGAGCACTAGAACCTTCCATTATTTTGAATTGAGTAGTGTGTTAGTAAAAACAATAAGTCATGTGTCAAAGAAAATAATGTCACACATCATCAAATATAATGAGTCACACATCAGAGAGAAATGAATCACACGTCAAAAAAAACACAGTAATTCACGTGTCAGAGAAAATTGAGTCATGTGTCAGCAAAAAACTAAGTCATGCGTTAACAAAAAAATTATTGTCGCACGTTAGAAAATGCAATGAGTCATGTGTCAACATATATCCTTGTCACACATTAACAACAAACCCTTTGTCATGCGTCAGAAAGATCTCCTTTTTACCCATCCACAGATTTTTTTTTTGCACATCAGCAAATATTTATAGTCACATGTCAACAAATAATCACCTGATTGCAAACTACTAAGTAATCAAATAATAAATATGCACTGTGATTTGGTGCTTAGAGTATGTAAGTTCATAACTTCACGGTATTGGTAAGGTACTGGTGGTAGTATACTACCTGATGAATCAACTAGGTTTTTATAGGATATGTTTTCAAATATAGGCAAAGATGACCCCAAAAAAATATATGCTATAAATTTTAGGCGAACATGACACTGACATGCTCTGAAAAAATTGCCTTTTCAATTTTTCCTAAAATGATTTTTTTTCCATATTACGAATATTTGCCACTAAAATTATCCATGCTCCCAAGGAGTATTTCACACCCCAGGCCTTCTCTCCGTATAATCACTGCATGGTATCTCCTCTCTCTGCATATGAAATACAATAGATAGGCTCCCCCCTAACTAGAAATTTGGTAATACGATGAACATCTTCTAGGGTGATGGTCATCTCCCCTGGAGGCATTCAAAAGGTGTTGGTGGAAGGATTCCACCTCTCTAGAAACGCAAGTATCAAGTTGCGGAACCTATGAATCTTCCTGTAAAATTTCATCCCACCAAATCCCAAAGCCTCCAAATGGTTCCAGTTATCATCTTACAAATCCTCTTTGATCTCATCTAACATCAAGGGGATATGTTCTTGAATGGTCAATTGAGCATCTACCTATAATACAAATATGAAATTAAATATTAGTAAAGCCATAAAACATTTCAAAAAGTAAACACTTGAAATCAAAAAATACTTTCATCACATGAGCCTAACATTCAAATATGCATAATATAGCTCTAAAAAATCCATAAAGTCAAAATAATTGATCAAAAACCATATCTTCTCAATTAAAAACACAAACTATTTTGGTTTCAGGTGAATCACTAGTGATTAAAGGAATCACAGGTGATTCCTGTAAATCTACCCTAGGGCATCTGTGCACCCTGAATATAGCCCTAAATCCCTAATAATTCCTAAAAACCAGACAAAACAAAACAAAATTCTATTTACAGCTTGAGGAGTCCATTTGTCAAATTTTTACTTGCAAAACATGTTTTTCCCCCGCTCTGACAAAGTCACTATCATATACAGTGCAAAATTGATAAATAAACAATACATTTGGGTATTTATACCCCCAATTTTCCACATGACCCAATCACTAGCGATTGCAACAATCGTTGATGATTTTCCCAATTGCTGAAGATTCCCTTGTTTTAGGATTTCATGCCTACATTACCCAAGAACATGTCATTCTACCCTTTGCACAAGTGTGCCATGCTTCTAAAAAAGGACTTAGTCCTCATGATCTTTTTCCAACATACAATAGTCACAACATCAGGACTTGCCATATGCCTATGGGAGATGAGCCCTTTGGCCCCCATCACTTGGTTTTCCCACTCAACAACTTTCCCTGGTTAGAGTCATATGTCTATAGGTATTGAGCCCTTTGGCCACCATTTCTTGATTCTCTAGCATTTTTCTTTGCAGCCCCACAGTTGGAGAAAGTCTTTTTCAAAATACAACACACTAGTGATCATTGTATTGTGCTATAATAGACTCACCCATGTCAACAAAATTCTTCTTCATCATTTTTGTCTAGTGAATTGTCAAAAATCACCAGAAAAAGGGTTAAATGTAGACACAAAATTTTTACATCCCTCAATTCAAGTACATTCACAACCAAAAGCAACACATTTTATGACGCTTCACCCTTTCGATCATATTTAATTATCTTGCTCCACACATCATTCATATATCTCAAAATTCTAAACTAATAATTATTTAATTAATTAAATAAATTAGTTATTCCCCCCTCACACCTCACCCTCACACATCATTTTGTTAACTAGGACAAATCATAAACCTATCCCTAACCACCTAATTACCTTTTAAAAATCACTAACTTATCCCTAACTAACTAAGCTTCTAAAAATCACTAATCTCCTCTAAAATAACTTCTAAAAAAAGTGAATCCTCTCATCCTAAAAAATTTAGTTTGTGATTTTACTTCAAATTTTGCCATATCAAGTTTGAAATTGAAGCAAATAACTTGTTTTGTTAACTAAACTAAGATTCTCCAAAATTGTCGACGATCTATAAGTACGTACATTCAGACCTCCTCTACATAACCATTCTAACGTCTTTGGAGGAGCATTCTACCCCACTTTTAGCATATCAAAGATCAAGATGTTTCAAATCATCTCTCACTAACGCCATGTTGCTCCAAAAACATTGAACTCTTTGTCAATTACTTACTTTCATTGTTCAGTCATTTTCTCCCATTTGTCCACCAAGCTGGTTTTATCGTGCCAGGTAATCTACTTGTTTTAATTATTTTAGGCACTAACTGCAGGTAAAAATTCATTCATGTATATTTTATATATAGATAAAACTCTGATTCCATATAAATCTATAGCTCAATCAATTATTTTAGCTCTGTTTAATATATCATTAGAACTACCAGTAATCACTAGCAATTGCCTTAGTCGCCAGCAATTCACCTGAATCGCTAGTGATTCCTATGTTTTTTCTACTTTTTCTTATTTTCTTCCTAATCTAATTAAAATGTTTTTCTTTTTCTTGTTATCTGCTAATCTCTTGTCTAATAAATTTATTTCAGATGACATTAGATGGTACTAATCTCCCCATTGTATATTCCTTCCCCGTTGTTTTCCATCCACTTTACTAGGAGCAATACAAGTTTCTCCACGATCTTGAACTCTGTGCAATCCAAGTAGCCCCATTTGACTACCTAGACGGTATATTTTCCTTAACTAGGCGTATCTAGGAAGCCACTGATGATTTTTAGGATGCGTATGATGAATCTCTGAGACTTAAAGAGGACCTTGTCCAGTACGAGAATCAATACGAGATTTACCTGGAGCTCTTAGATGAGGACTACTGCACCGCTTCAGAGTTTGACACCCAAAGTCACATCAACATATCTACTACTAACACAATATTTTCTCACCTTTATGATACCCAGGAGGACGGTTCTGAATTCTTTGCTGAGGACTACATTTCCATTCCTGATTCTGACATTACTGAGGAAGAGGAAGAAATAATTGACTCTGTAGCATATAATGTGTTTGAAAACCTTTACACAGACCATGACTCTGATTTATGGATTTAAATCATGATTGATGTTAGCCATATATATATCTAACCTAAATAAGTGATAGTCACATTTCCATCTTATCATCTTGTAGAATAATCATAAAAATCAATACAAGCTTAAGTCATTTTCTGAGCAGTAACATAATTTTTTCTAAGTGTGTTTTGTAAGTTTGTTTATAGGGAATGAAGATTTGATCCATTGTTTTCACGGAGAGTAAACCAACATAATCCACATCGTGGGTATCCTTAAAACCCCGCCATATTGAGGTCAAGTTTGGTTGTTACCCCTTGAGCCAATCAAGAAAATCGAAGGTAAAACCACGCTCGATAATTATATATAAATAATAAAATATTCTTTATTTTTATTTTAAAAAATAAATTTAAAAATATAATATACTCTTGTTTAAAAACAATAAAAAATATTATGAAATAACATATTATAAAATTAAAATCATTGAAATTAAACCTAAAAATAGAAAAAAACAATAATATCAGGAAAAACTATGCTTGAAAACTATAACTATTAATTTAAAAAAAAAAAAAATTAATTTAAACAACCAAACAAAGTGTAAAAATGAAAATGATACTTGGTGGTACTCGGGTGGCGGATAGGAAGTAAATGGGTGTTTTTGCATGAAAGGGGTGTTCGCATGAACACCCTTATGTGGCACATTTTGGCTCCAAATCCATTTGGAGGATAATTATTGGCCAAAATGTGCCACAAAGTGCCACATATTTAGGGAAAATTAATTTGTTAAATTACAAAATTTTACACCAAAATACAATTTTTTTTTACCTTTCTAAAAATATAATTTTCATTTTTTAAAAATTTGTTTTACTATTTATTTTTAATATTTTTCAAGCGTATAGTATTGTATGACAATTGGTAGTACACTTTCAACATAATTTAAAAAATAGTAAAATATATTAAAAAAACTTGAAAAAATTTAACTTACTATTTGTTGAAGTCTTCTTCATAGCCATGAAAAAAAATTCAATTTCGATATAAATCTTAAAATATATTGGCATAAACGTATATACACCTTTAATCTGGAAATATCTTCACTACAAAATTAATTAAAAAAATGAAAATTTGACAGGAACTCGATATTCAAATCTAGAACATATATGTAAAATTTCATGGTGAAAAAATAAGTTTTCATTTAAAAACCCCAAGTCGGATAGTTGTTCCTCTATTATAAAACAAGAAACAATCTTTGAATATAATTATGAAATAGACCAATTTTTTTTCTTAAAAAATAAATAAATTTACATGTATTCTACACTCTAAACACAAAATTTCGTTCGTTCATGGAATTTTTTGAATGTGTATGGTTTTGTGGCTATTATTTTGAAAATCAATGAAACTGAAAATTCATGTTTATAAAGGTACAACAAATACAAAAAAGTGGGACATGTTATTGTGCTTTCACATATCTTTGTTGAATTTAATCTTGCTTACTTATGCTTACATGTTCACTTTACTACACATGCTAGATAGATATCTTGTATGTCATTATCTTTATCATACACACATGCACGTTCACTTGCTTTCTAGTTTTGATCATAGATTCTATAGATCCATTACATGTAGCATCGATGTTTGGTGTAGTACGTATATCCCATCCCATAGCGGCTCCTGGGGGCATCCACATTAGTAAATTGCAGGTGTTATCATTTCATTTTGTTTCATAGCACACTACTTTATCATATTATACATGCTTTGACATACTTTTTTTCTTTCTAACATGCTAACGGGTGCTTCATGTGCAACATTTTTTATGCAGAGGTACTTGTTTCTATAGTTATTTGTTACATTGTTTGTACTTATTTATCATTATTTGTTATTGTATGCAGGATTTACCCTTTGTCTTGTGTGCAAACTTGTATGTTTGTGGCCATTAGTCGGCCTTGATTGTCTTACAACATCGTGAGTGATGTCCCATGTTTGAAACCCACTTTTCATGGTCTACATTGTCAACTTATGTATTTTCTTCTTGCATCTTAGATTACATATTGTCTACTTTTTTAATGCATGTTTACATGTACTAACACTTGTATCCTAGCCACTTGTTTTCTACAAAGGACATTCCCTCCCCCCGAAGGGCACAATTTGAGCACAACAGTCGGTCATCATTTGGGCCACATAATCCTCAACAATGTCACATGTAACCCAAACAAGGGGGGAATAATTTGGGTTAATTAGTCACTCCATGTATCGCCATACAATCATATTTCACCACAACACAGTACTAGTATAACACAATCATCAGCATTGGACAAGGCTTAGATCTTGACGCGGGTCATCAACACAACATAGATACCAATGCCTAGACTTAGACAGTAGTTCCTGAGTGCCCTTGACCTTTCCTGTTTACCTATGAGAAGAGGGAAGCTACATAAAATTATTCAGTGTAACATAGTTTACAACATTCCACACAACAAATTTTACATGGCAGATAGTCCTTAACACACACCATACAACATTTTTTTTTCGGCATTGGGTTGAAAATGGTTGAACTGAATCAGATTTTTATACATCATCAAACCACGATGTTCTACATAGTGGGAAGAATTCAAAGGTTGGAGGATAACAACATAATTTTCTCCCTACATGTATTTCATATCAGTGGCGTGAGATCACCCAAAAAACTTGTAGCCGACACAACTGACGTGAGATTGCCTAAAAAACTCGGTCTTCTACAACATCTACATGATATTTTCTACACCCTTTCCTCATCACGAATCAGGTGCACATTTCCTTTTTCACATTTTTCATTTTACATGTTTCATTACATGCTTTTTACATATATACATGCATATTTGACTACTTATTCGTTCTTCTATTTTTACAGGCTTTTTTATATGGGAAGTAGTGGTCAACATCATTCATCACCATCCTACATCAGCAACATCAAAAACATAAACAATATTACACATAGCAGCATCGACATCAATAATAGGAACATTGACGACATATACAACATGCGTTTCTTCCCTAAGATCATTATCTCACCTCTATTTTCACTTTCTCATCTAAAGTCTCCATGCTCCACCTTTTTATCATTCCAGGTTGTTCCTTGTCTCTTTGCATGCTTCTCACCATCTATCTACATGTTTATCAGGTACACATATCTTATATACTTTATGTTATCGAGCTTTCGCTCAACAACATAAAGTGGGAGCAAATATAGACATAAAATCATGCACTTTTGGTAATTATCAAGTTTTGATTACATACTACTATTCATATGATTCCTAATTAAGAAAAACACTAACTAACCCTTGTATTTGGCCATTATTTCTTTCTTTCTACTGCAAATTTTTGTCTTACACCCTTTCTAGCTTAGTTTTTCTTTTCATACCTCAACATTTCTCATTCTGGACACCAACGCCTAGCAAGGATGCCATCGCCAGGTGTCGTCATCCCCTCTGCACACCCCTAACATCTTTATACTTTGTTCACAACTTCCAGGTCCTTTCTATCCATTTGAGCATCTTATATTTTTTGGTATTTGGCCTTTTTAGGGTTAATTATGAAATTCAAGAAAGGGAAACATATACATGTAAAGTTATGTGATCATAATAAGGGACCAAACACTAAACATTAGCTATCACCACATAAGGTTACATCTAAAGGATATTCAAGAGAATTCAAGTATCCATTCAAGGGAAAGGGACTACTTTATTCTACATACACTTCATAGGAGGAGAGTCTATTCTATTCTATGCAAACATCTATTACATTTCTTTATATTTAGCTACTTTTCTCACTATCAAGTGTGACATGCACAAGAACCACCTAGGGTATGATTCTACACAAACACGCATAGAACTACATTGGGTCTAAAATATAGTGTAATGCTCAGTTGTAAGATCACTTGTTTGATAAATGAGGAAATTTCAACTGCTCATTTAACATCTTTAATTTTTAGGATTTGATGTCTCTTTGAGGGTTTTACAGGTCATTACTTCATTGTAGGTTTCTAGAGACCTCAATGATCATTGTGTGACATACTAGTGACCAATGGTGAAGGACAATGAACACCTTGCAACCAATCAAATATGGTTTTCTTAGCATTTTTTTAGTCACAGGCACCCACTGTCAGTCTATGGCACTTGGAGGCACCCCTACAACTTTCTGGGTGCCCTTATCTAGCGTGTTCCTCCAGATCTAAAATTTTTGAGCCTCTTTGTGATATTTTGTGCTTCATATTTTCAAGTTTTCCATCTCTATGCACTTTCAGGATTTTTGCAAATTAGCTAAACATTTTTATCTCCTCTTTTCACTTAGGTTTTTACTTTCATTTCTTGTTACATGAGTCATATAACGTACTTTACTACCATATCTGCTTGTAACATATATAAGAATTTAACAAATTAATCTACATACATTATTTTATTTTTGTTAAATCACTATATCACCTATTGAATATAATATTTCTCAAGAAACTCCCTATGATATTTGGTATTTGGATTCTAGTTGCAACAATCATATGTCAAGAAACTTATATTTATTTTGTAGTTTGGATGAGTTCATAAAGACCCATGTTATTCTTGGAAACAATTATAGAGTAACTATAATAGGAAATGGAAAAATTAGCATTCTAAGTAGAAAGGCAGAGAAAAATATTATTCATGATGTTTATTATGTAAGTTTGAAACATAACCTGATGAGAATTGGTCAGTTAGTTCATAAGGGATATAGATTATACATTGAACATAACAAGTGTGTGATCATGGAAAAGGATCAAATGGATGAAGCCAACCCATTTGACATGGGTTCAGGCCATATGGATCCACTAGCTGCACTTAATCCTGACCTTGTCTATGATATGAAAGCATAAGACTGCACCGAATTTCTTTACAATCTTAACTATACCAGCCAGTAAATCACTATTCTCACCAATGATTTAGATTCCTATGTCAAATCCAAATCTATTTTAGAATCTAAGGATATCAACTACCCCTCATTTTTTATTTTATTCAACTCAACTCATTCCTTAATACATCAATTCAGAGGAAGAGGAGAACAATCAAGTATGTGGGTACAACTACTCATGGATCGGTAAATTACAGTGATAGGGTGATGTCTTGTTGTAAGTGAGTGTGAAGAGCCCTCGTGGCATGGAAATAAGTGTGGATAAAAATACATTATGGTTCAACCAACTATACTAAGTGGCCACCTATACCATGAATTTCCAAAACAAAGTCACATTTTTTTCTCTAAAAAATGAGTTTGGAGAGATAAGTTGGAAGTGAAATTGTACCAAAGGAGGGATGTACATTGTTCATATCCTAGTTGTAGTAATACGGGGAGTTTAAAATTATATCCAAATGAACTCTAATATATAGTATGTAACATTGGTTTCGCTATTTATGTTTATTGTCTCTAAAAAAGAATACAGTTGGATATCCTGCCAAGAGTTTAGCTTAGAAAAGGCCATTATCATATTTTTTATTGTATCAAATCATATCACGTAGTGGTGTTTCCTTTTAATATTAAAATATGTGTTTCAATGGAATATAATACAATTTATGATTGCATTTTATGCATATCACTTTTAGGAGGGTAATTTTTTTATGAAACACTAGATACATATTAGACTAGTTAATCCCCCACCTTTAAAAGTTGTTTTCACCATGAGTTTCCATTTTCTTCTCAGACATACATTATGTGAGTTGATGTTGATATTTGAAAGTTATGAATTATATGAGTCTCCTCTTAGTTTATTTTATTTTGTTTATCCCTCTAGTGGAAGGGACCTCATAACCCTACAAGGTCCTATAACTAGGGCATTTGAAAAAAATTGATGGGAAATAATTTCTTGAAAGATGTTGTCATGCTAAATGTCTAGCATATAAAATTGAAAATTTGGCCATGACAACTAAGATCCCCACTTGAAAATCTCCTCTCCCGGACACTCTAAACCCTTCCTCTAGCCATCCTTTCCATTGTTTCATCCTCATTTTGGCGAAAAGGAACATGCTCGCAATATTTTGAAGTGTGTTTCATGTACATGGATGTATGCATAAGGTGATTAAATAAGTTAGTGAGATTTTTTAAGTGAAATAAAAATCTTGAGAGGCCTAGAAAAAGCCTTTTTGGCCATTTTGTAATTAGTGTAACACCTCAATTTAATTTCCCATAAAATTGAATTTTTTGTTAAAATCAATAATCTTCCTATTCAATCATATAAGTGAAATAAAATTGATTAAGAGTAATCAATTAATAAAATTGATTAACAAGTTATTAGTTTAGTTTGATAAATCTAATAACTCTTATGTGTATAAACCTTATGCAAGTAATAAGGCTTATTATTTTTACCTCTTCAATCCACTCTTAAAGAGTAAACATACAATATTTAGTATGTTCAGGATTACCTTTTTCAATGTTGAGATAACTATGTTTTCAATCCTTAAATGTCTACTGCAAAATTCAATATTCATATTCTGGTATTTGACATATGTAAATAAGGATATAGTGAATTGACAATGCAATAAGTAATTTGCATTACTTTGGGAAAAGTTTTTCATTGTGCATAAACAATGTATCTCGAGACTGCACAAAGCCTAGAGATATATTTTTCCATGACCACAAATTTATCTCGACACAGTTATCTAAATATTTTTTTTATGAAGGTGAACATGTTAAGAAAGAGGAAGTATTCTTTATAGGGTCATATTCATAGATGAAAATATCAACAACTTACTCAGGGTTGTTACGGAAAAAGGGAGAGACCAGGTAATGGAGTTATTTCCATTACACCCTTCTCCCCTTTTTTGTAACTACCCCTAGTTAGTACTATGTCAAGGTAGATGCATGACGACGAGATATTATATTTAATCTAAGTCATACTTAGGGTTTGCTACCGCAACTACCTTACATCTTGTGATTATTCTTCATGACTTGAGATAATTCTAGTGATTAAGTCTTGGTTGTTCAAGATTTTTTTATGAATTCTTAATGTCATTTAAATATGTTACCCATAATTTTGTAATTTATTCGTGTTATGGATTTAAATCATTTTTCGTCACTTGTAAGCCAATTTTGATAGGTATTATAAATTGAAAAGTATATTAATTAACTTAGTTCACTAAACCAATCTCTTATTTAGAGATGAAAGCAACTTTCATTTATAAGGATTAATTTAACATTTCTTAAGGGAATAATGACTCAAGAATGATTATTTCATGATAATCATACTCCTTTCTTCCTAAGTAATTTTATATTCAGCATTCATTGTCTTAGTCACCCTAATATAAATTATTAGATAATGTTATAATTATTTGAAACAAATATTCATCCATTATAGAAACACACTATGGATTCTTATTATTATGTCTAGGATAACTAATTAGGTGTCTGTATCTTGTTTACACCTATTATATACATAAAATTAATCGAATACAGAATTTATAATAAGTAATACATTATTATTTTGTTAAAGTTTTGATGACCATTTATTAGATTAGTAGATTATATAATTTAGACATTAATTAAAAATGTAGACAATGTCTAACTATACACATAGTAATATAAACAAACCTTCATAATTTATTTAATGCCAAAACTTTACAAGATTGTAAAATAACTTTTATTGTAAAATTTCATAATTATAACTTTACATTAGAGTCTTAAGACCACCTTCATTTAGGATTTCATCATGAAATCAAGCAATATAAATAGAGACTTATGAAATAAAATAAAGTCTTTATGTAGGAGATTATATGGTCATATTCATCAAAAGTATGAAAATAAACCCATGTGCTCAGTTTATAGCTTCATTATTTACCTATACAATAGTTAGAAAGAAGAATATACATGTGTCATTTTGTAAGAATGAAACAACTTATTCATCATATATGCCATAATAGTTATAAAATGATAATAAAAGACATGGTTTGACTTACACTACAACATAATACCCTTCAACATAATAATCCTTTTAAGCTACATTCATAAAATCATTATTTTATACTTGTTCTGTAATAAAAAATCACATTCAATACATCGTACTGATATTTATTAGAAATTTACCTACTAAAATCATATTTACCATAGTTTTCTTCAATTTAACATTCAAGCTAGAAAATATAATATTCATATTAAGTTAAGACCAATCCTCTGTATTTATTACATTAAACTCATTACGAAATATAGTAATTTACTTGCACATTATTAATATCCAAATGATAATGACTAGTATTAAATTGACTATTTAGAGTCATTTGAAGTTAAAATAAAGAAATGTAATATTCTTTACACTCTATGAGGAAGCTAAGTCTAGAAAAGAACAAGTTGGTAACACATGGTTCTCCTCTATTTCTTTAAATATCATTATAGGAATAAAAAAAAACCAATACTATATCAAGTTCACAATATCCTATAGAAAATAGACCCATTTACGGGTATGAATTAGAATGTAGTATGGCATGTATACCTTTTAACTTAAGCCAAAGATATTCTTATATCTATAAGACTCTCTTCTCATTTACCCTACACATTATCGTTATCAAAGTTTGTAAGTGTGTATTTCCATAAAAACACTCATACTTTGGGTGTATCTCAACTTGCACTACTTAATTCATTATACAATTCCTTCATGCACATGTAAAAGGATCAAAATAATAAATCACGGAAACTTAGTCCATGCTCAAGATTTCCATCATCAAAATGTGCGTAGTTCTACATGCAAATGGTATAAAGTTCGAACCAAATCCAATTAAAATAATGCAAACCTAGTTCATATTTCTTCACCCAATTACACAATATATATTCCTATTTCTCATTTCTTCACACATATACAAAATAACAATACACAATTTGTATTACTTCCACAGTTGCAAAAATAACAGCCAACATTTCCTAATAATTCCATAGTTACAAAAATAACAACACCCATTTTGTAATACTTCAACAGTTACAAAAATAATAACACCCAATTTGTATTTCATACATAGTTATCAAAATAACTAAACCCAGTTCACATCATTATTCATAATTACATAAATTACATACCCACTTCACATCCTAATTCACAATCAAATAAAATACTAAACCGAATTTAAAGTTTTTTATGTAAGGCATCATATTTATATAGAAAAAATATTATCACTGTAAATCCATATTATTCATTCAAACAGACTAGAAAACACCTAGTTCACATTATCAAAATATAACTATCATGTTATAGATAAAAGGAATGATAACTAGATTGTACCTGTAGTCATTTTTACCCCCATCACAAAGGAAAGAAATCCCATGCTTTCTGACCTATCACCCAGCGGGCGCTGGACGCTCACTCGAGGCACGCACGGGAGCTGAGTCTCTCTTTTATGTGATTTTAGTGGGAAACATCATCTATGATCCAAGTTTAAAAGATGTAAAAGGAAACAAGACATACAAGCACCATAGAGCTTAGAACGGCTTCTAGATCCTTGTAGTCATCCCAGACAATGTGCTTAACAAATTATAGAACTTACACCAAAACAGAAAGAAGTTGTACAAGCACTCATACTTAACCATAAACATAAATGAGAAAGATCAATGAGGAAATATGTATGCATTAGGACCATTAATACTCATATTCACGTAAATTGGTAACCTCAATATATTCACGGAGCCATTACAGAATGTTACAGAAAAGTAGATCGCAATCATGCATTATAATTGGACTTATATAACTAGGCCCTCAATAGAAAATTTATAATCCCCAGCCCTCAATACATCCTTTCCTACCCTTAATTGCCCAAAATGACAGAGTCTTTGTAGTATTTTTGTAGAGCTCCACCCTTTCCCTATGTGCTCATGTATATCCTCCTCTTCTTTCTCTCTCTGTAGGAACTTTATATGTAGCCTCCTCAATCCACCAACTCATTCTCCTGTGGCCTCAAATCCGTTGCCAAGTGTCTGAATGTGGTCCTCCAAGAGTGCATGCTCCTCCAGGCCTGAGGTCACCACTACGTGCTATGATGTCCTTCTAGAAGCCTCTACCATAGGGTATATTCCTTCCTGGGCTAACCTATCGCCAGATTGGCACCTTATCCACCCGGGTCATGTTTTTCTCATATCCTGCCCAAAATGCCCAAAATGGCTAAGTCTTGGAACCTTGGATTTTCCCGTGCATGCGCCTTGGGTTTCCTTAAACCCTTTCCTATGTGCCTTCTCCTTGTGCGCCTTTCTTCAACTAGACCTTGCGCACATACATGCCATTTTATGCTCAGCCAATATTTCAGGGGCCCAACATCACCCCACACTACGCCTGTTTTCCGCCCATGGGAATTTTTTTTAAATGAATAGGGAATCATAGTAGGTTTACACCTTGGAAAAAGAATAAGGGGATGGAGAATTTGGGAAAGAAGAAAGAATGGGACAATGATGGCATCACTGTAATAAACTAGGAATTTTTTTTTGTAGGTCGGCATCCAATTTGTTCTAGGCATCAACTTCGTTCTGTGCTCTCTGGAAAAGATCACCCACCAAGGCACTCACCGGATCAAAACCTAGCCCATCCCCTTGTGCGCTCATGGTGTTAACAATCTTTTCTAACTCCTTGCCTACATCCTCCAAAGCATCCATCCTTCGTGTAATATGTGGGTATAACCGGCTTTTGATTGAACCCCTTAAGGTTTTAATGGCCTTGGATTTATTTTCAACCTTGAGTAGGATATTTTCCCACTCCGCTTTGTTCCCCTTGTTTTTCTCCTGGAACTCTTTAAGTTCTACTTCATCCTTGGCGAACAACATGCTTGCTACTTTGTCTCTGTCTACGTAGTTATCGTACGTAGCCTCAACAATCTAAGAAACAATATTTACATCAGCAAGGACCTTGCTGTATTAAGCTATGAGTGCCATGAATTTCAATTTATCTTCCTTCTCTAAGCATGCAGCCACTTCTTCTACAGATTCTAAGGTTGGTAGTTATCTCTCCATGGTGAGGATACTTGTAAAGTCCTCCAGGCATTCCAGGGTAGATGCATACTTTCTTGCGGGAGGTGCTAGGTCCAGATGCTTTAACACTATGGTAGCTGTAATGGATTCCACCTTCTTGTAAACTTCATGCACCATAGCCTTTTCATCCCCTATCTCATGCTGCCACTGGGTGCTGATCAAATTCTCTTGACTTAGCTCCTTTTTCCTTGCAGCTAGCTCTTTCTCTTTATTTTTTAGTGCATCCTCCAGATCTTTAATTCTATCATTCTACCCAAAGAGTCTAGCTTCAACCTCAATGGAGACCTTGTTAAGCATGTTGCATAGCTGTTCATCTGAGAGCTGCTGAGTATTCACCAATGGGTTATCTTCTTTTGATTATTGCAATGTCATTATTGCCTCGTAGTTTACTTTGAATTCCGGCTCATCGATATGAGACTCAAATGCCCATGAGAGCATATTCCTTGTCCACAGGTATGTAGCCTCCTTATGAAAAGATGACATTGCCACGATCTCCTCTACTAGGACTGTGCTTTGGAACCGTGTGCACAACACTTTGTTGGGGTCATTGATATACCCCATCCCTGGCCTCCCCTCCTCTACGCACTTTCCTCCCGTGTGCGTACCCTTAGGAATAACTATAGTTAAAGTGGGGCCTCCAGTGCTGCCATGGTCTCTCTGCGCTCTCTTCCTTACCCTTGTTCAACACCAGCTCAGCACCACATTTCAACCCTTCTTCTACCAAGGTCTTAATGACCTTCTCAGCCTCTTTTTCCATTTCCTTGTTTACCCCTTCCTGCGCAGGTCTTGGAGTCCTTTACTTCTATGTGCCGATCTCCTCACTTCTTCCTATGTCCTGGGTGCCTTCTCCCTCTTAACCACCCTTGCATCGCACGAAACAGAACCCCTGTTCTTCTTCTCCACCTTCTTCTCCACCTTCTTCTTTTGAATCATGCACATTAAAGATGGGTGACTCTTGATCTCTTCCATGATCATCTTCTTCACTACCCTCTTCCTCATTGTCATTGTCTTTTTCACCTATGTATTTTTCCAAACTCTCAGTTTCTTTCGAGGCAGCCTCTTCTTCTATCCTTTGCCTCTTTCGAACTGGGGATTCTGGTGTAGGTGAATCTGTCTCCTCTTCTCCTGATGACTCCATGTCTAACAGATCCTCTGGCTCTAGAGTCTTCCCTTTGATTATGGGATTTTTCTTACGTGAATACATTCTGGTTCTGGTGCTTGTCCCAGGGGAATTTATTACCTGTGTATCCACTACACTTGGTATTATCTTCTCTGGTTCTTCTTCCTTCCACCTGGGTATGGGTCTTTTCCTTCCAGTTGGGTCCTTAGGTATGGGTATCTCATTCTCTAGATACGTTCCCTTCTCAAAATTGGGCCTTATACAGAGGTATACGCACGCCGCGGATCCTCCTGTAATGGGAAAAGTCATGGGCCCCACCATTTAAACCTCATGCAATACATACCTCTCCATGTACGCGCACTTGTTGGGGTAGACCAACCCTTTACGCATTTCCCTATGGTCCCGATCTAGATTTCCAAGGTCAAATTTCAACTTCTTGGATTCTCTGAACCTGTTGACTCCTACTTGGAAGTATTGAGCTGTGAAGGCAAAAGGGAGCTTGCACCATGGGCTCCATGTCTCATTTGTTAGTTTGAATCTTCCCAGGTAGAAATGATGGTATAAAAAAAACTTGGCTTCTCCCTTGGTGGCTGCTGGAAGTTGTTTAGGGATCCTCTATTCTGCCCCGAATGTGTTCCTTAGGCATGTATACCACTTCTCCAAACACGCCTTGTGTGCGGCCGTCATAGTGTCATAGGCATAGTTTTCAAATCTCTTTGCGGGCGAGGGGTCTTTAGAAGGGTATTCCCATATGAACTTATCCTAAGCATCTGACACTCCAATTTATGAAAATACAATGGTTAGTAGGACGTTACCGAAAAGGATTTTGTCACCTTCCTTCGCACTGCTGATAATTGCATCTGCGATGAATGCATAAAGTTATAGATGGTTCCCTCTAAAATTTTCTTGTAGACATGCAACCATGCCTTGTTAACCTGGGTCCATCTCTCCTGGCCATTTATCTTTGTTACAAGGTACACAGCCATCTTCATCATTGGGTCCTTGATGTCTGTGATATCATAGTACCTCGACTCCTTTTTTAATGCATAGGTGATGACAATCTCATTAATTGCCTCATTGTCACTTAAGTCATCTTCTAGACTATCTCCTTCACAAATGAGGCCTGTGAAATGTGAAATGAGTTGAGGGGTAAGGTGCATCTTATGCCTTGCGAAGTGGAAGTAGTATTTTTGCACATGCACCATCAACCATTGATATCGGAACTTAGGCTTCCCGAAGTAGAGCAACTCAAAGAGTTACAATAACCATGACATCTCCATCTTGACTTTTACATCATTGTTATAAATGGGATGACCTTCTGGTGTCCTTTTATTTTTCAGGTGCACTAACTCTATCGCCATCTCCTTCTTGATTGAGCTCAAATGATGATTGTAGTCATTTACAAACATGTTCCTGAAATGGTATTCCTACTCCTTTCCCATCAATACTCCATCTGGGTACTGCATTTCAGCGTACCACTCTTCATTTGTATGTGTGACAGTTTCTTGTTGCTTGCCCTTGCCCTTTCCCTTCTTAGGTGTGCCAACTAGTTTCTTGGGTGCCATTGTCTACATTCTCTTGATCACTTCAATTACTTTCTGTTACTATGTCCTTCCACACCCTATAACCTTAGATTGCGAACTTGTGAAGAAAACCCCCAAAACTCGTCCCCTAGTTCTTTAGACCCTAACTGGGATACTTCCTTCACAAACGGTGCCTTCTCACTTTTTCTCTTACGCCTGTGAAATCCCTTCTCTCTGGTTCACAAATCCAAACTAGTGACTCACGCTCACACTTTTCAAAATTTTCTTCACACGGATCATCCTTGGAAGCCCTAATTTGCAAAGATACACAAGAGATTCTTTTCTCCTTATACGCAAAGTGAATAAAGAAATGTCTGAGCCTTTATTTATAGTTTTTCCCACTTTTAAGAATTAAATGCTACTTCACCTACCACTGTAATTTTAATATTTAAATCATATTTTTCAAACAAAGCTTGACTTATGTGCCCTAACTTACGTGCCCAACCTGCGCGGATAATTCCCAACCTTCTGGCACGTAACCAATCCATCTTGATAGGAGACTCTTTCGCGTGCATTACCTGTGCTGAAGGCACTTCTTCTGTCATGATTTTTTCTTTCGCCTACCTCGTGTTGTTTATGTGCTTCTTCCTTCTCTATACGTGGGATCTGAAAGTAGCCTTCTCTTGACACCAACCATCCTTTTCTACCTCTTCTTTCATACACCTCTTTCAACAGGGATCATTCAACTGGGCTTTTCAATACAATCCTCCTTAGCGCTTTACCCAAGCTTTCCTTCACATCACTCCACCCCACACTTTAATGATGCACGGTCCTCAGTGCATTCAAAAATCCTCCAAAAGTAACAAGGTTACCGGTGCCCAAGGTGCAAAACACAAAAAAAATACGAAAGGGAAACATAAGAAAGGAAAAGCATAAAGGAAATTCTAAACTACATGGAAAAAATACCTTATTTACAAACACCAAGAAGCCTTATTTATAGTAGGGCTTCAACCTAATTCCATTAAGTGTCCAGGAAATTTCGTTCCATCCAACGCTTGTAACTGGAATGTGCCCGAATCAAGGATGTACGAGATTTTGTAGGGACCCAACCAACGGACTTTCAGCTTCCCAGGATGGCGCACAAACTTAGAATCATATAGTAAGACCATCTGCCCAACCTCAAACTTGTTGGTGTAGGTTATTTTCCATGTATTTATTTTAAATACATGGAATACCTCCACATAGGTGGTTCACCATGATTAGGTGTCCTAGGGTGTCATTATGGCTCTTACACACGTCATAGAGCATCATTGGAGCTACATTTGACCGGCTATTCTAGAAATGTAACTCCCACTTCTCGATGGCTACATTTGCGGGGGAGTTACACACCCCACTACTATTTATACACCCTTTCATCTTGAGCAACACATGGGGATTGGAATAGAGTTTGGTTTTTTCAGCCTTTTTTCCCTCAATGCATGCACATTGCTTCCATGAATGATTTCTTTCTTTGATCTTGAAGCTACATCGTTTTGCGGTTGAGTGCAATGTTTTGGTGCTCACGGATTCCCTCCAGATCTTCGTAATTCCTCTGACATGGTATCAGAGCTTGGGGATTGGAATCGTGTTGCTCACCTTGGTTGCTTACTACTCTCTACCTCGTAGTTTCTTATGCAAGTTCCCATTCTGTTTTGTGCTCTACTTGCATTTTATTAATTAAAAAAAGAGGTTCTTATGTTTGGTTTTATGCTGGTGTTTTCTATGTTGAGAGAAAATTATAGGTTCAAGGTGCTCCTTCATGGTCATTTGATCTTCTACGAGTGCTTCCTCATGTTGGTCTATGACTTGTGTATACTCGGGTTGGTTTGGAGTTTTTTCGTTGCTGCTGGGTGAAACGGTTAAACCAGCAGCGTGGAATGGTATCCAAAACACACATATAGACCAAACCATGAAGAACCTCATTGCATTTGTAGATTGAAGTCTACTCGTGGTGTCCCAACTTGTGCTCTAACTGCAGTTCAACCCTTCTCTAGTTCATTCAACTCGGTACTCCAGGCTTGTATAGTGCTTGTGTATCACTTTTGTGGGATTTAGATATTGGTCCAAGCTTGTTTGATCATTCGAATCTATTCTGTTGCACCTCGATTATGAGTAACTCTGTGTAACTCCCATCATGTTACCTCCTCCCTACACCCGTTCCATTGGTTCGAGAGCTATGGAATCTTGCTGGATGGTTTCTTGGAGCCTTGACCTGGGCGGTTTCAGATTGAACGTTTTTCAACCCTTTTGGAACTATTTTCCGGGCACGTTCTGCTCAACCAAAACCTTCTAGCTCACTACTTTGTGGTGTGGCCCCTCTACCACCTGCGTTCAAACTCAACCTTGCTTGGCGCTCCTTTCACCATCCTCCAAACTTACATGGTCATGGTAGACTCCATAATCAGGCTTCCACCTGCGCTGCACTGCATATTCCTTTCCAACCGTTTCTCCGCACACAGCTCAGTGACCTGTGTTTCTCTCTCCACGTGACACATCTTCTACTCAGCTTGGTCGAGCTCTGCTATTTCAGCTCGTGAACACCTACTCGGCAACTTTTCGACGGTTTCAATAGTGGGAATCCTTGACTGGCCAGGAGGAGAGCTGTTGGAGGGCTGACAGACCAACACAGCATGTGGACCCTTCATTTAGCTCAGTCAACAGCCACATGAATTAGCACAACGTGACCCCCCTCCTTTCAAACACCTTTTTAATATTTTAAGGTGTAAAAACATTCTGTCATGGCATTGTATTAATTTTTAGGCTGTATTTTGCTTGGTTGAATGTCTTTCCTTTGAGTGTCGAAGATGGAGGGTGAGGTTCGGGGTTGGCAGGAGGCTAATCCCCCTTGCAAGCAAAAAAACCATGCCTGAAATTTGATGCCATTTCCAACGAGTACCCATACGACACCCTTTGCATCCGTTTCAGGCAATTTTTTAATGTGTTTGCAGTGTTTAGTGGCTTTTTCCATCAGTTGCAGGAATTGTTATAATGCCATAACTTTTGACTCGCTACTCATTTTTGATCACTTCCTTGGTAAAAGTTGCATGATTTCTTACACACTACATGATGAAATTTTTATTTTTGTAAACACACTACTTTATAAAGTGCCGCATTCTGGGGGGGTTGACTATACTCTTGGGTTTTCACACGCAGATGCATTATCGGCTGAGTCCGACTCTTTCTTTCGTGCATCTTGTACTTTTGATTCTACATGGAGAGTTCTCTTTCCAAACTTGAGCATCATAGGATCACCTTATAGCCTCTGCTACTTCTCACCGAGAGAGGGGACTATTCAGCTTGGCGTGCTTCCATGGAATGTTACTTCACCCACGAGGGTTTTTTCCCTTCTTGCTTAGGCCCGTTCCTACACCCACTGATCATCGTCATCTGGAGGACTTCCTTGACACTTGTGACCATGTCTTTGGTCACATGATGATGCATGTCTCCAGATCTCTCTGGTTTCGTGTGGGACACTCAGATCCACCTCACCATTTCTGGAGCATTCTTCAGTCCCTCTGTGGAGACCCCTCACATACTACAGTTGTTTTTCCTATTGCTGATTCAGTTATCTCCTCTTATTTGTGTGATGACAGTTTTGCTGACATAGACTCGATTGATTCTACTTTTGATGACGAGGATTGTGCACCGAGTTCTGATGTTGAGAGTACTACAGAGGACTCTTCTCCTCTTTCTCTCACTATTCCAGACATTGTTGTCAGCCCCCACATCTCATTAGATATCGAGCAGTCTTCTACTCAGCCTCATACTGGCATCACACCCACCTTCTTTCCACTTCCAGTATGCAAGGCACATTTCACTCCTCTACCTTTATTGGATGACTCATACCTATCTGACATCACTCTTCTGTTTGTTAAGCCCCCTCATTAGGATGAGTATCTACCTGACCTTAGTCATATTTTCGCAGAGTCTACTTGTGTTGCACTACAGGTCCCTCATTCATCTACAGGTGTTTCAGAGGAGTTCATCATCTCCATTGTTGGGAGTGCCCCTTTTGGGATTCTTACCAATTCTACTTTTCCGGAGACCTTCTTTGATCCACCCTCAGCTATGGATCCCTTTTCTATTGTGGAGGATGTTTTGTTCCCTTCACATCACGTGGACATCCTTTCTACAGGTGTTCAATCTTCACACTCTGATAGTTCTACACATGTGGCATTACCTTTGGTTCCTTGGCACTCACTCGCTAGACCTATGTCATGCTTCAGTGCACTAGACTCAGAGTTCTTCGTGTTGCTGCCTTCAATTTCCTTTGTGGAGTGGGCGGAATTCCAGCACGTCATTTCTATCCTTCCTAAGGGTAGGCACATAGTTCGTTGCAGATGGCTCTTCTTCAGTCTAGAGGTAGAGGATCTCCTGATCGACATTATTCTGGGAGACCTCCTAGAGCTGCAGAGTTTAGATCCATCCATGGCATCTTCTGCATTCCTCTCATCTCCCTCTTCTTCTCTCTTCTTCTTCTTTCCGAGAGATTGCCTCTTTATACATGGGTACCTTTACAGGCTCGTCTGTGGCTGGGACCCATCCTTGGCATCTTTCTTAGATTAGAGAGTAGACTTGTCTCTCTTTTGGGGGGGAGTTTTTTCCCACTGGGTTTTCTCCTTTTACTCCACTTTTTGAGAGCTTCTTGTATGTGGGTACTTCATAAGGCTTCTTGCCGGGACCCACTTCTCTCCTTTTTTTCATCTATGTCCCCACCTAAGCTATGCTTCAGGGGGGGTGTTGGTGTAGGTTATTTTCCATGTATTTATTTTAAATACATGGAATAACTCCACATAGGTGATTCACCATGCTTAGGTGTCCTAAGGTGTCATTATGGCTCTTACACACGTCATAGAGCATCATTGGAGTTACATTTGACCGGCTATTATGGGAATGTAACTCCCACTTCTCGATGGATACATTTTTGGGAGAGTTACACACCCCACTAATATTTGTACACCCTTTCATCTTAAGCAACACATGGGGAATGGAAGAGAGTTTGGTTTTTTCAGCCTTTTTCCCTCAATGCATGCACATTGCTTCCATGAATGATTTATTGCTTTGATCTTAAAACTACATCATTTCGCGGTTAAGTGCAATGTTTTTGTGCTCACGGATTCCCTCCAGATCTTCGTCATTCCTCCGAAAAAACTTCTTATTCCTAATGTGTCGATCATGCCATGCTTTTTGCTTTACTTTTCTACTATTTGGCTCCACTTGGAAAGTGATCATCTTTCATCCAGCTTCATCAATTCATCAATTCTTTCTTCTAGCACCTGCTCATCAGCCAACCCTCCTATGCATGCTATTCACAAAGAAGGCAACATGAACTCAACCGGTAGAACAACTTCCACACCATACACCCATTGAAATGGTGTGGCTTTGTTCAGCCTTTTATAAGTTGTCCTATAAGCCCATAATATGGCTGATACATTGTCATCCAAATCCTGTCTTCCGACATCGCAAATATTTGTTAGGGTATGACTTAGTATTTTGTTAAATGCTTTTGTGGTTCCATTTTCTTGTGGGAGATAAGGTGTAGTATTGCAATGAGCCACCATGAACTCTTTTAACAGGATCCTCATGGTCTCATTCAAGAAATGTGTACCCCTATCGCTGGTTAAACTTAAAGGGCATCCATACCTTGTGATAAGGTTTTCCCACAAAAACTTGACTACTATAGCTACTGTACAATCTTTAGTTGGGGCTACCTCTACCCACCTTGTGAAATAGTCTGTGCAAGTGATTATGTAGCGTGATCCAATCCTATGGGCTGCTGGCGCAATAGGGCCTACAAAGTCTATTTACCATTTCTTAAAAGGTTCAGCGCTAGGGATAGGGCATAAAGGAATTTCATCTCTTCTTCCTAGCTTGCAAACATGTTGACAGTGGTCACATGCTTTACAATAGTCCTTACAATCCTTATACAGGGTTTCCCACCATAAGCCTGCCATTAATATCTTACATGCGGTGGTGTCACTTGCATAATGTCCACCTGCACTTCATCTGTGTGCTTCCTTTATGATGGCAAGGTGTTCATGCTCTAGCACACACCTACGCAAAACTTCATTACACCCTAATTTGTATAATTCCCCATTGATCAACATGTAGGGTGTGACGTATATGGCTAGTTGCTTTTTCTCTAATGTCTTCATCCCTTCCGGTGTCATACCTTCCCTTAAAAATGCTGCAATCTCCTCCAAATCCGAGGGCACATGCCATAACCTAAATAGTTGCACGTATGGAATTATCTCCTCAATGCTCTGCATGTCATCCCCTGAATCAATTCTTGACAAATGAGTAGGTCCACAATTAGTCTTTCTTGGCTTCACAACTACAATGAACTCAAATTCTTGAAATAACAACACCCACTGACATATGTGCCCTTGTAGAACAGGCTTGTTCACCAAGTAATTTAATGCCATGTGGTTAGTGTAGAAGATAAAGGGAGTTGCCAGAAGATACTGTTTGAACTTGTGAAGCACATAGATCATTGACAATGACTCGCGCTCGGTCGTAGTATTATTTTGTTCTGCTAGTGTCAACTTCCTGCTTGCAAAGCATAGGGGATGATCAACAATTCCCTCACCAGATTGTGCAAGCACTGCCCCAATGGATGTTCTAGAAGCATCCACATGAACATGGAAGGGCTTATCCCAAGAGGGAAAATGTAATATAGGCATGATAACAAGCTTATCCTTCAATGTGTCAAATGCCCTCTACTGCGCCTCTCCCCATTGGAAGGCACTTTTATGTCTGAGCAATTCTTCTAAAGGCGCGGAGATCCTGGCATAACCCTTAATGAATTTCCTGTAATAACCCGTATGTCCAAGAAATCCATGTACTACACTTTGACTAGTTGGCTCCCCCAATCCCACAATAACTACAACTTTGGCAGGATCCACTAGCAAGCCCTCCTTATATATGATATGCACCAATAACATTCCAAAGGGGGTAGCAAAGACACACTTCTTAATGTTGAGGGATATCCTCAACTACTGACACCTCTCAAACATCAACCTCAAATTATCACAATGGAATTTTACTAGCCCATATACATTCCAATCATCCAGGTGGACCTGGAGAAATTTATGGATGAAGTCTTGGAACTCCTATACTACTATGCGCGAGAAAACATCAGGCAATTCTTCAACCTAAAGGGCATGACCGTGTATGCAAAACTTCCCCATTAAGTGGTGAAAGTTGTCTTCTCCTAGTCTTCCTTAACAATCCAGACTTGGTGGTACCCTGAAAATCCATCCATAAAGGAATAGACTTCATGTCCAACGACTCCCTCCAAAATTTCTTCAGTGAAGGGGGTTGGAAAAGGATCGATGACACAAACTATGTTCAGCTCCCTATAATCCACACAAATCTTAATCTTCCCATCCTTCTTAATGCTGATTACCATTGGACTTATCCATTCTGATTCTTTAACAACTTTAATGATCCCATATGATATCATTTTTTCTATCTCTTCCTTTACCTTTACGTGTAAATTTAGATTCATCTAGTAGGTTCTCTTCCTGACCGAGCACGCAACTTCCTTCAACTTTATCCTCATCTCCCCCAAGGAATGGTGGACACCTTTGAGCTGATGGTACCCGTGTGGAAATAAATCTTCAAATTCACGCAAAAGATCAATGATCTTAGAGACTTCCTTCTCCGACCAGTAATCTCCAATGATAGCTTCCTTAGGTTCTTCTCCTGAGTTGATGTTAACTTTTTTAGTTTTTAAAGGTTCATGGTAGGCACGGGCATGAGTATTAGCACTGTCCACTACTTCACGCAGCCCTACAGAATGGTTATCATCCAATATTTCTACTTCCTCCCCATCAATCACATAAACAAGATTTCCTTTCTCCTTTTCCCCACACGCTCAAACTGAGCCTCCTTCATTTCTTCCTCTTCAAAGTTTTCCCCCAAACCTGGTTCACCAAGTAAGTCCAGTAGCCTATCTTCCGCCAAGGCACTAGTCCCCATGGTAAGGTGCTCGATAACCTACAATGCCTTATCAATTGATGGCTTGGTACTTCGATACTCAAATGCTTGAATGAGGTCAGTGGCTGGTTCTTGCCAATTCCTTTTTTGGTGGCACATCTCAGAGTGGATGTACCATGTGTGCGCGTAACCCTGTAGTGTAGAATACAACTTGTGCACCCATAGAGATGGTGACAAAGCTTCTACACATCCTCTCCAGAACCTTTCACACTCCTGGATATGGGAAGAAGTGGGATCCTTACCATGGTAGTCTTTGATGATGGTGGGTGTGTTGCTTCTAGAGAGCCAAATAAAGAATGCAATTCTCAATTCATGCCATTCCAAAAGGTTTTCTTGATGTGTTGCCCACCAGCATGCAATAGTCCTAAATAGGTTGTAATTTAGCATTTCTTTTCTATCCTTTTCACTTTTCCAATGGGCCTCCATTTCTCGCAAGAAATATTTCGTATTAGCCCCTCCTGAGTAACTCGATAGTTTCTTCCCTCCCAAGCACTGAACTCTACGTGCATTTGTTACCTTAGTCACAGATCCTTTCAAATGCTATCTGATTAACTCATAGGTCCCATGTGCCCAATTTTCACATGCTATACTTGTGGTATCACTTACAAAATGGGCATCCTCAAACTGGATAACTCCTATGGGATTTATTATCTCAAGATCCCTGATTGAGCACACATAAAGTCTATCAAATACCTCTTCTCCCAATGGCTATGTGCAGGGTGCTGACTTCCCATCTGTCAAGGAGATGATTAAGCATTCCTCTTTGTTTTCAAAACTGATATATCCTTTGTTGAACCTGATATCAGTATTATTCTTGTAACACCACGGGTGCCTGAGTAGTGCTAGAAAATTATCTGCCTCGGCGAGTGCTAAGACTTCAAAGTCTCTAGTAAACTTGGCTCCCTGAATGGTGATAGCTGCATCTTTTAAGACACCAATGGGGATTGAATTTGTTTAGTTAGCCACATACAACACATTCAAAGATGGCTGTAATGTAGGTCTTTCCATTTGATTCCAAGCATCCAAAGTGAGAACATTGACCTCCACGCATGTGTCAATGAGGATATTACTTAGCAGCCATCCATCCACTACTGCATTTAATGTGATCTCCTTATCATAATAAAGGCTATGAGGGGGGAGGTTTGCATGTAAGACCTAATTCTTATGCTCTTCTCCTGCACGTGGTACTTTCTCCCTCAACCATGCCCTTAGTAAGGGAATAACATTCTTTTGCCTTAGCATTTTACATACTTCCCTGACCTCATCCAGGTCATCTCTTGATGCCTTAACCTTCCTTCTTTACTACTCCTTCCTAGAATTATCCGTTAGACATTGGATTTATCCTTGTAGACATCAAATGAAATCCATGGTATCTTGATATACCTCCTTCAGATGAGTAGGATCTGGGTACTTTCAATGCATCACTTCTTCTCTCAAAACCAGAGTCCTCTACCTTGGTATTTCCTTTATGTGCATGGCCTCTACTCTTGTTGTTACTAAGACAAGTTTTAAGCCTATAATATGTGTTACTTGTGGCATCCATTGTGTGTCCTTCTTCTTAATGCTTACCATTTTATCACCCTTGTGTTTTCATTGCTGTTGATTCATGTGCTTAAACAACTCATGACACTCTTCATACTTGTATTTCTTCCCGCACCATGAGCACTGCAATAGATCTAAGCACTCTCATTTGTAATGCTATATAGATCCAAAATTAAAAGAGGTTCCACGTGGGAACTCACTTATTCCTCCATGGTTACCATGACCACAGAATCCTTCATGAAATACCCTTCTACGTGTGCCTCCATCTGCGCACTCCTCATAACAGTGATCATCACCTTTAGAACTGCTGGTAATGCTAGTCTGGCATACCCCATGATTAATGGCCTAATGGATCTAGTCAATGAGCCTACAATCCTTAGTATCATGGGTTGTAGAGGTGCAAATATTACTGTAGCAGGACACATTCTTTGAGATTGTATAATGTAACAAGGGGCACCTACTTGCATCATGGTCCCCATGAAAAATTTCACAATCTACTATCACAACACGTACTGTCCTCCGGGGGAAACTATCCTTGACATACCCCTCTACCTCACAATCTATACACCATATACCACTGTGAGTCTCATGGGATGAGTTCACAGACAACTTCTCCAACTGCTTATCCATAGCAGTAATTTGAGCCTCCAAAAATGAACTAATACTTGTATCAACACTCCTAATAGCCTCGGTGCGCAGAGAAGCTTCTACCACCTCGCGTGGGTCTGTGAAAGTTTTATGAGATAAATCCCTTCTAAAAGGTGTGATCAACCCTCCAAAAAACCACTGAGAATGCTATGAAGGATGAATATCATATGAAAATTTAGACAAGATGGTTTTAAAGCATGCATCATACTCCCGCACACTCTCTGCCATTCCCTGTTGAATCTCCTTCAGGGCACTGATGCTCTTCTGTTCAAACTCAGGTATGTGGAATTCTTCCAAGAAATTTTTCTTTAAAGCAATATAATCCACCACTATTTGATGGGGGTCATATTTCCTATACCAGCTATGCACACACCCCTGTAACATCATTGCAAACTGACTTACCTTCCGCTCTGGGGTTGTGATCCCCTTTGCGTGCCATAGCAGTTCACACTTGTGGACATGTTCTGTAGTATATTTAATACCTTTGTAATTTGGAAAATGTAAAGACATATCAAATAAAAATTGAGGGGGTGGCTGGGGCTCTTTCCCTCATGAGCCAGAGCCTTGGTTTCCTTCAATGTTTCCTCCACCACTGGATCCACCAGGCCCACCAGGTCCTATGCCTCCTAAGTCACCAGATCCACCAGAACCACTAGGTCATGTTCCTCCTGACCCACCAGTTCTACTAGGTCCTATAGTGGTCGTGCTAAGGGTCCCAAAAGTTCCACTGAACTGTGCGCCGATGGTTTGTGATATTTCCCCACTACCACTAGTGTACCCCGCGCCACTCCTAAACATGAGACCAAAGGCTTGCGTACTTTCTTCTTGTCCAAAAATCCCTCTAAATACTGGAATAATATGCGTAGCCATAGAAGTGGGAAACAAGAAATTATATCTCCTGGGTGCAGATCTGTCACTTCCACTAATACTAACTAGGTCAATGATAATCCTTCCTTGATCTGGAAAACCAAACATCAGGGTTTGGTCACTAGGTGGGTTTAGATATGTGCTAACGAATCTTCTTTCTCCATGTGACAAACTCTACTCAGAAGCCAAAGGGGTTTTTCTCATGCGCTTGCCAAGATGGGGTAGCACAGACTGCTCAGGTTCCATGTCCTTTGCGTGAACCTCAAATCCTTCCCGTAACATCTACCTCCATAAATCCATCACAATTACACCCTCACATTGTCTAGAAATATCCCTTTCACACACCTCATTATACTTGAGTCACCTCTCCTCCCTTTCTTTCTCTGTCGTGATATCTTCCATCTTCCTCCACTCTAGCTTCCTCACCCATTGCTCAGAATGGTTTAGCCGACCATTGGAAATGCCTCTAAACTCAAAGTAACAATCAAGATATTCATTTCTATGGGAATAACATGTAGAAATGATCCCCTGGGCTCCCATAGATATTCAAAATTAGTAACTTCCAGACAATAATATGTAGAAATAGCATACTCCAACGTGTAGCTAGCCAACACACCTTTCCACCAATGATCCACGACACGAGTCAATGTCAGATCTGCATCTTGCAGCCTTTAGTATTCTTCTTGGGTCCATGCGTGTGATCTGTAATGCTAATTTGATCTAGATGCATATGTTGAGATCCATTCATATAGTTCTACTGGGAAGCAATAGAAAATTTTTTCATATAAATAATGGTATAGGTTCTCTTCTACCCATCTACGTGCATCAAAATCAGGTCCAGTGCTGAATATTTGAGAAAATTCATCCTCTGTGATCTTGAGCCATGATTCAAAACTTTCTAGAGTTAAAAGTTCTGTCATTACTCATTATGTAGATCATGATGTATGCCATTTCCCACTACAACTTCAAAAATAGGTCCCAACAACGAAACCAAGATGTAGTCATTTTTACCCCCATCACAAAGGAAAGAAATCCCATGCGCGTCGAACTATCACCCAGCGGGCGCTAGATGCTCACCCAAGGCACACGCAGGTGCCGTGTCTCTCTTTTATGTGAGTTTAGTGGGAAACATCATCTATGATCCGAGTTTAAAATATGTAAAAGGAAATAAGACATACAAGCACCATAGAGCTCAAAACGACTTCTAGATTGTTGTAGTCATCCCAGACAAAGTGCTTAACAGATTATAGAACTTACACCAAAATAGAAAGAAGGTGTACAAGTACTCATACTTAACCATAAACATAAACGAGAAAGACCAATGAGGAAAGATGTACGCATTAGGTCCATTAATACTCATATTCATGTAAATTGGTAACCTCATTATTTTCATGGAGCCATTACATAATGTTACAAAAAAGTAGACCGCAGTCATGCATTATAATTGGACTTATATAGCTAGGCCCTCAATAGAAAATTTATAATCCACAACCCTCAACACATCCTTTCCTACCCTTAATTTCCCAAAATGACAGTCCTTGTAGTATTTCTGCAGAGCCCCGACCTTTCCCTATGTGCTCATGTATATCCTCCTCTTCTTTCTCTCTCTGCAGGCACTTGTATATGTAGCCTCTTCAATCCACAAACTCAATCTCCTATGGCCTCAAATCTGTCACCAAGTTTCTGAATGTGGTTCTCTAGGAGCGCATGCTTCTCCAAGCCTGAGCTCACCACTCCGTGATATGATGTTCTTCTAGAAGCCTCTACCACAGGGTATATTCCTTCCTGGGACAATCTATCACTAGGCTGACACCTTATCTACCTGGGTCACGTTTTTTTCGATTCCTGCCCAAAATGCTCAAAATGGCTAAGTCCTAAAACCTTGGCTTTTCCCGTGTGCACACCACGGGTTTCCTTAAACCATTCCTTAAACCCTTTCATGCACACCTTCTCCTTGTACACCTTTCTTCAACTAGACCTTGTGCGCATACATGCCATTTTGTGCTTAGCCAATATTTCAGGGGCCCAACAGTACCAAGCTAAGAAATTAGATGCCAATCAAACACCATGCACAATAAGATGAAAGTAATTTGCCAGAATAACTTTAATAAAACCTTTGCAAACAAATGAGCAACAATATCATATATTCTTATGCAACTCAATGAAATATAATGAGAATAGGCCTTGCTTATATAGTCAAGGAATAACAATCTAAGAACCCGTCAAGGTTGTAGATCATGCCATAAATAAAGAAAAGAACTAGGAATCAAAGAACTAGTCAAGAACATAGATTTAGGAAAGAACTAGTCATCAAGGATCTAGTCAATACCATAGATTAAGGAAATAAATTTACGTAACAACTAGATAATATCTCCCTAATATATAAATAAAATAAAAGAAATATCCACACACATAAGTGGGTGAGGATAAATACAATAAAGTTAAATAAAGTACCTAGGTGAACATGAGTTAAGGTAAATACCTATTCTAACACCCTCCTCAAGTGAAGCTAGGGGCCTAAAATAAAAGTGGCATATCCAAAGTATGAGTCCCAACAACTAGGCCTAATGAGGTACTCATCTACAATATATCCATGAAAAAATCTCAAACCAAAATAAAAAAAGAATCTTGCTAGAAGGAAAGATAAAGAAGAATAAGAAGGAAGATGTTCTCACGAACACCCCCAAGAACAAATTCCGAAACCTCAAGCATGCCATGCAACTAAAGGTAGTGAGGTGATACATGTTGGAAATATTGTCATTGATGTCAAAAGAGGTGCTGAACTAGTAAACGGAAATCTGTCAGAAAGTAACGGAATTATTGACGGAAATGGTAGAAAGTAACGGAAATAACCAGCAGTATAGAAGGGTAGAAAACAAAGTTTAAATACATGAAAAGAATCATTTTTGCATGAGGATTATCATGGTAGAAGCAAGATATACATAGCTATACATAAGAGAGAGATATCCGCATTTTAAGGTGTTCATATGCAATGTTTTATGGTGAAAAAGAAGATTTAATGATGGCTAGCAGCGATTTAATGATAACAATGATTTTTCTAAGGAGGGGCAGCGCTCCTATCAAGTGGTTAATTGCATTGATTAATGTGCATTTAATAATTATGGGCTACATTAATTATTTTTTGGTTTTAGCCGACTAATGCACTTAATTAAGTTGTGTTAATGGAAAGGTTGTGTCGGTTGGAATGATATGTCTTTTCGAAAAGGTACGAAAGGATGTATAAGAAGATTCATATGAGACTTATTAAGTATGGATTTAAGTTGAATATCTTAAGGACAAAGAAGAAGAGGAAGCGTAAGGGTAGAATTTTAGAACAACAAATCTGAAAGTAAGAAGAAGAATTTTCCATTATTCGTTGAGGAAGCAACAAGTTCAAAAGTGGAAAGAAAATTTTGTAAGGAAGGTTGGTGCCTTCATATTCAAAGAGATCGTTGTCTCTTGCTGAGTTGGTGCTTAGCAAAATGGGTGGTGCTCCTGTAGGTTGGTGCCTACAAAACTGTAATTTGGGGATTGGTGTCTCTAGTAGGTTGGTGCCTACAAATTTTTGAGAAATATATATAAAGAAAGAAGTTTCTCCATGGTTTTCTCTTGAAAGGGTTTCCACATATATCCATGTCTACTTGCATTAAGTTTTGTGTTCTTTGATTTATTTGATATATACACATTTCTCGTGATTATAGATCTAAGTTTAAGTATTGAAGTTTGAAATAATATAATAATACTGATTCACCCCCCCTCTCAGTATTATCTTGTGTTCAACAATCGGTATCAGATCAGGTTCCTTCAAGAACAATCTAACAGTTGGAAGGTAGATCTCGGGAGCACATATGGCTAGTCAAGTACAAGAAGGTTTTTCCTTGAACAAGGCTCCATTGTTTGACAGAAAAAACTATACATTTTGGAGCGTAAGAATGAGAACCTATCTGATGGCACTAGGGTTTGATATTTGGTAATCAGTAGCAGTCGGATATATCATTCCATCAACTCCACCAATAGACCAAGCCGGTAAGAAGGCTTTTGAAATAATGCCAAGGTGATGAATGCAATCTTGTGTGGTCTGTCAGAGTCTGAATTTTTTAAGGTAATGCAATGTGACATGACAAAGGAAATATGGGATAAAATTCAAACAATATATGAAGGTGATGATAAGGTCAGAAAAGCTAAGCTTCAAACCCATAGGAGAAAATTTGAGAGCCTAAAAATGAAGGATGAGGAAGATGTTGCAGCTTATCTTCTGCGGGTGGATGAAGTTGTCAATGCCATAAGAGGGCTTGGAGAAAAGATTGAGGAACTTGTGATCGTCCAGAAGGTCTTAAGATCTTTACCATTAAGATTTGATGCCAAGGTGTCTTCCATCGAAGAAATGAAGGATCTTGACAAGCTAAGCATGGACGAACTACATGGAATATTGACGGCTTATGAAATGAGGACTGAGTCTAATAAACTAGCAAAGAAGGAAGCCACATTCAAAGTCTCGAAGGAAAAATCATTTAAGGAATCTGAAGCAAATGATGAATCAAACAACAAAGAAGATGAAAAGGAATCTTTATTCATTCGAAAGCTAAAGAAAGGATCTAGGAGATATAAAGGTAAGTTACCATTTAAATGTTTTAACAGTGGTAAAATTGGTCATTTTGCAGCTAAATGCCCAGAGAATGAAGATAGTGAAGATGAAGAAAGCAAGCCCAAGTTCAAAAGAGAATTCAAGCAAGTAGAGGCAAGAAAAGATTTGAAAAGTAAAAGAAGAGTCTATATTCAAGAAGAGGTAGCAGCTCATCTGAAGAAAGTGGAATAAGTGATTCAGATAGTGATAATGAAGAAACATTGTTTATGGCTATAGAATAAGGTCCATCAACTAGAAAAGTTGATTTGGAAGGAATTGAGGACATAGAAGAAGAAGGTGAGGTAAACCTCGAAGAAGAACTCGTTTATGCGTTGGGTGAAATAAAAGCACTCAAAAAGAGGAATCAGAAGCAAATACTTCAGCTCCAGAAATATGAAGAACAAAATCAATCTTTTGAAGCTAAGTTAGCACAGAGTCTTGAAGAATCAAAGAATCTAATCATTGACTTGAAGACCTAGATTGAAGAAGCAAAGAGAATTGAGGAAGGGTTGAGAAGTCAGCTCAAGGTGAAACAAGAAGAATGTGAAAAGTGTGAGTCAGAGATTGTTGTGATGAGAAAAGACTTAGAGAAAGTAAATACCAAACTAATGAACAACTTGAAATTTGAAAAGAGTACTAAGGTTCTAGATGAGATTCTAGAAAATCAAAGATCACCATCCAAAAAATCAGGACTTGGATATTAAGAAAACCTAGAGAAAACTTCGAATTCCATCGAGATTCTGGAGAAGAAAGGTTTAGAAAAGGAAAAAAGTTATGCATAAATTCTAAATGCACCTACAAAGAATAAAATCAGAAAGGAAGAGGAAACTACAAAGACTAGTTCCATCCACAAGGAAGGTGTTAAAGAGAACGACATCAAAAGACCATTTACTCCATAACATAGGAATATGAACAGGTTCGAAAGTTTCTTTCATGGTTATTGTTTTTATTGCAATATATATGGGCATAAAAATATAGAGTGTAGAAAGCGAATGAGAGATAATGAAACCTGGAACAAACCAAAATCTGCTCATAGAGTGTTGAATATGAATTATATTCATTTACTCCACTATCCTATTATAATGAGGAAGCCATTATATACTACAAGTGCAATAATTATGGACATATAGCATGCTTTTGTAGAAGTGTGTTTGACTTGAGACAAGATCAAAAGATAAAGCCTTTAGATACAAAGAAAAGGGAGGCTACAAAATCCTAGACAAGGAAGCAGGAGAAAGATGGGCTAGACAAAGAAAAATCCATGCTCATTCAAATAAATTTTCATGCTTGAGATGAAGGACAACAGTGGTACATTGATAGCGGATGTTCAAGACACATGACTGGTGATAAAAGTAAGTTTCTCTCCCTAAAGAAAGTAAATGAAGGTACAGTAAAATTTGGTGATAATACTACAATGAAGATCGTTGGCAAAGGTATGCTAATTCTAGATAATGGAAAAATAAAAACAGAGAATGTTTTGTATGTTGAAGGATTAAAACATAACCTCTTGAGTGTGAGTCAAATGTGTGATTGAGGACACACTCTTAATTTCTATGCCGAAGGATGTGAAATAAGGAAAGCAGATACAAGAGAACTAATTGTAGATTACCACCAAACTACAAATAATCTATATATGCTCGGAGAAATAAAAGAAGAAAAATGTTTGCTAAGTCAAGTTGAGGAGAGTTGGCTATGGCATAGAAGGGTGGGACATATAAATTTTGATAATCTTGTGAAGATAAGCAATAAGCAAGCCGTACGGGACATGCCTAAACTAACAAAGCCTTCGAGTACTCTATGCAAGCAATGCCAGCTTGGGAAGCAGACCAGAACAAGATTCAAAACAAAGGAGTATTCATCCACCAAACCATTGGAGCTAATTCACATGGATTTGTGTGGACCTACCAGAATGAAAAGTATTCAAGGTGAGAGTTATTTTATGTTACTCATTGATGACTACACTAGAATGACATGGGTAGCATTTTTGATAGAAAAATCTAAAGCATTTGGAAAGTTCAAAGCTTTCAAGGCATTTGTAGAAAATGAAACAGGGCTAAAGATAAAATGTCTAAGGTCAGATCATGGAGGTGAATTCATGTCAAATGAATTTATTGAATATTGTGAAGACCATGGAATTAAAAGACAATGCTCAGCTGCAAGAACTCCACAACAAAATGGAGTAGTAGAAAGGAAGAACATAAATGTTCAAGAGATGGCCCGAACAATGCTGAATGAATCTAAGCTATCAGATAGATTCTGGAAAGAAGTGGTAAGTACTGCCATTTATATTTTGGATAGAGTGGAATTTAGAGTTAACCATGACAAAAATCCCTATGAATTATGGAAAGGAAGACCAGCCTCGGTCAAATATTTTAAGGTATTTGGGAGCAGATGTTTCATTAAAAGAATCGAAGAGGACTTAGGCAAATTTGATTCAAGATCTGATGAAGGGATTTTTCTTGGGTACTCCACTAAAAGTAAAGCCTTCAGATGTTATAACAAGAGGTTTTGGACTATCATAGAAAGTACAAGTGCCAGGGTGGATGAGGGTCTGGATGTAAAGACAAAAGAAAATTCAGAAGAGTCTTTAGAAATACCAAGTCTTGTGAAAGAAGAACAAGAGGAAGAAGAAGATATTGAAGAGTGGAGTAAATAAAAAAGGTAGAATACCAAGACGCCATCTCACTTCGTTCCAAAAAATCATGATGAAAGTCAGATTATTGGAGAACTTGATATCGAGGTTTAAACCAGAAGAAGAATTACAAATTCTTCTAAGAGATCTTTGGAGAACTAGAGGTACTAAGCAACTTGGGTCACCTTGTCTTAGTTCTTCCACATCCATTATCTCCCGCACTCTATCGATTTTTCCTTTAGTAATCAAATGAATCAGGTTATTGGGAAAGAGATGGTACTAGGGAACATGAGCCTCCTTTTCTTTGTTCTTCCGTAACCCCTTTTTCCCACATTATACCTCCTTTCTTGTGTTTAAGATCTTCTTGCCTTGTAAAGAACTTAAGTTCTCATGGAACATGTTCCACCCATACTCCATACTTTTGACTCATCCCTTATCCATAACTCACTCCCCTTTTCTTTATTTTGTGGCTCAAGGGGTCTTTTGGAGAACACGATTCGGCTGAATCAGGTGAACCAGTATCATCTAGGTCTCAGACAGTTCCTGGGATAGTATCGCCCAAATGTACGAGATACTCAAATTCCTTCATACTTTGGATGAACTCAGAAGTTTTTGGGGAACAAATAGTTCATTGGGAGAACTTGTTCTTTATGCACCCGGAAGTGCCCGGATAGCCACTAAGCTGATGACCCAACAATAATCATGTACTCCTTTGCATTTTGTCTTGAATTGGCTTATAGGTAACATTCCAAAAGTCACTTGGAAATTTTTCCTTCAGGTGCCTTTATGCCCGATTTACTCACCTAACCTTCAAAACAGGATGCATGTCCTATTGAGTAGGAATGCGGAGCTCGGGGAGGAGTTAGAATTTGGCCAGAAGTTCACCCAAAAGCTAAAAGGAAAAGGTCTGCCACGTGCCCCCTATCGACCAATCAATGCATGCCGCGTGTCCCAAGTGGCGGGGGCGCGGAGGAAAAGTAAAAAATGTTCCAAGTCATCAAAAAGTCAAAGAAAACCCACGGAATAGGGAAGGAGAGAGAATACACATCCAATCAGATCACGACACGTGTCGTCTAGGTGGCAGAGCGCGGGAAGAAATTTAAAAATCCGTTTTCACCTGTTTTGTGCCCTAAATCTTTAGACCTCCATAACTTTCGATCCAGAGCTCAGATTTTCACATTCTTTATATCATTGGAAAGCTGGTGAAATGATCTACACGTTTCCTGGGTCAATCTTGCATTTTGGTTTGGTGTGGAGTGAGAAAGTTAAGAAACAAATCTGATGCGTGATAATAGATAGAAGTGACGTTTCAGCGACCAACTTTAATACAACAGACAGCTCGCCGTTTCTGCTAGACAGTCTGCCATTTTGCCAGGGTTCTCACCTGCCGCCATAATGAAATGAGTTAAATGTGACCTGGGAGTGGTTGGGGCAGATTCGAATCTCCTCTCTCTTCCCTCTCTCTTTCTTCCTATATATTGTACAGAGGGGTTTCTTTCAAAATAATTACAAGTGGTTCATATTTTCTGCTCTGCCCTCCCTTCTTTTTCTTCTCCAAGGTTGAAAATGGAGTTCAAACCTCCTCCCTTGCTCTGTAATGGCATTTTTCCTTTTACTATTGAAATGATGTTCTGTGCAAACTTCTGGAGCAACAAAAACGTGTTTTGTGAGGCATCTGTCCATCCTTACTCGTTCCTTTGCTTGGTTTTCTTCTTGCCTCTCTTCATTGCAGGTATTTGTGCATGTTATGATGTTCATTATAGGTCTGGAGCTATGTTCACGGAGTTTTGGGGCATTTTCTGTGTGAAATCTATCTTTGGGCCTGTGATGCATCTGTCCATCCTTCCTATTGCTCACCTCTCCTTGTCCCACGACATTTTTGATAGATGTTCAACATTCTCCTTCTCTGGTGTATCACCATTTTATTGTAGGCTTTTATTGTTTTTCCCTTTTCTCTCTCCCTCTATCTCCTTGGCATGGTTAGATTAGGTTTAGATTAGCTTTCCTGCACTGGAATAGCTTGTGGTAGGTAGTTTAGGAGTAGGAACCAGCCTTCTCTGGAGATTCCTCTCTCGGTTTTACAAGTCCCACGCTTGGAGAGAGGTTTCCATGTTGTGTAATCACACTGGATGCTAGAGTGATCAACTTAGAAGCCTGATCTGCATCCAGGGGTGCTGTGAGTCTACAACAATAGTTTTGGCACGCCGGGTGGGACCTTAGAGGTCTTTCACTTCATCTTTTGCAGGTTGGTGTGTTCCTGTGAAGATTTCAGCCTTTGGAGGCACTTACAAACACATCTGGCGACTCCATCTGATCAATAACTCATTCTCTGAGTTGCAGACCTGTTTTCCATCCATTCCCATCCATCTTTCTTTCCATCCCTTTCATTCTTTTCCATTCCATGAAGTTGTGCAATCATGGCTTCATTTCCATCATGGAATTCACATCAACAACAACAGTATATTCCACCTCCAACATGCTTTACAAATCCTCCAAGTCATCATTTTGAGCAGATTCAAGATCAGTATGCATACCCATATGAGCAGCAGTGCCAAAGTCAATTTGGATATGAAGCACATCAAGAGGAAGGGTATGCTGGTTATGAAGACTATCAGATGCAAGATGCTGGTCTGTTGGAGAAAATCCAAAAGATGGAGGTAAAGATGGTGCATTCCAGAGCAACAGCTCAAATGAGAGCTTTCAGAATTGGTTGTAGGACTCCTTGTCCATGGGGAGGCCCTTTTCCAAGACACTTCAGCCCTCAGGAGAAGCTGGACTTCATGATAAATATGTTACCGCAACTTGCACAATGGACAACAGAGATAGAGGCCTATACACCTATTGTTGAACAACCTTGTCAATGGGTAAGTTCTACACCATCATCTGGTTTCTCTCTCCCCATTACTCAAGCAGCATCATCTCATCTAGACTTGTAAATTTTGAACTCTCCATCTGCTGTCCCAAATGTTGATCCCATGTCTTCACCTCTCAGTCTTCCACCACACCTCAATTCTTCTTTCCTTTTTCCTTCCAAACAGTCATCCTCTCCACAAGAGCTAAAAGAAATACCCCCTCCTCTAAAGAAACAAGAGATTTTATCTCCTTTACCACCACAAAAAAATGCCAAATCAATTGAGTTGCAACCCACCCCTCCTCTTGCATTCCCAATTCCATGTAGGGAAGAAGAAATTGTAAAAATCAGCCATCAAGGAGAGCAAGAGGAAGAGCCAAGAAGAAAAGAAATGACAGACAACTTAAGGAGTTGGGCTGCCAAATTTGGGATAACAAAGATCCCCTTGATGGTTAAGCCTACAGGAGAGGTTGAAGTCAAAGAACAAATGGTGGTCAGGACTAATTTTGTTGCAGCAGCAGAAGAAGTTCTTGCAGTCCCAACTTGTCCTCTAGAGCAGCAGATTGAAGAGTTTGACTTGACAAACTTCATGCTGGAGGAAGAGTTCAACCAAGAGCAAGGTTGTCTTCAAACATTGGAGAAGGGAGAAGCTGCTCTAGATCCAAAAGAAGAGGAGCACATTCTAGCTGTGGAGGAGAAAAGCACAGATCCAAGGGGTTTGAGCACAAAGCAGGCTACAGGAGAACCTTCAGTTTTTCTTTATACTTCACCTCTCTCAAGTTCTTGTTATCACCGAATCACAGCACCCCTGGATGTTGATCAGATTTCTAGTTTGATCACTCTAAACATCTAGTGTGATTGGATAACATGGGTACTATCTCCAAGTTGTGGGACTTGCTACTTGAGATAGACCTCCAGAGAAAGCTGGTTCTTGCTCCTAAACTACCTGCCACAATCTATTCTAATGCAGGATAAGCTAACTGTTCTAATCTAAATTTCCAAGGGACCAGGGAGAGAGAATGCATAAAATGAAATCCTACACTAAAGCGGTGATACACCAGAAAAGGAGGATGTGAGAGTAGTCTCCAAATGTGTGAAATACAGAGGCAAAGTGCACACTAGAAGAGGTGATAACAGTTCACCATAATATAGCAAAATGCATTCACAACAATATTCCAAGCATACACAATGTTAATGAATCCCTGCAAGAACATAATAAATAGACACAATATTCTTATAGAAAGATTAAAGGGGCAAGAAGAATGCAAGAAAACACAACGTGGGAAGATACATCCACAAACTGGTATTTTATTGCTTCATGATATGCATAGTTCAATCTATTACAAGATAAGGGCCTGGATCACCATGCAAGGAGTCCACTACAAGGGCATATAACACACTAGCTTCACAAAGCAATTTTGGCAGATCTTTGCTACCCAAAAACTCCCTCTTTTACAATGAGCCCAACACTCCAATTTATAGAAAAAATGAGAAGGAGAAGAGAAGGGAAAATGGAAATCCCGAAATCTATCCTTCAACCACCTGTAAGAGGCATTAAATTGAGTGAAATGGTTATAAATTACTTGCAAAAGGCTCCCCATACTGTCCCATGTGCTGAAGCAGAGAAAGAATGATGACCATGCCTCTTAATTGCAGTCCCAGCTACCAAATAAAACACTGTTCTGAACCTGGCCACGTTTTCTTAAAAAACTCAATCAATTTCTGATCAAATATAGAATTTCTTGATTTTTGTACATCGGACTCAGAACCATGATTCCAACGGTACCAATTTTGTGTGATTTTGTTGAGAAATGCAAAAGTTATGGCCTTCTGAGTGCGGGCAGCTATTTTGGGTCTGGCAGGCGTTTTTTGTCATTTGACGGGAATGAGCATTGACTGACTGGAGCCGAATATGTTTCTTTTATTTAAATATATATACCCTCATTAAAATTAAAAAATCTAATTTTTGTGGCATAGAGGACGTCGTGCTCGTTCCAGAAAGTCCAATTTTTTGAAAATCGGAGCTCGGAGTCAAAAGTTATGGCCGTTTGAAGTTTCCAGACCGAATGTTGACTTTTCTTCTTCTCCTTTGGCCGCTTCGGCTTTTCGTGTCCCACGTGTCCCTTTGTCCCAAATGTCCCAGTGCTGAAGTTCCCTGTTTCGGTCGAATCGGCCGGTTCGTGTCCTCCGCGCACTTTTGTCCCGCGCGTCCCAGACTGTTTCGGGGACTAAGACTTAGCTATTTTTCATGATTTTTTCTGGCCCGATCTTGTTTTTTGCAATTTTTTCACATTTCCTCAGAACTTTCTCTCTTCTTCTTGGACAGGGGAGTTAGAAAAAATTTGAGGGGACCCTAGAAACATGACTTTTTGCTCGGACTCAATATAATTGCTTGGGACTAAAGAATTTGATGTATGTTATCAAAATTACTTTGAGGGGTGAATTTTGGATAACAATTTGGCGACTTAGCAGGGTACCTGCCTACTAGGTAGAATGACCAGCTGTTTGTAGCAATCCATTGGGCATGGAGTCTATTTGATAACCTCTCAGCTGATCTGAAATTTGAAAACCTGTGTCCTTGAGCCATCGAAACATTCGTTGAGCTAGTTTTCCTGTGGCTGCAATTCTTTTCCAGGAGCTTGATGAACTGCAAACATGCACATACTAGAAGCAATAGGACATGTGCACAAGCACTTAGGGAAATTAAAAATACTCTAACAGTAGTACAATGTGCATAAGCACTTAGAGGAATGGAAATTCTAAATTAATATTTACAAGGGTGAAACTCTATCTTTCTAGTAGCAGCGTTTGAGATAGATCCCATTGACCGGGATCTGCAATTCTTCACCATCCAACTTAGCCAGTCGGAAAGCATTGCTACCTTTGCACTCAATGATCATGTATGGGCCACTCCAGATGGCATCAAACTTGGAGTGCTTTCCTGGTTTTACACGATCAGCATCCCACTTCAGTACCAAATCTCCAGTTTGTAATATCCTGGCCTTAGCTTTCTTGTCAAAACTCTTTTTGACCAATGCTTTATCCTTTTCTATGGTCTGCATTGCATGCTCTCTTGTCTCTTCTAATTCCATTAGCTCTGCATACCTGATTTCCATAGGTTCAAACTCAACCAGTTCCAACTGTTTCATGAGCTCCAATGCTGGCAACTCAAGTGATATAGGTAGAACCGCTTCTTTCCCGTACACAAGCTTGTATGGAGAGCTTCCTGTAGATCTCTTGGGCATGATCCTATCAGCCCATAGGGCTGATTTGAGCTTTGCGTGCCAAGTTCTTTGATTTTCATCTAGAGTCCTTCTGATGATTCTTAGTAGGTTCTTGTTTGTAGACTTGTCTTGGCCATTACCTTGAGGGTAATAGTTCGATGAAGTGCTGAGATACACAAAGTTCTTGACAGCCCATTCAGTGATCTTTGTGCCAAGGAATGCCAATGCATTGTCTGATATGATAGTGGCAGGGGCACCAAACCTCGTGACTATCCCTTCATAGAAATCTAAGATATTAGATTCATTTGCCTCCTTGAGTGTCACTGCTTCAGTCCACTTGGTGAAATAGTCTGTTGCTGTTAGTATCCACTTGTGGCCCTGACTTGAATTGGGATTTATAGCCCCGATGAAGTCCAATCCCCATTGCATGAATGGCTGATTTACTGAAATTGGATGAAGTGGCAGCACTGTTAACCTTTCTTTTCCTACGAAGAATGCACATTTCCTGCATTTCTTGACCCATGAGTAGCAATCATTGAACACAGTAGGCCAATAGTAACCAGCTTTCATGATTTTGAGAGCTGTCACTCGTGGAGCAAAGTGGCCTCCTGCTTCCCCATCATGGAACTCGTGTAAGATCTTCTCAACTTGACATGTTCCAATGCATCTTAATAGAACACCATTGATGTCCTTTTTAAACAAAACTCCATCAACAAGCGCATATGGAATGGCTTGTAATCTAAAGTATCTCCTCTTTGCTTTGCTCACTTCTAGAGGGCACAAGCTTTTTTGGAGGTAATGCACCAAGTTTTGAGTCTAACATGGGAAGGGTGCATCATCAGCTGGTTGTTCTTGATCATTCTGTAGTAGTAGGACATCATCTTCTTCTTCTTCTGACCCGTTTGGTTGTTTGGAAGCGAGCTGCTCACACAAGCCTTTGCCATGAACTAGCTTGGTCACTTTGATTTCAATATCATATTCCATCACCCGAGTGATCCAACCTGCTCTCTTCTCATTTAAATCCTTGTTTAGGAGGAAGTCCTTGACACCAGCAGTTGAATCTTATTGTTTGAGACCAAGTGTCTGAACTTCTTCAAGCTCCTGATGACGGAAAGGACATGCTTTTTCGATAAAAGAATACTTTATTTCGTAATCTTCCAAGGTTTGACTGAAGAATGCTATGGGCTGTTCTGAACCTTCTCTATTCAGCTATGTCAAGATAGCTAAGATTGTATCTAATCCTCCAAATACATACAACATGAAGTCCTTTGAGAAATCTGGGTTGATAAGAGTTGGAGCTTGTGATATTGCATGCTTGATGTTTTCAAAAATCTCTTTGCCTTCTGATGTCCATTTGAATGCCAGACTCTTCTTCAACATCATAGTTAGAGGCTTCACAAGAGTGGAAAAATTAGGCACAAATCTACGGACAAAGTTTATCCTTCCTAAGAAGCTTTGAAGAGATTTCTTGTGGTGTGGCAATGGAAGCGTTCGGATGGCTTCAACCCTTTCATCAATTGTTAGCCCTTCCCTAGAGACAACGTGGCCCAACAGTTTGCCTTCGTGTGCCAAGAATATACATTTCTTTGGATTCAACGACACTCTGAATCTTCTACACCTCTGAAACACTTGCCTGAGGTGAAAGAGATGGTCTGCTGCATTCTTTGAGAAGACAGTGATATCATCTAGGTATACCAGCACTATATTGTTGATTAAGCCTTTGAATGCCATATCCATAGCTCGCTGAAATGTTGCTCCGGCATTTGAAAGTCCAAATGGCATCTTCTTGTAAGCATACGTGCCCCATTTTGTAGTGAAGGCCGTTTTGAATTGATCTTCTTCCTTCACCATTATCTGATTATAGCCTGAATATCCATCTAGCAATGAAAACCTTTCTGAACCAGCTACAACCTGCAATATTTGTTCCATTGGTGGAAGCGGATAATGATCTTTGAGTGATGCTCTATTTAGATCGCGAAAGTCCACACACAATCTTATTTCTCCGTTTCTCTTTCTTACCGGCACCAAGTTCGCAACCCAACTTGAGTGTTTGATGGGGAAGATGATACTGGCCTCAATGAGCTTGCCTAACTCTTTTCTCTTGAGAGGTTCAATATGGGGATTCACTGGCCTTTGCTTTTGCCTGACAGGCTTGGATTCTGGATCCAACTCAATAGTATGTTGTGCCAATTTTGGGTTGAAACCTCTTAAATCTTTATAAGTCCAAGCAAAAACATCTGGGAACTCTTGACAAAGCTGAACAAAATCAGATTTCTCTTGTGAGGTACTTACTTTGCCAATTCGCAGTGTCTTGCCTTCTTCTACTAAAATAGGCTTTGAATCTTCACCCTTTACTTGAATGTTTGCTTTCTCCTTCCGGAACTGATCATTCGGGTTGAAGATTGACTCTAAGGATATGAGGCCTTTTGGTAATTTGTTAGTTCTCAGCTGCACCACTTCCATCTTGTCTTGATTTCTGGTGGAGAACTCAACTTCTTCTTGTAGGAAATTAACAATTTGCTGATCATTCTCGAAGACTTGCCAACTTGTGTTGTTATCCGGAACAGCTGGTCTTACAACCACTTTGATATGAGGCCGAGTTTTCTCACTTTTGATATTTTCTAAAACATCAAACGCAGCCCCAATTGCTGCCAGTCTGTCAGCGGCTTCATTCTTTTTTCTTGGGATGGAAATGATGCTAAAAGATTCAAAATCTTCAATAAGATCCCATACCCGATTTTTGTAGTTCTTCAATAGATCATTTTTGGCAGCATTTTTTCCTTTGACTTGGTTTACAATCAGCTCACTATCACCAAATACTTGTAAATTCCTGATGCTTTTCTTCCTTGCCCAGTGCAATCCATGAATTAAGGCTTCATACTCAGCTGTGTTGTTTGAATAGGAAAACTGGAAACGGAAGGCTGAGTAATACCTTATACCTTGTGGTGAAATGAGCATAGCTCCTCCTCCTACACCTTGTCTACTCCTTGACCCATCAAAGAACAATTGCCATACTTCATTCTTGTCTTCATGATCTGGCTTGGTGATGCTGGGGAGAGGTTGATTCTCTTCATGTAAACAATAGACTCCCAGCTCAGATTCTTCTATTTCTTGATAAGGATCAAAAGCATGCACCTTGCTTACCCATTCATCAAGAGTCAAATCTGGGATGCTTCCAACCTTGGTGTCAGCTTCATCAGTGCTTGGATAATCTTCTTGATCAAACGCTAAACAGTTGGTATTGATTTGGCTTGGAGTGTAAGGCTCAATATGAAAGTTTGCAATAGGTTCATACCTGATTGTGGCTTTGGTTCCATACCTTGTTCTGAACAACATTTGTGACCAATCCGTTGAAAGATAGCCTCCAATTTTAGAAGTGAAGTCTCTTGACAAGCACAATGCAAAGAGTGGTGGTAGGTATATGACTGACACATCTTGTAACACTGTTACGTTGGGACATGCATGCAGTGTGAGGCTCAAACCTTTGATTACTCCAACCGTTGTCACTGCTGTCCCGTCGAATTGCACTACACCCCTGGAGATGACTTCATATTGGAGTCCTAGCTGATCAGCTATTTGCTTGGGCATTACTGAACTACTGGCCCCAGAGTCAATCATGCAATTATGTACCAACCTATCTTCGATGATCAATGAAACATAAAATGGAGGGGGCTTCAACATTTTACCTTGCTATCCTCCATGATTTCCTTCAGGCTGGGCAACATTTGTGAGTACCTCCTCTTGCATCTGGACCTGTTGATTTGAAGTTGACCAGTCTTTCATGGCAGCTTGTAGCAAATCTCTTTGGCCTGGGATAGATAGTGATTCCCACATTGATATGTTTACATTTGTCTTCCTCATCTGATCAATGATGTTGAATAGAGATGAAGTATCCCTCTGATGTCCCTTGGCCTGCACATTCATTCCTTGCACATGGGCAGCAGCAGCTGGCGTCTGAGTTGGTTTAGGAGCTGGTTTGGATGCTCCTTGCATGTTTGGAACTATATTTTGTTTGCCAGTGGCTTGTGGAGTGGTAGAAGGTTGTGGATTACTCGACGCCAATGGCTGTTCCTCTCCCAAATTTCTCCTCTTTGACCTTGTGTTGGTTGCAACACTTTGAGAGGGTATTTGATTCATACCACAGAAATCTTCAGCCTGCCAATTGACAAGAGTAGTTTCATTCGGAGATGTTCCTTGCTGAGGTGCCCCTTGCTGCTAGTCTTCTTCGTGGCTGGACTCTTGCGACCCACCGATGGTTTGCACCATCAGAGCCTGATTTAATGCACCGTTAAAGCACATTGATTGGTTATGTGGCTGACTGCATGGGAAAAACCAATCATATTCTTGGGCCATGTTATTTTGGACTGGCACCAAATCTTTAGAAGCAGATACGACATTGGAGTTAGAGGGATGAAATGGTCTATTAGCGGGAGGCCTTACTTGGCTTTGATTTTGATTTGCAGCCTGAGTTGGTGACCTATTTTGTTGGTATGGGGGCCTAGCCTGGTACTACGCTTGAGGCTGATACGGTCTAGCACTTTGAGCTTGTTGTCTTTTGATAGTAACCAGCTCATTTCCCAAGTTTTGCAATTGTTTCATGACCTCTTGGAGTTCATTTGAAGCATTAGAGGATGAAATAGAAGCTTCATTTGAACTTTGATTTCTAGGGGTGGGAATAGGATCCAAAGTGGGTGCTTGACTAGTGCTTGGATTTTCTAAGTTTGGATACAAGGGCATGGGAGGCCTAGGAGCCAGTTTACCAGCTTGAATAAGACAATTTTCGGTTCTAATGGAAATGCTATAAGCAGCAGGTAAGGTTGTGCCTCCCATAGATTGAATTAACATAGAAATATCAGAATTCAAAGCTTTAAGGTAATATAGAAAAGCACCTTCTGCTGTTGGCCTGACTGCCACTGGAATCCTATCCCAGGACCTTTGAAATCTGAAATTGAAGTCAGTCAGCTGCTCGTTGGGGGCTCTCTTGATATTTGTCAATTGTTCTAGTATAGACAAATTGTCTCCCTTTTCTCCAAACTGCTCATGGAGAACTATGCATAATTGATTCCAATTCGTGACAGAACCAGCTTCAAGGCTCCTAAACCATTGCAATGCCTTTCCTTTGAACGATGATGCCAGCAATTTGACAGCCACATCCATTTCATTTATCTCATGGATTGCACAGACGTTAGCAATGTCTTTGACATGATCACCAGGAGTGGTATGATTTTCTCCAGTGAAAAATGGAATGTTCTTCAATGCTGCAATTGGAACTGGATTCTGTGCATTGAGGGCAAGTGGGCTGCTGCCAGTGAAATTGACAAAGGGATTTAGTGGTTGCGCCATTCTGATTGGTCTGAGAACCCTTGTTGATGTGAGAAAAGGTCTACCAGGTGGAGGTGTAGACAAAGTCCTATGAGGTGGAGACGCAGATCTTTGAGCTCTTCTTCCCCTTCTTTCTCTGCCTGGAGATAGATGTAGATAAACAAACAATCCTTCCTCCCTAGTTCTTGACCTGGTCTGTATTCTTCTCATAAATTTTCCAGGCTTGGACTGCAGAAACCAGCAGATTATGCCTCTTTTGGAGTCGCCAGATGCGCGATTTTAAAACTCCTTTAAAGCTGGAACTTACAACAAGTGCACATCAATCTTGTTGCAATGAAAATAAAAGACCTCTAAGGTCCCACCGGGCATGCCAGAACTGTTATCACCAAATCACAGCACCCCTGGATGTTGATCAGATTTCTAGTTTGATCACTCTAAGCATCTAGTGTGATTGGATAACATGGGTACTATCTCCAAGTTGTGGGACTTGCTACTTGAGATAGACCTCCAGAGAAAGCTGATTCTTGCTCCTAAACTACCTGCCACAAGCTATTCTAATGCAGGATAAGCTAACTGTTCTAATCTAAATTTCCAAGGGACCAGGGAGAGAGAATGCATAAAATGAAAGCCTACACTAAAGTGGTGATACACCAGAAAAGGAGGATGTGAGAGTAGTCTCCAAATGTGTGAAATACAGAGGCAAAGTGCACACTAGAAGAGGTGATAACAGTTCACCATAATATAGCAAAATGCATTCACAACAATATTCCAAGCATACAAAATGTTAATGAATCCCTGCAAGAACATAATAAATAGACACAATATTCTTATAGAAAGATTAAAGGGGCAAGAAGAATGCAAGAAAACACAGCGTGGGAAGATACATCCACAAACTGGTATTTTATTGCTTCATGATATGCATAGTTCAATCTATTACAAGATAAGGGCCTGGATCACCATGCAAGGAGTCCACTACAAGGGCCTGCAACACACTGGCTTCACAAAGTAATTTTTGCAGAGCTTTACTACCCAAAAACTCCCTCTTTTACAATGAGCCCAACACTCCAATTTATAGAAAAAATGAGGAGAAGAGAAGCGAAAATGGAAATCCCGAAATCTGTCCTTCAACCACCTGTAAGAGGCATTAAATTGAGTGAAATGGTTATACATTACTTGAAAAAGGCTCCCCATACTGTCCCATGTGCTGAAGCAGAGAAAGAATGATGACCATGCCTCTTAATTGCAGTCCCAGCTACCAAATAAAACACTGTTCTGAACCTGGCCACGTTTTCTTAAAAAACTCAATCAATTTCTGATCAAATATGGAATTTCTTGATTTTTGTGCATCGGGCTCAGAACCAAAATTCCAACGGTACCAATTTTGTGCGATTTTGTTGAGAAACACAAAAGTTATGGCCTTCTGAGTGCGGGCAGCTATTTTGGGTCTGGCAGGCGTTTTCTGTCATTTGACAGGAATGAGCATTGACTGACTGGAGCCGAATATGTTTCTTTTATTTAAATATATCTACCCTCATTAAAATTAATAAATCCAATTTTTGTGGTGTAGAGGACGTCGTGCTCGTTCCAGAAAGTCCAATTTTGTGAAAATTGGAGCTCGAAGTCAAAAGTTATGGCCGTTTGAAGTTTCCGGACCGAATGTTGACTTTTCTTCTTCTCCTTCGGCGGCTTCATCTTTTCGCGTCCCACGCATCCCTTTGTCCCAATGCTGAAGTTCCCTGTTTCGGCTGAATCGGCCGGTTCGCGTCCTCCGCGCACTTTTGTCCCTCGCGTCCCAGACTGTTTCGGGGACTAAGACTTAGCCATTTTTCATGATTTTTCCTGGCCCGAGCTTGTTTTTTGCAATTTTTTCACATTTCCTCAGAACTTGCTCTCTTCTTCTTGGACAGGGGAGTTAGAAAAAATCTGAGGGGACCCTAGAAACATGACTTTTTGCCCGGACTCAATATAATTGCTTGGGACTAAAGAATTTGATGTATGTTATCAAAATTACTTTGAGGGGTGAATTTTGGATAACAGTTCTAGTACTGAAGAGGAGTTTGATCTCTCAAACTCAATGCTAGAGGGTGAAGGAAACCATGGTGGTCAAGTTACAGATCAAGAGGACACCATGGAGGAAGTTGAACATTTGCAGCAGGACAGCCATGAGGCAGTTTATCTATCAGATTTGGAGGACTGTTTTGATGGAGAAGAGCCGGTTGAGTTTCCACCATTCTCTCTTTCATCATCCACATTCCAAACACAAGAGTCTGCTGTCATGAAGGAGAACATTCATTTGCAGCAGCCTGCATCCTATAGTAGCTCTTTGGAATCAAGATTGGAATATTTTAGTCTTTCATGTTCTTCATTGGAGAAAGAGAAAGGACAGAGGAACTTCACCATTGCTTCCACACCATCCATTCAAGAGGGTCTACAAGAAGAATCCACTTTTGGAGTTGAAAATCAGAGCTATGGGCATATCAAATGGATTAGACCTTGCCCAATCAGGTATTTGGCTTCATCGGAGCCAAAGGAGAAGTCACAACCAATCATGCTTTCTTCTGAGCATGAGGGTGAGCTACAAAGTACCAAGGATCAGCTGTCATACCCCTTCAATCCAAATACAGAGAAACTAAAAGAGGTATTGGGTTCACCTTCAGCTGATACCTTGATGATTTGGGTGGGAGACCAGCTTCTTGTTGATTTTCCACTCATCCCAACAGCCATGATCAGCTCCAAATCAATTGCATGGCTGCCACTTTTGAGAAAGGGAAGCTATTTCTCACAACCAATTGCAGGGTTTGTTTAGCTTGCCCTTTGCTCCTAGTTAGAGTAGAGTAGGTACGTTTGCTTTCAGTAGAAGAAGTGCTTGTGCACACTCTTCATGTTCCATTTGGAGCATGTATGATTTTCAGTTCTGTACATGGTTTTGGTGTTGCTGGTTCTGCTCTTGCGTAGTTTGTTTCAGTGACATTTTGGTGAGAACAAATCCATGTCTGGTGGGTTTCAAGTGGCTCAGAGGGAGGTTTTCAAAGTTCAGATCAGTTGCAGGTTACAACTCATGACTCCATGCCCAATGGATGCTTCAGGCAACTGGTAACTTCATCTAGCAGGCAGATGACCCCGCTGAGTCGCCAAATTGTTATCCAAAATTCACCCCCCAGGGTAATTTTGATAACATGCATCAGAAAATTCAAGTCCCAGGTTGAAAAGAGCAAGTTCTGAGAAAAGGTGAAAGGCTACAAAAAGAACAAGCTTGGGCCAGAAAAAATCATGAAAAATGGCTAAGTCCTAGTCTTCGCAACAGTCGGGACATGAGGGACGTCGAGGCGTGAATCGGTTGAAAGATCACCAGGCAGTTTGCAGAGCAGAAGGAACATCCGGGTCGTCGGGATGCGCAGGACGTAGAAAGCTGGTTCGGCCGAAGAAGAAGAAAATCGACTAACTGCTGAGCAAAACAGATTGGGACATTCGGGCCGTGGGAACGTGAACTGGCCGAATCAGGTGAACCGGAAGAATTTGTCCCAAACAGTCCGAGACAGTTGGAACAGATGTACGCGAACCGGCCGAATCGGGTGAATCGGAAGTTTTTGTCCCAAGTAGCATTGGGACAAGTGGGACAGAGGGACGCGGAAGGCGCAGATAGCCGAAAAGCTGAGAACCAACCAAATCATGACACGTGTCACAAGGAGAAAAGTCCAAAAGTCAAAGGGCGATTTTTGAAGGGTTGGCTCGAGCCAATCAAAAGAGCACGCGTTTCCTATGGAGCAGGAATGCAGAGCTCGGGGAGGAGTTATAATTTGGCCAGAAGTTCACCCAAAAGCTAAAAGGAAAAGGTCTGCCCCGTGCCCCCTGTCGACCAATCAATGCATGCCGTGTGTCCCAAGTGGCGGGGGCGCGGAGGAAAAGTAAAAAATGTTCCAAGTCATCAAAAAGTCAAAGAAAACCCACGGGACAGGGAAGGAGAGAGAATACACATCCAATCAGATCACGACACGTGTCGTCTAGGTGGCAGAGCGCGGGAAGAAATTTAAAAATCCAGTTTCGCCTGTTTTGTGCCCTAAATCTTCAGACCTCCATAACTTTCGATCCAGAGCTCAGATTTGCACGTTATTTATATCATTGGAAAGATGGTGAAATGCTCTACACGTTTCCAGGGTCAATCTTGCATTTTGGTTCGGTGTGGAGAGAGAAAGTTAAGAAATGGCTCTGATGCGTGATAATAGACAGAAGTGACGTTTCAACGACCAGCTTTAATACAACAGACAACTCGCCGTTTCTGCTAGACAGTCTGCCATTTTGCCAGGGTTCTCACCTACCGCCATAATGAAATGAGTTAAATGTGACCTGGGAGTGGTTGGGGCAGATTCAAATCTCCTCTCTCTTCCCTCTCTCTTTCTTCCTATATATTGTACAGAGGGGCTTCTTTCAAAATAATTACAAGTGGTTCATCTTTTCTGCTCTGCCCTCCCTTCTTTTTCTTCTCTAGGGTTGAAAATGGAGTTCAAACCTCCTCCCTTGCTCTGTAATGGCATTTTGCCTTTTACTATTGAAATGATGTTCTGTGCAAACTTCTGGAGCAACAAAAACGTGTTTTGTGATGCATCTGTCCATCCTTACTCGTTCCTTTGCTTGTTTTCTTCTTGCCTCTCTTCATTGCAGGTATTTGTGCATGTTATGATGTTCATTACAGGTCTGGAGCTATGTTCACGGAGTTTTGGGGCATTTTCTGTGTGAAATCTATCTTTAGGCCTATGATGCATCTGTCCATCCTTCCCATTGCTCACCTCTCCTTGTCCCATGGCAGTTTTGATAGATGTTCAACATTCTCCTTCTCTGGTGTATCACCGTTTTAGTGTAGGCTTTTGCTATTTTTCCCTTTTCTCTCTCTCTCTGTCTCCTTGGCATGGTTAGATTAGGTTTAGATTAGCTTGCCTGCACTGGAATAGCTTGTGGCAGGTAGTTTAGGAGCAGGAACCAACCTTCTCTGGAGATTCCTCTCTTGGTTTTACAAGTCCCACGCTTGGAGAGAGGTTTCCATGTTGTGCAATCACACTGGATGCTAGAGTGATCAACTTAGAAGCCTGATCTGCATCCAGGGGTGCTGTGAGTCTGTAACAACAAGGGTATTTTTCTCTACTATCTAAGGTAGAACCTAAGAAATTTTTAGAAGCAAGACATGATAAACATTGGTTGAAGGCGATGGAAGAAGAATTAGATCAAATTGAGAAAAATGAAACTTGGGAACTGGTTCCCAGACCAAAGAGTCAGAATGTGATTGGCACTAAGTGGGTATTTTGGAACAAACTAAATGAAGATGGTCAAGTCACTCGAAATAAGGCAAGATTGGTATGCAAAGGGTATGCTCAAGTGGAAGGTGTGGATTTTGAAGAGACTTTTTCTCCGGTTGCCAGACTAGAAGCAATCAGAATGTTCCTTGCTTTTGCAGTGTTTAAAAATTTCAAAGTCTACCAAATGGATGTCAAGTCAGCATTTTTAAATGGGAATTTAGAAGAGGAGGTTTACATAGAACAACCAGAAGGGTTCCTATTATTAGAAAATGAAGACTATGTGTGTAGGTTGAAAAAGGCATTGTATGGATTAAAACAAGCCCCTAGAGCATGGTACTCAAGGCTTAATCAACATCTACAGGACCAAGGATTCAAGAGAGGACATACTGATAGTAATCTTTACATCAAAATTGAAGATGAACACCAGTTAATTGTGGTTGTATATGTGGATGACATAATCTTTGGAGGAGACAATGAAGAAATGTCTAGAAAATTTGTAGAAGACATGCAAAAGGAATTTGAAATGTCTATGTTGGGTGAGTTATCATTTTTCCTTGGATTGCAAATTTCTCAATCTAATAAAGGAATATTTATATCCCAAACAAAGTATGTGAAGGAAATTTTGAAAAAGTTTGATATGGAGGAGTGTGCACCTGTCAGCACACCGATGATCACCAGAACCAAGTTAAGCAAAGATGACAAATTTCTAGATGCTGATCAATCTCTATATAGATCAATGATTGGAAGTTTATTATATGTGACATCATCTAGACTAGATATCATGCAAGTAGTGGGTATGGTGGCACGTTTTCAAGCAGGACCGAAAGAAACACATGTGCAAGTTGTAAAATGCATATTCAGATATCTAAAGGGAACTATGGAATACGGGTTGTGGTATCCAAAAGGAAAATATTTCACATTGACAACTTATACAGATTCAGATTAGGTAGGATGTGTAGATGACAGAAAAAGTACAAGCGGAGGAGCATTTTTTCTTGGAAACAGTTTGGTATCTTGGCTAAGTAAGAAGGAAAATTCTGTATCCCTATCCACATCAGAAGTAGTGTATATATCAGCAGTACTATATTGCACGCAAATTTTATGGATGAAGTAGACCTTGAAGGATATCAAAGTAGAGTATGATCATCCCATCTCCATATTATGTGATAATACCAATGCAATAAGTATTTCAAAGAATCCAGTTATGCATTCTAGAACAAAGCACATTCCCATAAGATATCACTTCTTAAGAGAGCAGGTGGCAGAGAAATAGGTAAAGTTGGAGTATGTCACTACATCCAAATAGATAGAAAATATTTTCACTAAGCCACTTCCAAAGGAGACATTTGAATATCTATGGCATAAGATAGGAGTAATTTCTTTTACATCTTTACATTAAAGAGTCAAGGGTAGCATTGGTTAAGGGGGAGCTAAAACTTTGCAATTTTTTCAGCTCCTAGGATGATCCTTTGCCATTGATGTCAAAGGGGGAGAATGGTAGTAAGGGGGAGCTACGGCAAGAGGAAGCTGCAGAAGAGGAGATTATTTTTTTGGGGTTGCCATCAATGACAAAGGGGGAGATTGTTAGAAATATTGTCATTGATGTCAAAAGCAGGTGCTACAAGCAGTCCAGAATAAAAGGGGCAACACCATCATGTAAGAAAGGCCAACGGATTTGATTATAGACAGCAGTGGTCACAACAGTGTCAAAAATAAATATTAAATTAATTAACAAGGAAGCAGCGAATTTCCTAGAGGGCAGCATGTTTACCAGTGATTAAGATTAGAGGCAGCATTTATGTATAGAGGGGCTGCGACCACATCAATTAGAGAAATAGACAGCGATTTGATAAGGACGGCATTCAATTTCAGTATGACAGCAGCAAATAAAAAACCAGCGCCATTTTAAGGTGTTCATATGCAAAGTTTTATGCGCATAAATTAAAGGGGGCGAATTAAAAGATAAGGCCGGTACCTGCACTAACATGATAAAAATGCCTTTGTTTAGAGGGTTAAAAGGTGGACGCCCAGCACTAAACTACTTAACAGGCTGACCTGCATTAGGAAAGGGGCGCTTTGCTTAATGTGCATTATACATATATTATGGGTTGCATTAAATTATTGAGAAAAGGGCAACCTCCTTGGTATGAGAAGACATGTCTTTTAAAGACACATCCATTCGAAGTTGTCATTAAATGGGTATAAAAGGAAAGACATGTCAATTGAGAACGATGCATGAATTTGAGAAGAGAGGTACGAAAGGCTGATATAGAGAAGAGAGGTGAGTGATAAGAGAAGAGCAGATTTAGTAGGTATAAAAGTTGTAATTTCTGTGAAGAGGTAAAAGTGCAGAATTTGGAGCAGCAGTCCATAAGAGAAGAGCAGAATTTTATGAGCAGCAGATCTGGAAAGTAAGAGGAAGAATAAAGTGCTCCAACATTCGTTGAATAAGCAACAAGTAGAAGTGTGGAAAGCCATTTTTCAAGGAAGGTGGGTGCCTTCACAATCAAAGAGATCGACGTCTCTTGCTAATTTGGTGCTTAGCGAAAGGAGTTGGTGCTCCTGTAGGTTGGTGCCTACAAAATTGTAATTTGGGGATTGGTGTCTCCAGTAGGTTGGTGCCTACAAATTTTTGAGAAATATATATAAAGAAAGAAGTTTCTCCGTGGTTTTCTCCCGAAAGGGTTTCCACGTATATCTGTGTCTACTTGCATTAAGTTTTGTGTTCTTTGATTGATTTGATATATTCACATTGCTCGTGATTATAGATCTAAAGTTAAAGTATTAAAGTTTGAAATAATATCATAGTACTGATTCACCCCCTCCCCCCCCCCCCCCTCTCAGTATTATCTTGTGCTCAACAATAGTCTCCCATTTGTAATTTCCCCTCTACACAGTATAAGTAGTCAGGAATGTAATCCTATGCAAGGTTAAATCCATCTTGAATTTGTTGATCGAATGAAGTCTATGTGTATCTCAGACTTTGAGTTGAAACCCCTGACAGCTTTCTGCAAGCAGAGTAATGCGAGAAATGTTAGATTTCTAGAGAACTTTGGTTGTCACACCAAAGTGCAGTTCGTCTCTTATTTCTTTTTAGATCTCTGCATAAACTTTGTCAATGTCTTAGATCTAGATCTGAAGCTTTCCCTTGCTTCAAATTCTGCATTTTAAGATCTATTTGTTTTCATCTATGTGCAATGAAGATGAAACTTTGTCATAACCTATTGGTTAGGTTGCACATTTCCTTTCCTTTCTTCTTGCATTTAATTATTTCCCTTTCCTGCGCATATTGCTTACAACTGTTATACTTGAAGTGCAAAATTGCCTAGTTATGGTCCATAGAGCTTTCGCAATCTAAATCTGTATATCCAACCAACTATGATAGATACCCCTAGGAAATATAATGTAGACAAAATCTTACACGGGAAGTGCTCGCTGTTAAATGAGGGTAGAATCCTTATCTCAGTAGACTTGCCTAGGTTTTCAGCTATGCAGAAAATTTAGCCAACAAGTATAAAAGCCCTAAAAAAAAATATGATCAAATATTCAAGTTATCGTAAATATGAAAATAAAGAAACTTTCCCAAATAAATTCCTGATTCTAGATGTATTATTCTCAAAGTGGTTTGTTACATGTGGATTACTACGATCTTAATAGTTTTCAAACAATCTATAATTTTTTCTTCTGTCTTCTTTATTTGTATTTCAATTGAGGATTTTCTATGGTTCTTTTAAGGCTTCTTGGGTGGATGCCTTCACTCAATGTTTGACCTGTAATCACACTAGATATTCCAATTACCCTTATGGATACCATGCAGGACAATTAATATGATTTATTAAGCACAAGCTCTGTCATATAAAACTATGTAGACATGAGCCCTATAAAATGAAATTCAATGTCGACAACAAGAGTTTTCAGTAAGTAAGAGATCATTCAACATAGTGGAAATACATAACTCAGCAAAAACATATCTACAAGAAGCCAAAATTAGTCCTGTAAAATTCAACCTGTGAAAATGCTGGTATTAAATAATGCTTGTATTAATCAAATAGAGAGAAATATATAATAGAGGCAATGTTCATTATTAGAGTTTAAACTTGCTCTTTTCTAATTTGCCTGCAATAACAAGAAACATAGATTTATGAACAAATCCAAAAGGTATGCTTCATGTATATTTCTTCTTGTAAATCTCGGCATGTATATAATGGCACTCTTCAAATGGTGCCTGGATTTTGGGTTGAAGTTGTGACTATCATCTAGGTATGCCATAACAAGTACCATATTCCTATAGCATCTTTCTTGGCAACGGGTGTATGTTTCTCAGAGCTGATACATACCTTGCAACTTGATGGTTTCACCTTGGCTCCTTGTACAAGCGCTGATACTTGTCCAATTTGTGACCCATGACTTCTTATTGATTTCCGATCACACCTCCCTTTTTTGGGATTTTTTTGATCTGACAAAAGATTTAGTTTTGAAATAATAAAACTTAGTTGCCATCGCATCATCCCACTCCTATATCCCACGAGCCTTTGAAAAAGACCGTGGATCCTCAAAAACTACCTAACACAAAATTCCAGATTCTATAGAATGTACATGATGATGCCTAGTGGGTGGAAGATATTATATGAAAGGTGCTACCCCAGAAAATGTAGTATGATCCCACTTATGCATAGTGAAAACATCAGTGGGAATAAGATCCTTAACGACATCTATAACCTCCTAAAATAAAGGATCCTCAAGATGAGATAAAAAATAAGGCATGGAAGAAGATGAAGAATCATGAGGAGTGAAGTTCTCATCAAAATAAACACGTGTTCAAAAAAGAATATAATGAGTATCAATATCTAAAAGGTGATAAGCTCTCATGTCCTCACAATACCCTATAAAGATCAAGGGTTTGCTCTTATTATCCAAGGATTTCCTTTTCTTCTTTGGCACAAATGCCCAAGCATGTCTCCCAAAGACTAAAAAAAATGTGACATATGGCTTAGTGTTGGACCAAGATTCCTCTAGATTCAAATTCTCAATTTCTCCATATGGTGTGTGATTCTAAATGTAGTTAACACAATTAACTTCTTCTACCCAGTAGATAGGAGGTAAATCTATAGAGTGCATTATACAATTAGCCATTTCCTTCAAAGTTCTATTCTTCCATTCTACTAAGCCATTTTGTTGTGGAACATGAGGAACATAATGTTGGTGAATAATGCCTTGAGTTTCCAAAAATTCAAAAAACTCATTTTTGAAGTACTCTCCCCCATTATCAGTGTGAATGTTCTTTATGCAACTAGAAGATTGTTTCTCAACCAAATCCTTGAATAATTTAAAGTGTAAAAAACATCACTTTGTATTTGAGAAAATAAACCCAAGTATGTCTCAAGAAGTTATGAATAAAGGTGAGTGCATACTTAGCTCCATTGAAAGAGGGGGTAGGAAAAACCATCAAGTCACTATGCACAAACTCAAGTGGTGAAGAAGCTCTCTTGGAAAAATAATTAGGAAATGGATCTTGGTGTTGTTTCCCTAATGCACAACCAGAGAAAAATCCCTCAAGAAAAGAAAATATAGAAAGACTATCTACCATACCATGAGTGCTCAACTCCTTCAAATATCTATAATAGAGATGTCCAAATCTCTCGTACCAAAGAAAAATATCTGAATCTACATGAGAAACCAATCCTGTCTCTATAGAGGAAGTTTCATAAAAACACTCAAAATGATATAGTCTAAAACTATGATCAACAATACCTTGAGAAACAAGTGAATGAGTCTCTAACAAATTTTGTACTTCTGCTCCATGTGGTGTAAAAGTAACTGTTTTTCCTTGACCAGAATTACAAATTTGATATACATAAAGTAAATTTGTGGTGATGTTAGGAACATATAGTCCATCTTTGATACCGCCACCATCAAGGTGTATGCCACCTTTTCCTTTAACAAAAATAAAGGAATAATATCCAACCTCAATTTTGGAAGTAGAACTCAAACCTAGAGAAACAAAAGACTCATTGGAAGAAGTCATGTAATGAGAAGCACTAGAATCTATAACCCAACCGTCTGCAAGTGGTGACTTAGATATCCCAACAAAATTAAGTGATTTGACATTCTAATTAGAAGGAGGTGGAGTAGAGATAGAAATTTTTTGTTTATTGACTGCATCCTCTAAGGCTTTCATTATCTTATAACACTGATGTTCTTCATGACCAATACCCCCTGAAAAAGAGCATGAAATCTAGACTTATTCTTGGATTTAGAAGACTCCTTGGGTTTAAAGTGGTTTTCTTTGGGTTTAGGAGCACTTAAAGATGGAAAAGGGGAGGATTTTTTTTTACTTTTTGATTTTCCCCTGCCCTTAGGATTAGATGCAACTAATGCCTTTTGAGAGGTGGAATACTCAAGGCTAGACAATTTGGATTCTTCCCTAGTAAGTTTTTCACAAAATGTTTCTAAGTCAGGAATTTTGAAGGTGTCACCTAAAGAATGCTTCTCCAATGTATTCAATGGATTTTAGGTGGTGCTTGGATCTCCAATCACTTTCATGTAATTGATAGGTGTTAGGTTGAAGTTGTAACAACCATTTGGGTATGCCAAGAGATTGTATGCCGTCGTTCTTTCTGTAGGGTCTTTTTCTGATGCTAAACAATCTTGGAATTGTCACCCATGATGGTTTCATTTGGTTCCTTGCAGACATTCAATCTCTAGTTTTTATATTCTGATCCATTTAAGATCAATATAAAAAAACCTGTACTTATGTTTCTCTATGGCATTTTAATTGGAAACATCTTACAAAGATTTTTGGGTTACCCTTTCGCTATAATCAATGAGGATTTTCAGACGAAAATTTCTACTAGTTGAAATGTAACCACCTTGCATTTATGTTTCTTGTGTTAAAGGGTGATATTGGCTCAACATTATCTAATGTAGAAATAGATAAACGGGCCATTTTTTAGAAATGTACTACTTGGGAATAAGTGAAATATTTTAGATAGGTTCTTTCCTCTCTTCTAAGAACAACCTACTACACGCGTTGCATTAATGTTGCATATACCTAATCACAGTCTTGATAAACCCAGAAAAATATTTTTATGGTCTATTATGTCCCTCATTGCCACATAGTCTTCAAGTATGAATTTTCAGGGATTGATGTCTACAACTAGAATAAAACTCAAAAAATTAGTTCTTCCAAAAATGATTATGTTTACATGTAACCTTAGGGTCTCCTCTCCCTTGAGTATCTAATTGAGGGAAAACCCTAACTCATGCATCTTTTGCATAAAAAACGTCAATCTAATGAACAAAGATCTACTCCATTAAGGTTTGTCATGTCTACAACATGATTTGTGGGTGTAAATCCATCTGGGGTGTGCAAGTGCCCTCGTACCTTTTCCATTTGTTTTCAACACAAGGAATGATAACTAGATCACACCAAGCTAAGAAATCATATGCTAATCAAAAAACACACACAATAAGATGAAAGTAATTTTCCAGAATAACTTTAATAAAACCTTTGCAAACAAATGATCAACAATATCATATCTTATTTTGGAACTCAATGAGAATGGACCTTGCTTATATAGGAAAGAAATACCAATTTAAGAACCAGTCAAGGTCGTAGATCAAGCTATAAATCAAGGAAAGAACTAGTCATCAAAGAACTAGTCAAGACCATAGATTTAGGAAAGATCTAGTCATCAAGGATCTAGTCAATACATAGATCAAGTAAATAACTATACCTACCAACTAGATAACATATCTCTAATATATAAATAAAATAAAATAAATATCCACACACATAAGTGGGTGAGGATAAATACAATAAAGGTAAATAAAGTACCTAGGTGAACATGAGCTAAGGTAAATACCTACTCTAACAATAGAGAATAATAGAATAAGCTCATGCCCAATATTCACATGCCTTTTCTAAACTCTATTTTCTTCCTCATATAACCTTCTCCAATATCAATAATAATAATAATAATAACAATAATAATAACAATATCGAAATCTAAATTTCTTAGATGTTTTGGAAACTCTCTAATTGAATTAGACAACTACAACCCCTTGAGTGGGCTAATTGAGTTCGAGTTTTACATCGAGCCTAGTTAACGTCCTTTGGTAAAATTTGGTAAATTATAACTTTTAGAGAGTCATAAAATAACATTCTGAAACCCAAAAAAATGATGTTAAGTTTTTTTTGTGTCATTTGTTATGCGGGGAATCATATAAAGTTTTAGATTGACCTCGATTGACCATTTTTGCTCTCATCTCCACCCCTCTACAAGCCATGTTACCCCATTTTGTAGTTTTAGGGAGCTACTAAAAGTGAAAAGTTGGTTTTTGTTTCGTTTCACCATTTGGACCCTGAGTGAAGGAAGATTTTTCCGTATCATGAACCTGTAGTATTTCTACTAGAAAATTGTTTGTAACCTTCAGTTTTGGAAATTTTTTTTTTCTAGAAAGTTTGGAAAAGGGGTTTTTAGGCCTCCGGATGTTGTTTGACTAGGTCGAACTGGACCAACTACGACCAATGGCTCTGGAAAACCCATCGTCATTTGTAACTTGTTTTCTAGTTCTCATTTCCGTCAACCCCAATGAATTATCCATATATAGGAGTGCACATAGGAATTTTTCTGTGGATATTTCATCCATTGAAAGTTAGTTTTTGGATGAGGTTTCTCACCCCTTGAGCTAAAATTAGATGCTTTTGAAACTGGCCCAATTTTGATTGATGGACTTGAAAAACTAGCTACCATTTGCAAACCATTTGTCAGTTCAGAACTATGTCAGTTCTTGTGACTTCTTGCATATACGGTGACACATAGGAACTTAACCGTTATACATTTACCCATAGTAATAAATTTTTTGAACGTGGTTCTTTAGCCTCTGAGCCAAAATTTGACGTTGTCACAACTAGTATAATAAATGTAAAATAAGGCCATAAGACCCTAGTTAAGAGAATAAACCATTATAAAAACTTATTAACACTTATAATTAACTGTGTGCAACTCTCTCTTGTGGCTTGTTGTGTGAAATGTGTCTTTTTGAAAAATAATGTTTCTTTCTATTCTCTCTCTTCACTATCTCTTTCTCTCTCCTCCCTTGGATAAGAAATAAAATGAAATAAAAAGAATATATGTACCTAACCCTCTCTTTTGTGTTTGTGCATTATTGTTATTATATAAATGGAAAAATAAAAATGATGATTATAATGGATTTAGGTGGATGCCATGCCAATGATTTTCATTGACTCATGTTCACATGGTTTTGCAGTGTAAAAATAAGATGGAAAAATAGTGTGCTTGTAATCTATATGTGTATTTGTTATCCCAAATTCATCTTCCCGACAAATTTGGTCAAAACGAGCCCTACAAATGAAGAAAACATGAAGGGAAATGATTCAGATCCATGAGCATGAGTTCCAAAACCAGGTAAAGGAAAACAAAGGCCTAAAAGAGTCAAATCCGACCCTAGACAAGAAGAATGAGAAGAAATGGCTTTGTCGAGGTGTTTCCATGTTTTAACTAATTTTAAAGGCTACACGTGGGCTCGTAAACAGAATAGTAGGGTTAGAGAAGGAGGAGATAGTTTTGAGGAGACCAGATGCAAGAAACAGAAGAAACAGTGAAGTTTTGAAGTTTTCGGGCTCGAAAATAGTTTGGAAAAGGGCCTAAAAAATGACTAAGTATGGAGGAGGCAGCGGAAGAGACCATGCGTCCTAACGGTGCTTCTCCAAAAGTAAATCCAAAAGGGGGAGCTCAAACTTGTGCCAACCCACCACGTAGAAAATGGTCAAAGAGATTCAAGGGGTAGATAGAGAAGGCTTCAAAATTGGCTAAGTATAAAAGTTTAAGCAGAGAATGCCAAGTGTCAGTGTGGCACATCTCCAAGAGTTGGTCCCAAGGAAAAGACCCAAGCAAGTACAGTTCCTCCATGTGTCCAATCTCAGAGAGGGATAGAGTCAGTTGAATTGTCAATGCATATCTCAGGCTAACCAAAGGGTGCCACGTGTCCAAGTGGATCTTTGGGGCCGTGGGAATTTTCTGAATTTTACGATTCTTGCAAAAAAGGAGAAAAAGTTAAGTTCTAAGCCTGAAAACCTAATTTTTCCCTAATCTAGCTGCCACATGTCCCATATTAAAGAGAGGGACCATTTTTCAAACTGGTTTTCCCACCCATTTGTACAAACCCGATGAAAAATTCGAAGGGGCATATCTTTCGAATCAAAGCTCAAAATATAACAAATCTAACACCGTTGGAAGCATCTCGATGTCCTCTATGCCATGCAAGGATAAAAAATCATTTTGCAGGCCATGGTAGATAAACAATGAAGAAAATTCTTTCAAGCCATTAACACAGAGTCCAATTTTTTCAACTACTAGATTTGATTCGATTCGATTCAATTCGCTAGGGAACCAGAAGTGACATATTGTGGGTGGATTTATAGAAGGCATTGATTTTTAGTGGTTGAGCTTTCAAAATGGGATCCAATGCATATCTCACAGTGGTTGGAGCAGGATTCAATTCTTTCCTTCTTCTCTCTCCCATTCTTCTATATATTGTAACAGAGGGGCACATCAAATGTTGTTGTTCATTATTCTATTCTCCTTTGCCTCCCTTTTTATTTTCTTCCCCAGGGTCGAAATGGAGTTTGAATCTCCTCCCCTACTATGTAAATGATGTTTTGCCTCTTTCTTGCGTATGATGCTTTGTGTAAATTTATAAAGCAATAAAACTCAATTTTGTGATGCATTTGTCCATCCTTTGCTTGTTTTCATTGCATCCTCTTACCTCTCATCGTTTTGGAGTATTCTATGCATGTTTTGGATGTTTCATTTACAGATTTGGGAGTTGTATTCATGGGGTTTTGGAACATTTTTTGTGTGAATCTGATCTATGGTCTATGATGCTACTGTCCATCCTTTCCATTTCTCACTTCTTTTTGTTCTATGGTAGTTTGGTAGATGATCAACATTTTCCTTCTTTGGTGTATCGCCGTTTTAGTGTAGGTTCTGTTTTTCCTTGTTTTCTTTCTCTCCTTGTCTCTTTGGAAGTTAGATTAGGATTATATTAGCTTGCCTACACTAGAATAACTTGTGGTAAGTAGATTAGGAAGAGGAACCAACCTTCTTTGGAGGTTCATTCCCATCACCAAGTCCCATAGCTTGGGGAATGATCCAATGTTATGCAATCACACCAAATGACCATGCCTTAGAAAAGCAGATCCATAGCTCATTTGGGGGTGTTGTGATTTCACACTAACAGTATTATTGTAATTTTTATATGATAATGAGAAAAAAATATGCATTTCTATGTTTACAACAAAGCAGGGAAAATTTTAGTGGCGAATATTCGTAATATGGCGAATATTCCATTTTTGAAAATTTTGAAAAGGTGAATTTTTTGGCACGGGCTAGTGACCTGTTCGCCTAAAAATTACACTTTAATTTTTTTTAGGGGTCGGCTTCGCCTACCCTTGAAAAATATACCCTATATAAACCTAGATTATTCACCAGGTAGAACACTTCTACTTCACATTTTTCAACAATATGATATATCCCGTATTATAGACGCGCGACAAGGGGGTAAGTTATTAACGCGTGACAAGGAGGGTTTGCAGACAAGGAGATACTGTAGATATTGACGCATAGTAGATGCATGACAAATATTTTGTTGATGAGTGACATGGAGCTTTTTTCGATGAGAAAGAAGAGGGCAGAGGTTGCAGACGTGCGACAAGATATTTGCTGTCGTGCGTCAAAAAAATGCAGTGACGCACGTCAACAGGCCTTAGTGACGCGCGTCAATACTCCTTAGTGACGCGCGTCAACAGACCTTAGTGATGCACGTCACTAAGGTCTGTTGACGCGCGTCACTAAGGCCTGTTGACGTGCATCACTAAGGCCTGTTGATGCCTTAGTGATGGGCGTCAACAGGCCTTAGTGACGCACGTCAACAGACCTTAGTGACGCGTGTCACTAAGGCTTGTTGATGCGCGTCACTACATTTTTTTGACGCGCGACAAGGAGGTACAATAGATATTGACGCATAGAAGATGCACGACAAAGAATTTGTTGATGCGCGACACAGATTTTTTGATGAGAAAGCAGAGGTCGGAGGCTGCAGACGCGCGACGGGATATTTTGCTGTCACGCATAAAAAAAATGCAGTGACGCACGTCAAAAGACCTTAGTGACGCGCGTCAACAGACCTTAGTGATGCGCGTCAACAAACCTATTAACGTGCATCAATAGGTCTGTTGACGTGTGTCACTAAGGTCTATTGACGCGCGTCACTACATTTTTTTTGACGCGTGACAGAAAAATATCCCGTCGCGCGTCTGCAGCCTTCTATCATAGTGCTTGATAATCAGGTGAATTTTTTTCATACAACCCCCAAAAAATTTGCCTTCCCATAAAACTGGTTCCGGGGATATTCACTAGGTATTCTCCACCTCTGATTTCCAGGAGGTCTCTTAAAATGAACCCTGCAACAAAGTTTCATCCTTCTATTACTTTCAAATAAAATATGTTCCTTGTCGTGCATGGAGTTGTGATAAATTGGTAATTGTTCTTTGTCATCAATTTTAAATAATTAGCAAACTATTATTCAATTCTCTTTTTGACGTCATTTATAGATTTGTTGTGAAACTTATAACAATTATGGTAGAAAGAAGTATCTCTAGTTAAATAAAAATGGAATTTTCTTTTAAACCCCTTCAATTCGTCATCTTCCCTCAATTATTGCATGACTAGTAGGTGAATTTTGACATGATACGATTGAGAAAAACTTATGATTTCATTCTAGATTGAATGATCCTCACTCTGACCATGACTATCCTCAGTACATGTGCTAGTGTTTACTAACTAATAGTTCTACCCTCAGGTGTAGTTCTTCGATGAAGCCTCGTGATGATGGGTTGTGCCCTTTTATTTAGGTTTGTGAATCTCGTACATAGTATAAACCTCTAACCTTGGTCCTAACAAGGTGTTGAACTTAATGTAAATTAAAATTCATAATTCATTCCTTAGAATTATCTTTAAGCATGTTATGTACTTATGAAAATGAGGGTTTCGAACATGAGTGGAATCCACATCGTAATATACTTGTGTATGAAATCAATGAGTTGGAATAACTTTCTCTTCACAAATAGGGGTGTTATCATGGTAGGATTGTTCTAGTTGTGTATAAGTTGTGGGGTAAGCATAATTTTTATTTTTAGTTTTCTGATTGGTATGGTGTAGGCCCTTTTAGGTTATAACATAAATTAGTTGAATGTAGACCTATTATGAGAATTCAGGTAAATCAAACATTAAAATGTTTTGACCAATGAGAAGGGTAGTTGCAAGAAGGTCATAAGGTGCATAAAATTATAATTACATATCATCTTCTAATACACATCTAATACTTAAATTTTCAAGGATTAATCCACACTTGGTTAAGTGTGAAATCATACTCCTTAGGATCTTAGAGATTAAGTAAAGGACACATGATGTATGATTACCACATATTGTAGATATTTCTTTAGAATGATTTTAAATGCGTAAAAGTTTATAAATTTTGCATTTTATCCACTTTTCCCCCTCTTAGATAAATGTGTCCCTTAGTACTAGTAGTGGAATTACCATTTTCTTCTCATATGGTATAATTTTTCACCATTCATGAATGATTTTGAAGTTGATAGACCGTGGTGCCTCTCTTAAGGTTATTGGTGAAGGAAACGCTAATGCATATTCATCCAACGATTTATTTTGTTCCTTGGAAGGAATTTGACAAGAATATAGTTGTTGGGTTGTCTTGTTATATGCACTTAATATTTGATTTTCTAAGAGAAATGAAATGAGTACTTAGGTGTAGGGACAACACTCTTTGTAGTCATGAATCCTTAAGTATAAACTATGTTTCATTTGAAATACAAATGTTCTAAAACAATGCCAATAGTGAAACAAAAGTACGACGTAAGTGTAAGGAGTATAAGAGATAACGATATTTTGGGGTAGGAATAATTTCATACTTGAAGTCCTTATATCTCAACTAGAAATTTTCATGTTGTTAAAAATAAATATGAATTGCTCTTGGTGAGATCAAACTTTTGAGTAAACACGAGATATAAAAATCTAAATAAAATTTCTTGAGGTGAAAATGTTGAATGGATTCAAACAACTTATTGAACTATAATAGCTATAATAGAAAAAATAAAGGTAGTATGAGGAAAGCATGTTTATGGGAAGAAGTATCTTGAATCTAAATCTCCCTTAAATCTTAAGTTTTCTTCCTTGACTTCATGTTAGTTTCCCTTATGAAACAAGGGTAATATTTAAACATAGAATAATTTTTTTAGAAGCAGAACCTTAACATAAGACCAAGAGAATTAGGAAATTTGCATGTATTTTCAAATATGGAAAATAATTATTTAAGTTATGGAGATTTATCGTAAGGGAGAAAGATCCAAATTAAGTGTTTAAATTGTAAGTTGAATATTAAATGGATTTAAGAGTATGTATGTGGAAAAGGAGAATTTATCCTTGCAAGATAAATGATTTTGTAATTTTAATAGTAACTAAGATGTAAACATGGTAATGTTGTGTTGTGGATTTTCCAATCCTTGGGTCCCTTTTTTGGTTGGGTCATTGATAGTAGTTGTCCTTTATGGAGAATGTGGCATGGATGTGTATATGGTGTTATCATGTTGCTATTAGGAATATTAATATAGTGTAAACATTGTATTATGAGTTGTTGAGAGACAACTCATAATTACTTGGTATTATATGTGAAGTTGTTAAAAAAACTTCACATATATAGTTTAGCTATTATAGGAGGTTGTTTTAGCTATTTTTTTGGCTATATAATAGCCATGTATTATGTATGTCAAGATAACGAAGATCAATATATTATTTTATTATGTTATTCTGATCTAAATCTATCATTTGGTACAAGAGCGGCATTGATCTTGGAGAGAATACAGTTCTTTGTGTAGTTTGAACAACATTGTAGCAACATCCACTTAGAGCAGTCACAGTTTAGAGTGCTGTTGGAGTAGTCCACACAATCCACGCATTGCTGGAGCATGAGCAGTCGTAGTGCAAGCCGTTTGGAGCCTGCTGAAACACAATAGTCACAGATTGAAGAATGTAAAAAGCTTTCCATGTAATTAATTGATCTAGAACCACATAGGGGATAAGAGTCGCAGTCCTGGAACTTAGCAAAACATAGGTTTATCTAAAGCAGTTGCCACTTGCCACTTTCCACAACAAACATGCATGAATAATTAGTGGAAAAGTCTTTGTTGATATATTAAAATGTTTGGAGTTGATATATAATAAACTATATACGTGAGTTTATGGGTTGCAGTTTTTAAAAACGTTTAGAGTATTTAAAACATAATTTCCCTTTATTACTTTTTAAATAGTGATTTATCAGTATTATTACCATCAATTGTAATACAATAATTGTGAAAATGGAGAAATTGAGTCTTGTTGAGAAGTTCGAAGGACGTGATTTTCATACATGGAGAATCCAGATGCAACTGAACTTGATTGAGAAAGATTTGTCAGATGTGGTTAAACCAAATATGACAACACCAACAAATACAACAGATCTCACAAAATGGAATATCAAGGATTAAAAGGCCTTGGGAACTATTGGTCTTGGTTTTTCAAAATCCTACCTACACCATGTAGAATTCACAAAGTCTGCAAAGGAAATTTGGGAGATATTGAATAAACTATTCGGATCTGAAGCAAAGAGTGCTAAGACAGCTCTTAAGAAGAGACTTTATGGATTAAAGATGGATGAAAGTGCAAAAATGGAAGATCACATTAGCAAGTTCCACTCTCTTCTCAATAAAACTACAGGTATTAATGAGAAGGTAAATGATGATGATGCCAAAGCAATTCTTTTGAATAGTTTTCCTAAAAAAATTTCTCATATGGTTTTTACCTTGAGCAAGATTAAAATTGGTTTAGAGGGAGTAGTTTCTACTCTTCTTGATTAGAATGAACCTTTAGAACCAGAGTAATAAGTCATATATGTACACACCAAAGGTAGTATGTCATAAAAAAAGGGAAGGTATAATTCAAATCATGTTCCTACAAAAGGAAAAATCAAATGTTATTATTGTAAAGAAGTAGGACATGTCATACCAAATTGTAAGAATTGGGCACAAGATCTCCTAGATGATAAGCTTGATCAAAAGGCTTATATTGTTGAAGAAGAAACTGACTGGTAAGATTATGCAACTGATGAAGAATTTTCTTTCCCTAGTGATGAAGATTATATCTACTAAAATAACCAAACACTGGAGGCGGGAGGAAATGGAGGATGGAGGGCATCATCGCCTCTCGTCAGTCGCCAACGATGAGGTCCTATTTTGTGGTGGTGACATATTTATTTCCAGTTGTGTGTTAATTTTATCTGGTGTGCAGAATAAAGAGCAAAAATTTGTGTATGTTTTCTTGGTACATGCAAGAATTCATATATGTTCTCTTGAAGTGTTGTGATGTGGCATGGAAGGTGTCAGTTAGTGAAACAATTGTATAGGAGGGCAGCTTGTGTCTAGAGGAGAGGAACAATATGCAGACCTAAAAATATGCGTAGGCATATGATTCTAGTTCCAACTACACTTCACCCTATGTTCACACTAAGGGGGTGAATGTTAGGAATATTAATATAGTGTAAACATTGTATTATGATTGGTTGAGAGACAACTCATAATTACTTGGTATTATATGTGGAGTTGTTAAAACAACTTCACGCATATAGTTTAGCTATTATAGGAGGTTGTTTTAGATATTTTTTTGGCTATATAATAGCCATGTATTGTGTATGTCAAGATAACGAAGATCAATATATTATTTTATTATGTTATTCTAATTTAAATATGTTAGTTACCTATGTGGGTCAATGTTTTGTGTAAGTGTCGTATGTGATGTTAAGCTTTTCTATTAGAGCCCATTTGGTGTTGTGTAACAAGAATAAAAAAGTAAAAAAAAATATATTTGTACTCTTGTATTTTTGTGTCAAATTTGTGTGTGTTACATATGGTATCATAGTGGATGTTCATGCTCTCATACCTTTGGGATAGATTGGAGTTGTGATGATCTTGCATGGTCATGGTGAAGATGGGAAGAGTAATGTGATATATGTTGTGATGTGAACAACATTGTAATTGTGATATTATGAACACAAATGTTGTGAATGTCACTTAGTGCATATTTTTTATCATGTTGATGTAATTGTGATGAGATTATCCACTCTCCTTTTTATGGATTCAGCGAGGAGTTCACGTGTGACGTTCCTCCTTGTTGTGTGTGATAATAGTGTTGTTGTGGATTGTGGAGTGTTGGAGTATCTTATTGTTCTTTGATATATGAGTGTGTTGATGGGTTATATGACGGAATTGGTGTATAGTGAATTACATTGTATCATGATGTCACCACCATGTTGTAATGAACCGTGTGTGTTACTATGTTGTATTGTAATTGACTGTATGTTCTAATATCAATCACTATGTTCATCATACATATAATTCGTGTAATATGTGATGGTTCATGTCATAAATTAGGGGCGTATGGTGATCGTATGACCCCTATTGTACAATACTTGCACTTTGAGTGCATTATGTAGAAACGTGATGTATTGTAACCCGTTAAAGTAATGATTTTTCTATACCCTATATATATACTATGTGTAAGAGGTTATGGTTAATGTGTGTGAATCACAATCATGTTTTTAATGTAGTTATGTGTTATGTTGTGAAGCTTACATTAACAGACCCTAAGGGAAGAAATTGGTAAAAAGTGTATGTTTGGAGAGAGGAAATGAGTACCATTAACCAATCACTCTAGCCAAGTACAAGATAGGAGGTGGAGTCTTACATGTACTGAAAATCCACTTTCGTTCATTTGGATGTATGACACATATCTCGATGGGTGTCATATAAATTGTGTTTCGTGAACACCTTAGGCTCAGTAGATGGATGCCAAGCCATACCTTTCTCTCTCCCTATATGGTTGTCATATAGATGCCCTATGTGTACCTATGTATTGGTGTACCATTAACCAGTCATTCAAGATGGGTACAATATCAGGCAAAGGAGTCTATGACATAGTTGTATTATTTGACTTATGTTCATTTGGTATGCATGCCAAGGCTCGATGTCCGAGTGCCAACAACTCGATGTAGTATTGCCTGTATGGTGGCACGTGTGAGGCTCACACAATGATTGTAATATGTTACCCTTCTCTATCATGTATTATCATTCGTAAATTTATCATTATCTCTTTTCTTGTTAGTAAACGTACAGATGATTCAAATAGATTGATGCTGTTCTTTATATTATTGGGCATTTTATTTTTCGATCCTAGGCTGCAATAACTTGCAGAATTTTAGCACTATGGATATTTAGCACCCCTTCGATTTTCTACAGAAAGGCCACATAGTGATCGTAATGTGATATTTCTACACTTGTTTTTTATATAGCCTAGCACAAGGCTTGGACATTTTTCCACTTAGCATTTGAAACAACCATTAGTTATGCTGGATTGATATATGTCGTAAATGTGTTAGGAATAGGGTCACGTGATTTATGCTAACCACGAAGTGCCTTTACACCTATGGAAAATATTTAGCCATTCATTGTTCTGGGGGTACACCCCATTATTTTCATGTTTACAAAAGTTTTATAGCCTGGCCTGAAGATTGTTATTGATTTCCACATGTTATTTAAAATAGTCACTTGTTATGCTAGGGGTAATGTCATTATGACTCTGGATTATGCCTATGGGATTCACCATGGAGTGGTTGGACCTATGGACCTAGCTTCATTGTATGAGGGTAGTGCTCCAAGAGAGTCATAGGGTTGTGATATTTTTTAGCTACATCTTTACTATGCTACTTGGGTGGAGGATAAGAGGATTTATGTGCCTAGGGCCATATGGTGGACCCGACTTAATTAAATGGAGAAATAAGGAGAAGATTTATGGCTTTAGTGACTTTGATATGGCTACATGAGGAGATGTGGGCTCTAGAGATTTAAGTGACCCGATATGAGAAATTATGTGACTCTATGCATTTGAGGTACCCCAATATGGAGAAAGAAAGTGCTTTTATGGTTGATGCTTAGGGAGAAATGGGAGGTATATGATTGAGTTGTTGGAGTTGTGATGTTTTGGGAGATATATGGAGTTGTTTTGTGATTTTTTGGAGGTATATGGAGCTTTTTGTGATGTTTTGGGAGTCGTGTGGAGTTGGTACTAAGAATTATGTGTACTCTTGTGAGTCTTGTTAGGCATTGTTATGATTGAGGCTTGATGCTCCCCTTAGTTAATATGTACTATTAGATCTTGTCTTGGCATTGTGTGGGTATAGTCATGGTTTTTGGGTCATGTGATACAAGTTACATATGTATTAGTGTGATGATTTTGTTTATTAGTCACATGTGTGTGTTGGATTTATGCCTATGACATAATTGTTGGAAATTCTTCGTTTTTGTGGACAATTTGTTGTCTTTCCATGGTGGAATTAGAGGTCTTGTGATGTGATACAGTCATGAAAGTATGTAGTAATATGTCTTGTGGACCATTCAGTCTTGTGGTTTTGGGGCTTAATAGTGACATCTTGATGTCAGTTACTATTGGGCACCCACAAAAATAAGATGAATTGAAATATCTAAACAATGAAATACTGAGAGCATGAGATTAAGAAATACTTTAAATGGAAATACTAATTGAGTAGTAAAACAAAAGATAACTAACTACACAATCTTCACAGAACATTAAAATTTAAGATATTACCAAAATTAGTCTACTCCCATGTGGTCATATTGTAAACAAAAGTTGATTTTTTGAATGACATGTGTCATTATTGAATTTCTTTCCTACATACCTTTTGAGCTTTGGTGTAGTGTCACATCAAGGAAGATGCTCTTATAAGGGGAGGAAAATAAAGTGACCATAGCAAGAAAAAAACAAACAAAAAATATCTTTGGGATGCGTGGGTTGGTGGGCAAGTGGATGAGAGGTAGTGTGGAGTATGGGATGTTAGGGGTGGTAGGTGGAAGGGCCTTTCAGATCTGTCATGTCCCTTGAAGAATATGCAAGAATTTTATTTTCCTTGCATAATAATCCAAGCAACATTTATTTGAGGATAGCCAGAGACATTGCAAACATAGGAACCCCTAATTTAACATTGAGGGTAAAGTTAGTAGTAATTGGATGTTCACATTATTTAAATGCATGGGATGGACAGGGAACTATGCTAAATGGATCTCTAGTCAAGATTCATCCAAAAATCAGCTCCACTATGGGTTAAATCATCCCCACGCTTGGAGAAAAATATGTAACCCAAAATATTCTCATTTTACTATATACAAATTAATTTATCTATATCTGTAGTTGCGTCTGAAGCGGTTTATTTTGTCTTTCAGAGAAGGAAACTGTTGCCTAATGCTACTTTATTGTTATATGCAAAAGAATAAGAATAACATTGAGGATTAGGAAACACTTCATTTGGGCATAGTTTCTAGTTGTATTGATTTTACATCTTCTACTTCTGTCCACTTATGCTATGTGCATTGTAACCTCTACAACACCATGCTCATGGTAGATGAATACTACCACTTCATTATTCCCACTCTTCCTCTTTTATTTTGAGTAGTTGTTGCTTGGATTAAGATTGAAAGTGCCCTTTTCTTGTGTCACACTTATGCCTCTCCAATATTTGTTTCTTTCAGTCTCCCTTTACATGAAACACTTTTTTCCATTTCATCCATTGTTTCACCAATGCAACTCACAGGGGGTAACCCAACCATTTTTACTGCCATAAAACTTTTATGGAAAATTAATAGATGTAGAGGATGTATGGGATAAGTCAAGCCAAAGAGAATTTTCTAGAGATTTTCCCAATTTTGTACCAAAATAATAGCTTTTTAGTAATCATGGCACACGTGGAGATCCAAGGCAAAATATTGGAAATGGGATTTTTTTGTCATATGTAGTACCATGGAAGTGTTTTTGTAGGAAGTATGACAAATAGTTCTTTGAGAATACAGATGGCATATGAAATATTTGAAAGCCCCAACCAAGCGTGGCCTCATAGATTGCAAACGTTTATGGAATGTTTCGGGTTGCAGTGAATTTTTTATACAAATTTTCAAGAATGCAATCAATAAAGGGAATTAGCTTTTTCCAGATCCGTCACCAATATCCCCCCTATTCAATGCAAAAAATTTGGAGCAAGTCAATGAACCACATACCCATATGACCTGGTGGTTGTTAGTGAAAGTAATAGCTTGGTGAGTGATTGCGGTCACGTTGGATTGTTTCGTTGGTAAGGTGTATTAGAATTCAAATATTGCAATCATTATGTTTGGTAGGAGATAATTTGTTGGGTTGGAAAATGTGTATTTTGTGGCTAATTACTTTTACTAGAGGTATAGCGAGTTGGTTGATTTTATACAAACTTTATTGGTTTAGTGGAGCTTGTCGTACTTAGCGGGATAGTGCATATGTGGCCCTAGATGTTATCTTGAATGGTACAAATGGAACGGATGTGGGTGCACATGACCTATTTGAAAGGATGCTAAAAGAGTATTGCGGTGTTGTAGAATGCGAGTAATCCCATCTAGAGCACCGCTTGCACTACGGACGCTCGTATTTCTAGGAATGGTCTCCTTACCTTCATCTTTTATAATTTTCTTATAATTTGGTTCTTCAATTGCAATATAGTATAAATATTAAACCATTATATACTCAAACAATATGATATTTTAATGTGACTATTAGTGTGAAACAATAAAACTCTACCTTGTGATTTATGTTACTGATTTATAACTCTTGTTGTAACCATCAAACATGTTGCTACCAAATTATTATGCATTGCTATAAAAAGGTAATCAAATTAGGTGCTTGTCTCTACTAGTACTAGTGAAATTTAGATGAGTCATCAACTAAAACAACCATTTTTGTCTACCTTGCAAAGTTATAAAAAACACAATATTCAGAGACTCACAAAACAACATTCTGAAACCCAAAAAAATGATGTTGATTTTTTTGTGTCCCTTGTTATGTGGGGAATCATATCAAGATTTATATTGACCACTATTGAACATTTTTTCTCTCATCTCCACCCCTCTAGGAGCCATGTTACCCCATTTTGTAGTTTTAGGGAGTTGCTAAAAGTGAAAAGTTGGTTTTCGTTTCGTCTCACCATTTCGACCCTGAGAGAAGGAACACTTTTCTGCCTTCGCAAACCTCTAGTATGTCTACTAGAAAATTTCTTGTAACATTTAGTTTTAGAAAACCACATTTCTAGCAAGTTTGGAAAAGGGGTTTTGTAGGTCTCAGGCTATTATTTGACTAGGTCAAACTGGACCAACTACGACCGGTGGCTCTGAAAAACCCATCATCGTTTGTATCAAATTTTACTGTTCTCAGTTTCGTCAACCCAGATGAATTCTCCATATATAGGAGGGAATGTAGAAATATTTCCATGGAGATATCATCCATTGAAACTCAATTTTTGGATGAGGTTTCTTATCCCTCAAGCTAAAATTGGCTTCTTTTACAACTGGCCCATTTACCATCAATGTCCTCGAAAAACTAGCTTTCTTTTGCAAATTGTTTTCTAGTTCTAAACTCTGTTAGCTCCTGTGAATTCTTGTCATATAGGAGTACATGTAGGAACTTAACCTTTATAAATTTACCCATTTGCTGACAATTTTCAGATGTGGTTTTTTAGCCTCTGAACCAAAATTTGACGTTTTCGCAACTAGTATAAAAAATGTAAAATAAGGCCGCAAGACCCTAGTCAAGACAATAAACTGTCATGAAAAATTAGTGACACTTATAAGTAACTATATGCAACTCTCTCTTGTGGCTTATTGTGTGAAATCGAACTTTTTGAAAAATAATTTCTCTATATTCCCTTTCTTTCATATCTCTTTCTCTCTCCTCCCTTGGATAAGAAATGAAATGAAATGAAAAGCATATTTGTACTTAACCCTCTCTTGTTGTTTGCATACTACTTTTATTATGTAAAGGGAAAAATAAACATGATTATTCTATTAGATTTAGGTGGATTCCATGCCAATGATTTTTGCTGACTCATGCTCACATGGTTTTGCAGGATGCAAATAAGATGGTGAAATGAATGCGTGGTTGTAATTTGTTTGTGTATTATTATAATTTATATATTTTAATGGAAAAAAATATAGTATTTCTATGTTTACAGTAAAGTTCCATCCTTCTATTTCTTTCAAATAAAATATTATCCTTGTCGTGCATGAAGTTTAAATAAACTCATATTTTTTCCTTATTGTCGAGATTTAAGAGTTAGCCAATATTACTTAATTCTTTTCTTGACTTCATTTATAACTATGTTGTGAAACATACACCATGTATGAAAGGAATGAACTTATCTATAGATAAATTAAAATAGAATTTTCCTTTAAAACCCTTCAATTTTTCATCTTCCCTCAATTATTGCATGACTAGTAGGTGAGCTCTGACACTATATGGTTGAGAACAACTTGATATTTCCTTCTAGATTAAATGATCCTCATTCTGACAAAGACCATCCTTAGTATATGTTCTAGTTTTTACCAACTAATATTTCTACCCTTAGGTGTCATGCTTTAATAGAACCTCGTGATGATGGGTTGTACAATTTTGTTTCGCTTTGCAAATATCTTATCTAGTCTAAACCTATAAAGACTTGGTCTTAATGAGGTGTTGAACCTAATGTAAATTAAAACACATGATTCATCCCACAAACTTAGCGTTAAACATGTTATGTACTTATGAAATGATGTTTAGAACATGAGTGGAATCCATGTTGTATGATACTTGTGTTTTAAACATGTGAGTTGGAATCCCTTTCACTTCACAAATAAGGGTGTTATCATGGCAAAAGTGTTCTATTTGTGTATAAGTTGTGGGTAAGAATAATTGTTTTATTTAGTTTTCTTATTGGTATGGTGTAGGCCTTTTTAGGTGATAATGGAAATTAGTCAAAAGTGGACCTCTTATGAGAATTAGAGGTGAATTACACATTAGTATAATTTTTCGTAGTGATAAAGGGTAGTCGTTATAAGGTCATAGGGTTTCTAAAATTATAATTACATATCACCTCATAATACGCATCTAATACTTAAATTTACGAGGATTAATCCAAATTCGGTTAAGTGTAAAATCATACTCCTTAGGTTGTTAGTGGTTAAGTAAAGGACACATGATGTATGATTACCAAATATTGTAAATATTGCTTTAAAAGGATTTTGAACGCCTAAAACTTTATACCTTTTGCATTTCAACCCCTTTTCCCCCTCTTAGATAAATGTGTCACTTAGTATGTAGTAGTTGAATTACCTTGTGCTTCTCATATGGTGTAATTTTTCCCCATCCATGAATGCTTTTGAAGTTAATAGATCACGGAGCCTCTCTTTAGATTATTGTTGTAAGAAATGCTAATGCATATTCACCTAATGATTTAAATTGTTCCTTGGAAGGCATTTGATAAGCATATAGTTGTTGGGTTGTCTTGTTATTTGCATTTAATACTTGATGGTCTAAGAGAAATGAAATGAGCAGTTAGGTGCAGGGCCCCAACTCCTTGTAGTCACGAATCCTTAAGTGTAAACTATGTGTCATTTGAATTACAATTGTTTTAAAACAATGTCAATAGTGAGAGAAAATTACGACATAAGTGTAAAGAGTACAAGAGTTAACAAGGTTTTGGGGTAGAAATAATGTCATACTTGAAGTCCTTATAATTCAACTAGAAATTTTCATGTTGTTAAACATAAATATGAATTGCTTTTGGTGAGATGAAACTTTAAATCAAACAAAAAATATATAAAAATCTAAATCAAATTTCTTAATGTGAATATTTTTGAATGGACTGAAAAAATTTATCCAACAATAACAAAAAAAATAAAGGTACCATGAGGGAAGGATGTTTATGGGAAGAGGTATCTTGAATCTAAATATCCCTTAAACCCTAAGTTTTCTTCCTTGACTTCACGTTAGTTTCCCTTGTGAAACAAGGGTAAAATTTAGATGTCGAATAAATGTTTTGAGAAGTAGAACCTTAACATAAGAACAAGAGAATTAGGAATTTTATATGCGTTTTGAAATATGGAAAATCATTTTTTAAGTTATGGAGATTTAACATAAGGGAAAAAGATTCAAATTAAGTGTTCGTATTGTAAGTTGAATGTTAAATTAATTTAAGAGTATGTAGGTGGAAAAGGATAATTTATCCTTACAAGATAAATGCTCTTGGAATTTTAATTGTAGCTAATATGTAAACCTGGTAATGTTGTGTTTTAGATTTTCCAATCCTTGAGTCCCTTTTGTGGTTGGGTCATCGATAGTATTTGTCCTTTATGGAGAATGCGCCATTGATGTGTATATGGTGTTATCATGTTTCCTATGCGGGTCAATGTTTTTTGTAAGTGTCTTATGTGATGTTGATATTTTCTATTGGAGCCCATGTGGTGTTGTTTAGAGAGAATTTAAAGTAAAAAAATATTTAGATATTTTTATTGTTGTATTTGTGTGTCAAATTTGTGGGCATTACAGTAAATAACCCATTAACTGACCTACAGGGAGATGGGTGAGCTATTTTTACTTCTCAATGGCCGCCAAAATAACATCAAAATTTCCAAGAAGAGTCTTAAGTACCTTATCTATAATCATTTGATATGTAAGTGTCTCACCATGATATCTAACTAGATTTACTAGACCGACGAGATGTGTACAAAATTAATCAATTGTTTTTTTCTCATTTATACTCGAATATTATAAATTCCTTCCAAGTATTTAAAATTTTGCTACTTTGATTTTTCTAGCACTTTGAAGTGAATTTTCTATGTTTCCCTAAGCTTCTTTTGTCATATTTGTTGTTGCAATCCTATGAAAAATGGTATCATCTATTGCCTCCTAAATTATAAACATGGCTTTTGGATATTTTTTTCAAATTTACTTTTAAGCAATCCCTTTATGCCCATCTAAGGGCTTATAAGATTACTTTATCTAAAGGATCATTGACTCAATTTCTATAAAATCCCATAAATTATGAGAATAAGAGTAAGTTTTCATTTCAATGGTTGAAAAATCATAAATACTACCTTGGAATATAAAATTGGGAGTTGAGTGAGAAAATTATTGTTTTCGCCATATTTGGACAATAAATATGAAATAAGCTGCTCATGATCTACTCTGATACCAATTTAAAAGACTAGATGCGGCTGAAATCCTTTGGACAATGTGTGCTCTCAAAGAATAAATGAAAAAATAAAGTTAGAAAAATATAAAAAAAGAAACATAACACAAACTAAATTTGCAAAAGAATTAATAATTTGCAAGTAATTTAGTACTCTTCCTCTTTCTTCTCTTTCTTTCTCTTCATTATTAAAAATATAGAGTTTGTGCACATATTTATAACTCCTAACAAGTTTTTTCTCAAATCCATTTTAAAAAGCTTGTAATGACCACATTTTACACACACAAATACAACACTAAAAAATACCAAATTTTTTTTTTACTTACATTGCAGTACACATGAGACTATAGGAGATCACCTATGACAACACATGACATGTTTACAAAACATTAACCCACATAGATCACATGAAACCACATGATGCACATCAAGGCAATTTTTTTTTTAAAGACAAGGCACAACAACACGATTCAACTACAATATAAAATTACAGATAGGGTCTTCACACAACATGATATTTTTAGGATTACACATTTATTACAATCGTGTTTCAATATTTAACTTAAATTATAGAAGGGCTCATAATATGTTAATCATACATTTCTTTTCCTTTTTGCTAGATATCCTTTATACAATTTAGCATTTAACTTACGGTGTGTCTCATTAAATACAGATCATATACATTATTTCAATTACTTGTTTAATTTGTTCATTCGTTAAAAGGGTATTTATTTACATACAAGGCTATTAGGCCATACCCATAGGATTCATATCTAAGGGCATGCATCTTGATCTTATATCATACCTCCATTACACAATGGAAATAATTGTATCTCCAAAGGATGTGAAGTTCACATTTTTTGTCTAAGGATTTAGGATCACGTTAATTTCACTCATTTATAATTTAATAGTTGATTTAGTAACCACTAAGGATTATATACAAAATAGGTTCTTTATCCACAACAAGAGGATTTAATCACATTACAAGGAAGATCATGTTTCATTTTCCTATGGAATAACATCCCACGATTACATTTCCCAAGGTCAAGCATCAATTATAATTTTACTATAGTTATGCTCCAACAATTCATTAATGATCCGAAGGAACTTAACATGGAAACATTCTTCTATGTTTGTTTGTTTATAGATTATATTTCTTGAGGATAATTTACATCCAACTTAAGAGGATTTTTCCCTAACTAGGTTCATATGCTTTTGTATTGAATTATGTTGTCTATTTGTTAATAGGGGCATTTGTATCCTCATGAGACTACTAGTCCCTATCTTAGGGGATTTATCTCTAAAAAAAGATCATATAGTTTCACATCATACATCCATTACATAATAGGACTAGTGGAAGATAAATATGAAGTAGTTAATTGTTTAAAGGGTTAAGGTTCACATTAGATTTTACACAACGAAGATCCCTTTTCTCACCAAAATATGATTTAAACACATTATGAGAATGACATAATTTTCACCTTTCTCTGAACACATCACCTTGTGGTTACGTTTTCACAAACTAATCATAAATTAAAATGTTGTTAAGTTTCACAATTAACTCTTAGTATTACACCATATAAACCAAACGATAATAGAAATTGGGTATCGAGTTCATTTATGATCCCAACTCTTATAGGTGACTTCCAAGGTTAGTTGGAAATCTTCACCACTCAACATGTGTGTCAGTCTAAGAGGGTTTTACAATATGTTTAATGTTGATTTCCCAAGGAGTACTACCTTAATAGAACACATTCTACTTACTATACACATGGTTACCAAACCTAAGAGGGAATCACATACTCAAGAAAAAAGTTTTACCATGTTAATCCTAACCGTTGGGTCCATGACGATGCTGCTAAACATACAAGTTATCATGATAAACTTGAGCTTGGGATATTATTTACTTAAGATAAAAGTTTCTATCAAGTGTTAAGATTTAATTTCATTCTAAGGTCTTAGTTTTCTATGCTATAAAGAATCACACAGGAAGGGTAGTTATACATGAAGTTTATACTACGGTGGACTGTTTCATTTAGATCTCTTTATTACATTTTTTAGCTAAGAAAAACAACACACCAATTATTTAATCATCAATTAAACACTAGATTTTCACTATAAGATGTTAAATTCAATTTCACTTAACAAAATATCCAAATTTTACAATACAAAGCTTGGGATAAATATAACACCCATGTTTAGATGAACATTTCCTTTAAACACTAGCATCTTAAAAAATGTTACAAAACTTAACTAATAAACCTTTCAATACTTCAAAAAATGTTGAAATATCCTCTACAATTTCACTTAACATATATATCTAACCCTCTTTTTTTCCACATGCAAATCTGAATCAAAAGAACACCTATAGTTAAATACACATTTCTCAAAGCACCCCTAAAACTAGCATCTCATACACATTACAAAATCTCAACAATAAACTTTATTTTAATCTAGCAATACACACACACACACACATTCCATTAACATGCTTAATTTACAATAATACATAATGAATTACAACCACACCGTTTTGCCATTTTACTTGCATCCTGCAAAACTATGTGAGCATGAAATCAACAATAAATCGATGGCATGCCATTAACCTAAGTATAGCATAATTAATGTTTTTTAGTTTTCCATTTACATAGTAATAATAATTTTTACTCAAAAAGAGATGGTTAGAGACATATATTCATTTCATTTCATTTAACTTAATTTCTTAACTAAGGAGAGAGAAAGAGATAGGGAAGAGAGAGAAACACTATTATTGCAAAAGTCACATTTCACACAACAAGCCATAAAAGAGAGTTTCATATAGTTTTTTATACATAGCAATTTTTTTTTCATCATTTAATTGTCTTGCCTAGGGTCCTGTGGCTTTATTTCACATTTTTCTACTAGTTGCAAAAACATCAAATTTTGTCTTAGAGGCTAAAGAACCTTGCTCAAAAACTATCATCTAATGGGAAAATGCACAACAGATAAATTCCTATGAGTACTCCTATATACCAAGAATTCACAGGAACTAACAATATTCTAAACTAAAAAATGGTTTACAATTGGTGGCTAGTTTTTCGGGGCCATCGGTCATAATTGGGCTAGTTGCAACAATAACCAATTTTAGCTCGAGGGATAAGAAACCTCATCCAAAAATTAAATTTTTATGGATGGGATCTCAATGGGAATATTCGTATGTGACCTCCCATATATTGGAAATTCATCGAAGTTAACAAAACTGGGAACTGACAAATGGGTTGCAAACGACGACGAGTTTTCCGAAGCCACTAGTCGTAATTGGTCCAGTTTGACCTAGTCAAACTACGACTGGAGGCCTATAAAACCTTGTTGCCAAACCATATAGAAATGTGTTTTTCCCTGAACTTAAGGTTCCAAGAAATTTTCTTGTAAAAATACTAGAGGTTTGCAAAGGCGGACAAACATTTCATTTCTCAGGGTCTAAACGACAAGTCAAAATGAAACCCAACTTTTAAGTTTTAGCGGCTTCCTAAAAGTGCAAATCATGGTAACAAGGCTCCTAGAGGAGTGGCAAAGAAATAAAAAATAGTCAAATGAGGTCAAGGTATTGATTGATATGACTCTCTACATAACAAGGTTCACATACGATGCTTGACATGTATTTTATAGGACTTAGAGTTTTATTTTGTAAGCCTTTGGAAATTATATTTGTCTAACTTTACAAGGTGTACGGAAAAGGTTGTTTTAGGTAACTCATCTAGCTCTCGCCAAAACCAATGGACACAAGCACCTAGTTTTGACACCCTAGTTTTAGCATTACATAAGGTTATGGTCATGGCATGGTTGAGGGTCAAATTGTAAGTCGGTATCATAAATTACGAGGTGTTGTTTTATTGATTACACTAGCAATCTGGTTAAAATATTCAATTGTTTGAGTATTAAATAGTTTAATAATTTTATTATATTGCAAGTGAAAAACCAATCATATGAAAATTATAAAACATACAGGTAAGGAGAACATGCCCAGAGGTATGAATCCATTCAAAATTATGGGATTTAGTTCTGTATCTTAAATAGGCATTTCGTCAAGCAGTTTGCACGCATCCACCATTCCACCAATTTGAATTTTCTTGAAATATTTGATACCCTTTCCATGAAAAAATTTGAGCATTATCCTTAATGATCACAACCCTCCAAACCACGTTGGGTTGAGTCCCTCCCCATTTAAAATTTACCATTTTATAGCCCTCATTTGTTTGAAGATATCCTCCTTCCACAACTCAACCATAAATCCATATAACCCGATCTACACTGGGACTTTTGAAAAAAAATCTTTCTTGCTTTTAAATCCTTCATCGCAAGTATGGATATAAACCTTCCCTTCCCATAAGATGTGGGCCTCCACAAAAAGTTTCTTCTCTTTCTTTATCTGAATTGAAAATCAACAAGAAACTCCACTGGGTAACAATCTCACCCTTTTTTTGCATAATCAATCTTCCAATGATGATCCAGCCAATTGTCCAATTCCACTGCATTTGGGTAAAAACATGCAATCTTGTCCTTTTATTTTTTGTTCATGGTGGTCATATTTGGGGCTATCACATGAACATCCTCCAAAGATGGGATTATAAATTGAGAGGGGACAAGGTGGATCCTTCTCTCCAAAGAACCATTTCCATGAAATCACTACCTCGCCTCCTTCTCTTAATTCCACCTACGTTGCTTACCTCCATCACTTCTGCCATTGCACACACTATGCATCGTTCCATATTTTTTTCATCTCTTTGTACTTACTAATTTTGGTATGGATTGTGCAAGCATATTTCCTAATCAACCCTAAAATCTCTTCCAACAATATTTCCACTCCTTCAAAATATTTTAAATCACTCAGTCTCAAAAACAAAATACAGAAAATCCTATCATCATGCTCGTAATTGTTCTATCTTGACGCCAAATCGAATATCTATAGATCAAGACTAGTGTTTTGTTGGGAAGAGAGCAAGGAGATTAATTTTGGAGGAGAGAAACCTTCCTTCTATTAAGTTGTAATTGGTTCTATCAATCACATGAATGAATATTGGTGGATTCCTTGTCCATTCTTATGATTTTTTGCCAAATCCAAATGTTGATTTGTCACACCCACATTGCCATCGATCAATAACCCTTAATTTTTACTGTAATTTTTCTGGATGATGAAGAATTGAACCCTATTTTTAATAAGTGATGAGTTATTTGAGAAGGGAGTGGTTTGGATCATAGAAATAAGAGTTAGGAAAGAGTCCGCCATTGTAAAAGCACTGAACCTATTTTTGTAACTATCCAATTACTAGTAAATTTGTAATGTTGATAAGGTTTCACTGTGAGTAATTCCTTCGGATCTCAAATAAATGGCATGTATTATTATGCAAGGAAGATGAAAAGTTTGACGGTCTTTCAAGGGGCCCATATGCCTTGGGTAGTTGCAATTATGTCTTATGCCATATATCCTCAATACCCATGCATAAATAGAAGCCCATGCTCTGATAAAAGATGACCATTTAGCCCTCCCCACACGTAATGAAATTTCCCCCCTTTCCTTTCTAATTTATTTATTTTTAAATTTTTTGTTCTATATTGGTTTATGGATAAGGAAAACGGTACAAGGCACTACACTTCCCTCCCCTTATAAGAGAATATACTAGATTATCTAGAGTTCAATACAGAGGACATATGATCCCTAAACTTCCTAGTATTGGAAAATTATGAAATATGACTTCGATAGCTTTCCATCGACTATTTGAACGTTGCAAATGGAGTCCGTAGGCACATCTCGTGACTGGTCAAAGTTTGGTCAACATTGGTCAATGAAAAAATGGATGATTTTGAAATCATATAACATAAGCACCATTGCATTGAACTCACCAGGACATTTTTGACATACTTTGAACAAACCAAATTTGATTCCATATGTGAAAGTTATGACTGATCAAAGTTTGGTTAACTGGTGGTCAACAACCGAAGGATGCACTAAATGGACAAATGACATGGTGATACATGGCATAATTGCATAGCTGCATTTGAAACGTGGAAAATATGCATGTGATCATGAGGATAAATTATTTATACACGTGGCATTAAAGGTGGGTTTATGGTTTTTACCCACGTAAAAGGTTTTATAATCTTTTTATTAAAACAGAAAAAAGAAAGTTTACGTGGTTTTTTTAGTAGATAAAGCATATTAAAAAGGCTTGCATATAATGTGAGATTTTCTCCACACAAAGCTTCTCCATCCATGTGAAGAGTGGATATTATTATGGGGTTGATTTTTTTTAAAATATGGCTTAAGCTTATTTAAAAGCTTAAAAAAGAGAATTAATCTCATTTAATCCGCTCAAAGCCTATTAAGGCTATGATATTATATGAAGTGGTTTAAAATTTTGGTGTCCAAATTATTATTATGCCAAAAAGAATTTGGCTAAGCCCAATCTATTGAGGATTATTACGGGTTCTTTAAAAATAAGCCATAGATATTATCAAATATCCTTATATTTCAAGCTCCTAATCAATATAAATATGGGACCCAAGAACATTGTAAAAACACACAACCCTAAGATATTTTCTTAGAGCTCAAAGGAGGGGGAGAATATTTGGGAGAAATATTTATAAGTCCTATTATTATTATTTTAATAGGAAAATATGGTGGTGTTATAATGTGTGCCCATAATAAAATGTGAAGGCCCACATTTTTGAGAAATAAGTCCTATATTATTATAGGCACATTTGGAGAAAATTCTTAAAGGTCTATTTATAGGCATTTGCATGAGTTATATTATATTATTTAATAGGAATTATTATAAAGAAGAAGATGTGAGTTTCTCTCTGAAATAATGTTCCATTCCCGAGCCAAAGAGAACGACATGAAGTTCGAAGGCGATTGTAGAGGCGATATTATGGAGATGAAAGACCTATTTTAATATAGTCATTATGGAGAGATACTAAGACCTATATCATATATGAATCATCTTTATTAAGGATTGATAATATTTTTTATCATCAAGATGAAGATAATACCTATTATTTTTAATAGGAAACATTATTATTGGAAGTTATTCAAACTACCCAATAGGCCACATTCGAGCCACACTTCAGAATGCAAAGCCTAGAGAATTGATTGAGGTGCCATCTGGAAGACCAATCAGTATACCAAATGACTTTGTTCGTGAAAGAGAATACTGTATCAAATCTTCTTATCATCCAGGATAGCTATTTGAGTTTCAGGTTCATGTTCCATTATGTATTCAGTATTATCATGCTTATATTGTCTTATTTGTCATAGTCATTAAGTGGATAATAAATCAGTTCTATTTATGCACTCGAAGACATAGGAATTCTATAGAAATCTGTTATCAACATGCGTGCAGTGTATTTTAATTATTGCATTCCTTTAAGTTGATTTTAACAGAGTATGTTCATACAATAATTTAAAGCCTATAGGGGTTCGTGATCAAGTGAATTTTTTTTTGTCTTTTTTTGGATCAAGTTGGTATCAGAGCTGGTTGTTCTTACCAGTGAACCTACTATTATCCTAGTAGGTTAATCAGTGTAGACTGAGTTGATAGTGATGGCATCAACTTGTACTTGTGGAGTCTAGATTGGTGGGATAAGCTAAGGGATAGGTTTATCATCCTTACTATTTTCTCTCATTTAATATTTGGATTACTCCATTATATCTCATATGCAGATGAGAGATCGTTCAAAGATCCATAGGGAATCTATTTAGATAAGCCGATACCAAGGATTCTATAACTGGTAAGAAATCTAAGGTGTAATAAATGTTGACATTATGTTCAACTATTATTTAAGGATTTAAAGCATTATTTATTGCTCTTATCATTAAACCAACAAACTATTGTGCTAGGTAGAATGTAATAATAAGACTCCATTATGGGAAATGTTTATATACATCTAACCAGTCATGGCACATTAGTAAAAGACCCAATTTTGGGAATTGTTTTTACTCTGTTATACTTGCATTGGTAAGACCCCGTAGAGGGAAATTATTTTGGTAATTTTTCTAACACCATGAGATGTAGTATATTTTATCCTTGTTGAGTTCTTTGTCCAGTAGGGAGGAGACAAATGAAGTTAATCCATATTGTGATGCAGTGGAGAAGACAAAGTACATAAGCCACTGAATAGGAGAAAACTTCGTGACATGTTCATCATGTGAAATTATTTTCCTATAAATTTGGTACTAAGCTTATTGTACAAACACTATAAAAATGGAGCTGTATTACAACTAATTTTTCATGATGTATTAGGAAATGTTTTTCCTTACGCTTTTATTTGGAAGTTGTATAAAGACCCTTTTAAGGGAACATATCTCATAATTAATTTTTTGAGTGATTGTTATAATTGGATACTCATTTATATAAGATTAGAGATTTGTCAGCTATTTATATAGTTGAGCTCACTGGTATCAACTCAGATATTCATTCTGTATAGAGGCTCATTATGGCCGTGCAACAGGATGGTACCTAATCATTGTCATCATTGGGGATTATTTTGTGTAGAGGAAGAAGCCGTGCAGCTAGGTAAGCCACCATCAGACACTTCTTAGTACCGCGTAGAGAAGGCCAAGGCCTTGCAGTAGAATAAGGATTACCAGGAGGTTTCAACATAGTGGTGTAAATTCCACATGTCCCAGATTTGTAGATACAATGGAAACACCTTAGGTCTGTGGGTATACTTATTGTTGAGGTGAGTCTCTGGTATCAAGACCAATTCCTTATTGATGTATCATAAACTAATTTTTTTAGGGTTTTGAGGGTAAAAAGATGATTGTAACTGAAATTGAAATGGGTGATACACCAAACTTATTGAGGGATTTGACTGAGTATATGCACAATAAAATTGAGAATGAATTTTAGATGCATGAACCAATGGTTTTCAGTAAAATATTAAGGCAAAACACTTATGTATAGAGAGATAAAGCAGAACAACACAACAAGATAAACATGCACACTAAGACTATGAAAAAAAAACCATATTTGTAGCAAGGTAAGATGATTAATAAGGGAATTTAACATTCAAAAGAATTAATGGAAAGATACACACCACTACAAATAATTGGAAAGGTCAAAACTAGTTCTCATTCAAGGCAAAACTGGTGGAAATATGCATCAACACTCCTATGTCCAAAAATTCCTCTTCTGTGCCTTACTAGTGCACAAAATATATACCAAAATACTTCACCCAACCCTTCCTAAAAATAGACTAAATTTGTACTCGCCCATGCATGCTAATTTTACCCCTTTATCATGAATAAATAAAGGAATAAAAATAGACATGTTGATTACAATGAGGCATTAATAGCCTTAGTTACAAAAATACACTTAGTCAAAGTGTAGTTGACTGTTCTATTTTTAAATAAATTAATATCTTGGGTGAATAATTTGGCTAATATTAGCACTTGCTTGTTGTGCAAGTATTCTCCAATGTGCATGCATGATTTTTTCCTTCTGCATGTTAAATAATGTGACACTTCTGATGTTGACACTACAATTTATCCACTTGCAATGGTATTTTTTCTTTTATCTTTGTTATGTCCTCTTGTGAAGGCATGTAAAAAAACATTATGTGCAAAATAATGCCTTTAATCTTCAATACTTAGCAAAACTTATTCAACTTCATGTGGGGACCACCTGTATTTACATGTGCAAGAAATAATACCTTTATTTTGTGGAAAATAAGGTAATTAGGACACTTTAGCAAAATTAACCCTCTGATGTTGACATATGTGACATTACATGTATCATTTTTTTGCATCATTATGCATTTATAGTTGATTGATGAAAAATTAATTGTTTGATTAATCTTGTTGACAATTTACATGCAAAATCAATCATTAGATTATCCACTTTGGGGACTAGCATTTTAGTTTAAGGTCCATTGTAATAATTATTTAAAACAATCATTAGGTGATGGGACCCATTAACATATTATGGCTTATTTTTTTTCCAACTTTTCATTATAATTGAATAATTTTTTAAAGGTTAAGGCCCTCCTTTTCTGGCAACCCCTTTTATGGACTTGGATAATAATTGTTTGAGCATGTAATTTGGATTAGACCACCTTTGGTTTATATTAGCATTTAATCATATTTTGCGGACCTTTTGTGAAGTCTATGCAATGATAATCTAAAATATTGGTATTTCCCACTATTTGATAATTTGACCCTTTTTATTTGTGGAAATGGCATTTAATTTTTGTGATAACATTGATAACAACTCTGAGTTTGTATTGATCATGTGGCTTCATATCATTTATTGATCTCTGTACTTTGGGGCTGACCTCTACATGATTCTGACCTTGAAGATTAGGTAGTTGGGGTTGCATTAATTGGTTAGGGTTGATTTGTAACCATTTGATTTATATATATGAATCCATTGTTGATCTCGAGTCGTGAGGTTTGCATTGATCTTGGTGATTAATCTTTGATGTTGATTCTTGTATTGATTTACATCTATCCACGTTGATCTTTTAACCTGTGGTTACTAGGTGGTTGAGCTAGTGGTTTACTCATTCGTGTGTCATTCGTACTTGTACTTTCAAACCATATCAACCATCAATCTACAAATCTTGATGAGTTAGGTTTCATGGAATTTAGGGTTATTTCTGCGAGTAAAAAAATTCAAAACCTAATCATTTTTCCATTCATTTTTGATGTTCTAAAGATGGCTGAGCCCTTGGAAAAATTTTCCAGATCACCATTAATGTGTTATTTTGAGCTTTGATTTGAACTTTCAAAAACTGCATTTCTGTAGACTTGTTTGAGCATTTGAATATTTGCTTCTTTTTCTTCAAATTTTTGAAAAATCTTTAAGAGGGTTGCCATTTTGAATGGATTTTTCTAATTTTGGCTCCATTTTAACTTCTTGTTTTTCTGGTTTCGTTCCCTTGAGATTTCATTTGATCGCGGAATTAGACTGAAGCTTCTGTTTGATTCTGAAAGCCATAACTTTCAAAAGGTACCTATTTTGATTTTGAGTATCAAATTTGAATTCTTCTAATATTTGATCATTTGTTTGTTTCTTGAGCTTCTGAAATTCATTGTGGGTTTTCTTTTGAATGATTTCTTTTATTTGGGCCTTGCATTTTATACCAAGGTCTGTATTAATTTAGCATCTGGTTTATTTGAGCTCTCTGTGACAATAGTAAATTCTCACTTTTTGAACTTTTCCTTTTGAATTTGAAAAGGATATTGGTTGTTTCATTGAAGATCGAAATAGGTTTTGAACTTTTATCTAATTTCTTGTTATTGTTATCTAAAAATATTTTCTTTATTAAATCGTTTCTGAATGAAATCTCTTAAAGATCTATCTTTTTATTTCCTTGAACTTCAGATTTGAGAATTTTGCATTTTGGGTTCATTATTTCAAAGTGTCAAATCTATTGTAAATTCATGAGCTTGACTTTATCTGAGTATATTCTAGATTTGAAAGTTTCTATTGTGTTTTGTTTGCGTTCTGATTTGGATTGCTATTCCTTCTAAATATTTTTTCATTTTCTTATGTACATTCCCTTGACACCACTTGGGTTTGTTTGATTTAGACCTTTCTGATTTTGCTTAATTATTTCATATTCATTTTGTGGTTTCTATTTAATCTATGCTCTTATTTTTGAAAATTATTTTCATTGGGTATTCATGATATTTCTTTTGTACCAACTCCTAGGTAGTTTATCCTCAAATGAAGGTATTGTTCATTTGATTTTGTCTTGAATTGATTATTTTGAAAGATGAAATCTGACAAGCTGCTATGTTTTCTATTACTTCAATTTTTGAAAATTTCAAAACTTTATTCTCATTTCCCATCAAGCTTTCATTATACTTTTGACTGTTATTGAATTGTTAATGGATTGAGGATCAAATTTGAAAATTTTATTCTTCATGGTTTGTAAGCTCATATGTTTGATCATTTGATTGTTACTAGAATTTTTCTTCTTAGTTCCTTACTTTGATCATATTATGTTCAAGCTAAAATGAATTTTTAGATCATGTTTTTAATTTCTCACTATGTTTGAAATATTCCGTTGCTTGATCCATTTTTTGGGTTTACACTTTTTAACATAGCTTTGATTCTCGCTGCAAATGCTTTATAATTCTTGGATTTCAAAAAATTTATTATTTAAAATTATTGTTCGATCTTTTACTCTTGAAAGTTCATTATTTTGCTTCTATGAAATGTTGTCATTCAAATTGTTACTACCTTCTCATTTGAATGTATACTTCAAATCCTTTGAATTTGAAACTTCATTTGCTTCTAATCACTTACTTGAAAGGACTCTATGTTTCAGATAAATTGTTGATTGTGTACTTCTATGAAATCTATTTTGCTCACTTTTGATAATGATTCGACTCTGGGATTTAATATTTTTTCATCTTGAAACCTATTCTTCATTTTTTGATGAGATATATTTAAGCTTGGATAACTTTAGAAATTTTAAACATGCCTCTTTGTAGGCATTGAGAAATTTTCTTTTAATGGTAGTTGTATTTTATTTCAATGCTATTTATTTTAATATCTTTTTTGCTAATCTCAATAGCCATTCTTATTTAATGTTTGAAATTCACTTTAATGATGTTGCATCTTTAAACTGATTCTCTTTTGACCTTATTGTTCTTTGAAAACCTTAAGCTCAACCTTGGTTCTGAAATTTGATTGAATGTTCCAAGGTATTTCTCTATTTTTTGTGCATGGTTAAGCCTTCCATGCAATTTTTGTAACTGTATTGTAAATGATAAGGTTGTAATTTTTTTTAAGAGGATTCTATTTCTTTGTAATTAATTGACTTTGATATTTTACCTATGAAGTAAATTGCTAAGAAGCTTCAAACTTGGTGAAAAATTTGTTCATTGATTAGCCTTGTTTCTGATAAAATTGAAAACTTAAAAGAATAATCTGTACTTTGTATTCCTTAATGATTGTATGTGTACTTTAAATCTATTCATCAAAGATTTTTTGTTCATTTATTGATGCATCACTATAATTAAAATATTTTGATTCATTTGATATGTTTTGAATATTATACCATCTATGTTTTATAAAACCACTTTTGGATTCTTTTCTATACTGATTATTTCTGAACTTTACTTTTCTCCATCTAAACCTGCTTCTTGTCATTCTTTTAAGAAATGAATGGATTCAAATCTTGCAGATCTTTTCTAATTTGAAAAAAATTGTATGCATTTCTTTCACTTATAATTTCTTCATGATATGTTGTTCTATTAACCAAATTGATACTAGAATTTTGTAATCTGTAGTTTTGTAAGATTTGAGTCACTCATTCTTTTGTTTGCAAATATGCTATTTAAAATTTGAATTAAATGTTTCTTTGAACATATTCCTTGGAAAATTGAACTTGTATTCCATTTTCTTTTTGATTTTGATTTGTTTAAACTATTGTCTCAGGATTCATTCTGATCTTTGAAGAATATACTTTTCTATTTTGGTTTGAATAGTTGATTTGTAACTATCTTGTAACCATGCTAATATTTGAAAGTGTACTTGTTCCTTTTTTAGATGCATTCAGTTTTGAATACCTTTTTTATAATCTAAATATTTCAACTGTAATGGAAACTTGCATTTCATTTGTCCTTTTCTGTTCAAATGATTTAGCTTAATTCTTCTTTAAATGATGAACATTTGATAATCCTTTATATGAATCTGAATTCTAAACTTGAAATCTTGTTTTAGTAACTTTATAAAGAATGTCTTAATTGATTCTTCTGGCATCTCTGAAATATTCCTCATTTTGTTCATTTCCTTTGGAACTTTGAAAATTTGTGCTAAACTTTTTATTTCTTTATTGAAGGCCACTGTGATTGATCTATCTTCTAAACATTCTCTGTTTGTACTTTCTTTGAAATTTTGATGACTTGATCTTCAACTTTATCAAATCTATTATTTATCAATGAAGTGTAATTTTGAAATGATGAAGCATTTCTTACTTTATATACAAAAATTTTAATTCATGATTGATATCTTCTGTTCAACCTGTACCTACACACTTAAGAAAATAGTTAGAAAATAATCAGGCTTTTTGGCCTCTCTTATGTTCCATAGTATTTTTCTTTCTCTTTTTTTCGTCTGTCATGATTCTTGTGAATTCCATGAGCTTCTATAAGATAGTGCCTTATCAATTTTATATTTGTTACTTGATGTACCTTATTCCTATGATATTTGGAAATACATTTTCATGAAGTTGGAGAGTACATGAGTACAGATTAAACCTTGAGCTCTTGACTGATTTATTTTCCTTTCATTTTTTTAGGTACACTGTAGCTATTGGATGACAAATATGGAAGATGGAGCTGGAGCTAGAAAAAAGAAGAACTAGGAGAAAACCCAAGGCAATGATGGGTTTCTTCTATACTCTTTTACTTTTAACTTTATGCACATGTACTTCCTACTTCAGAAGTTATGAGTTACATCCCATGGCTTGTGTGGGAAACATTGAATTTCTTCATGAATAAATGACATTAATTTCTATAACTGAGTTGTATACTTCTTTCTACATTCAACTTTTATGATGGATATTGATTGTATAATGAAATAAACAACTCAATCACATGATTAATAGTATTTACACATGTAGAAATAATGAGATTTTGATGTACCTATAACTTAATAATGAACTCTTCTGCATCATGTAAATTGCAACTCTTGTTTGTTGCTTATTAAATATAACATTTCACCTAAACTTGTGATTCCTACCTTCATCAAGGCAATGCATTAGTCCTTCGGGGATTTTATGTTTCCTTGCTGAAGATGAACATGGAATGGTAGTCTATGTGAGGTGTTACATTCTGTAACAACACACATAGCTGTAGATTACATGTAGTTAATCAATTGTTGTAACTGAAAACACAATGAAAAATTGTATGATTTTCCCCTAGTTAGGTCCATTTCATCAATGCCTTCCATTGAAAACAAAGTTTTGAGTTGCCCATTTTTGCACGAGTGCAAAAATTGTCAACATTTCTGGTGATCCTGTGGGGAAAGCTTCCTGCTAGCTTGTAGACTAGTGCCTTGCTCTTGTCCATTGGGCATGGAGTTGAAGCATATAACCAAAATATGCCTTTTCTGAAAAACTGACCCTTCTGAAAAACAAACTAAAGTTGGGAAAGGATCTGGTAAACCAGATCACATGCACGAGTGCACTTATTGAATTGAAAAACATTGCAATGTGCATGAACTGCACTTATTGAAAGGGAAATCCTACTCTAACCAAACACTGTAGGATTTTCAATAACAGTGTTTAAGAAACATACCATTCACAGGAATGGGAAGTTCTTCTCCATTCAGCCTTGAAAGTTGAAATGCATTGTGCTCTTTGCAAGCTGAAATCATGTAAGGACCACTCCAGATAGTGTCAAACTTCATGTGGTTTCCTAGCTTTTCATGATCAACATCCCATTTCAACACAATGTCTCCTTCATTGAAGACTCTGAACTTAGCCTTTTTATCAAATGTTTTCTTGATCTATCTTTGATTCTTTTCCATATTCAGATGAGCTTGATCTCTTAGCTCTTGTAGCTCCATTAATTCTACATAACAAACCTGCATTGGTTCATTCTCAAGTAGTTCCATCTGATGTAGTAAATCCAATGTGGGAAACTCAACTGAGATGGGAATTCTTGCCTCTCATCCATAAACAAGCTTGTACAGTGAATTGCCAACTGATCTTTTAGGAGTCACTCTATCAGCCCAAAGTGTTGAATTTAACATCAGATACCAAGCTCTTTGGTTGTCCTTGAGTGTTCTTTTGATGATCTTCAAAATATTTTTGTTAGTACTTTCAGCTAACCCATTACCTTGTGGGTAATAATTAGATGAAGTACTCAAATAAATTCCATGCTTGACAACCCAATCTGTTACCTTTGCACCAAGAAATGCTAAGGCATTATCTGAAATGATAGTTGTTGGAACACCAAATCTATAAATTATACCTTCGTAAAATGATAAGATTGAAGTCTCATTAGCTTCTTTCAAAGCTACTACTTCAGTCCAACATGTGAAATAATCTGTAGCAGTCAAGATCCACTTGTGTCCTTGTGATGAAGGTGGATTTATCATGCCAATGAAGTCAAGACCCCACTACATGAATGATGATCCACTGAAATAGGCTGCAGGGGAAGCAAAGCTAAACATTCCTTTCCAACAAAGAAAGCACACTTCTTACACTTTCTAATCCATTCAAAGTAGTCCTTGAATATGTTGGGCCAATAGTAACCAACTTTCATAATTTTTAAGGTTGTAGTACATGCTGAAAAGTGGCCTCCTACAGGTCCTTCATGAAACTCAGATAATAGTTGCTAAATTTTATCATAATCAATACATCACAGAAAAATTCCATTTATATCCCTTTTAAACAACACACCATCAATGAAAACATAAGGTACAACTTGTAACCTGAAATATCTTCATTTATTCTTGTCCATACCTTCCGGATAAGTACCATGCTGTAAGTAATTAATCAAATCAGTCATCCATCTTGATTCTTGAACTTCTGGATTGAGTTTTGGTTGTTGATTTTTAGGCTGTAATAAGATTTCTGACTGCTGATATGTGATTTCAGCATGTTGTAATGAATTTTCTGATTCTACAGCCTACTTGTTTTTCCATATCAGCAATCATATGTTCACACAATCCTTTTCCTCAAACTGTTTTTGCAACACAGATGTCAACATCATACTCCATAACCTTTGTAATCCAGCCTGCTCTCTTCTCATTCAGTTCTTTGTTCAACAAGAATGCTTTAACACTTGGATGAGAGACTAAGACATGTATCTTATTATTGGAAAGCATGTACTTGAAATTATTTAATCCTCTAACTATAGAAAGTACTTGTTTTTAAAGAAAAGTGTACCTTGTCTCGTAGTCATGTAAGCTTTCCCAAAGAAAGCAATTGGTTGCTCAATATTTTCATCATTAACCTAAGTTAATATGGCTGAAATGGTTTCAGCTCCTGCAAGTGCATACATTGTAAAATCCTTATCAAAATTTGGATTTTCCAGGGTAGGAGCTTGTGAAATAGTTATCTTGATAGCTTCAAATCCTTTTCTTCCTTCGTGGTCCAAGAGAAAGTTTTATCTTTCTTTAACATGGTTGTTAATGGCTTGACTAATGCTGCAAAATATGGAACAAATCTTCTAACAAAGTTGATTTTTCCAAGAAAACTTTGTAGTGCTTTCTTATGATGAGGAAAGGATAGCTGTGAAATTGCTTCAATTCTGAAAGGATCAATAGCTAAACCTTGTCTAGAAACAATATGTCCAAGTAATTTACCTTGATGGACTGAAAATATAGACTTTTTGGGATTCAATGATATTCCAAACTACCTGCAAAGCTGAAAAGTCTACTTTAAATGCATAAGATGATCATCATAATTCTTTGAAAATACAGTAACATCATCTAAATAAACCAGTATGCATTTATTTAATAGGATGTGAAAATCCATGTCCATTACACGTTGAAACATTGCACCGACATTAGAAAGTCCAAAAGGCATTCTTTTGTAAGCATAAGTACCCCACTTTGTAGTGAAAGTTGTTTTGTATCTGTCTTCTTCACACACAAGAATCTGATTGTATCCACTATAACCATCCAAAAGGGAACAACCTATCTAAACCTGAAACTATTCTTAAAATCTGATCCATGTTGGGCAGTGGATAATTATATTTTAATGAAGCTTTATTAAGATCTCTAAAATCCACACATAGTCGGATTTCTCCATTCTTTTTCTGAATAGGAACAAGATTAGCTACCCAACTTGAATGTTTGAATAGAAAGATAATACATGATTCAATCAGTTTGGATAACTCTTTTCTCATCAAGGGTTCAATCTTAGGATTTACAGGCCTTTGTTTTTGCCTAACTGGCTTGGAATTTGGCTGTAACTCTATGGTATGTTGAGCTAAACTGGGATCAAAACCTCTCAGATCTTGGTATTTCCAAGAAAAAACATCTTTGAATTCTTTACATAAATTAATAAAAGACTATTTTTCAGCTAAGGAACATACCTTTCCGATAAATAATTTCTTTTCATCATCAACTAAGATCTCTTCATAGTTATCTGTGTGAGTCGAGATCTTCCCTTTATCCTTTCTTAATTGATCATCAGAACTAAAAATATCTTCTAATGTGACCAGTCCTTGGGGCAGCTTGTTTGTCTTCAATTGAACAATCTGGTCACCATATAAATGCTGCAGTTTTTCTTGATTTACTGTAGAAAATTCAGCTTCTTGCTGCAGAAATCTACAAATTTTCTCATCATCTTCGAAAACTTGCCAATTTTCTTCATTATCAGGTACTGAAGGTCTGATAATCAGTTTTATATGTGGTTGTACTTTTTTGTTTTCAATCTGTTCTAGCACCTCAAAGCTAGCACCAACTGCTGCAAGTTTGTCTGCATGTTTGTTTTCAGCTCTTGGAACAAATTACATATTAATAGCATCAAAATCCTCCATTAAGTCTTAAACTCTATGTTTGTAAGATTTCAGTAATGAATTCTTACACACATTAAAGTTTTTTACTTGATTAATTACTAACTTTGAATCACCAAAAACTTGCAACATGTTGATACCTCTTTTTCTGGCCCATTGTAAGCCATGAATTAATGCTTCATATTCAGCTACATTACAAGTACATGAGAATTGCAGACTTAAAGATAAAAAATACATTTTGTAGGGGAAGTGATCATCAAACTACACCTTGTCCTTTTTGGTCTTGGCTCCATCAAAATGACGCGTCCATAGCCCTTCTGTTATTTTTTCTATTTTGGACAACAAGGGGATTGGTGCATTTTCTTCATGCAAACAATAAATGCCAAATAAATCTTCTTCTTCTTCTTTGAAAGGATCATAAGCATGTTCTTCTTGATTTTTTTCATCCATAAACAGATTAGAAACACCATCTAATGTAGAAACATGTGTTGTAACGTCAAAATCAGATTGATCTATGGCTGCATAATTTGCTACAACATTTGAAGCATGAGGCTCAATATGAAATCTAGCCAGAGGCTCTGAATTAATAGTAACTTTAGTTCCATACCTTGTAGTAAAGAATAAGAATGACCAATCTGAAGAAAGATAACCTCCTATCTTTTTGTAAAATCTCTTGATAAGCATAAGGCAAAGTAGGGAGGTAAATCTACAACAGTAACATCTTGTAAGATAGAAACATTTGGACAAGCATGTAACGTTACCTCCAAATTTCTAATGATGCCAATTGTGTTAGTTTTTGTTCCATCTAGCTGCAACACACTTTTCTTTGTAGGTTCATACTGTAGGCCTAATTTTTCTGCAATTGCTTTAGGCATTACTGTGTTGCTTGCACCACTATCAACCATGCAGTTATGAACTAAATGATCTCCAATAATCAAAGATAGATAAAAGGGTGGTGGATTTTTAATATCATGAGCATTTAAAACCTTTTGTACCATCCACTTAACCTCCTTCATGCGATCTTTCAATTGTACCGAGAACCATATCTACTTTCTAAGCTTCCTTTTCTGCTAGTTTTAAAGAATTCTGCAACTTAACAAGCTCATGAGAAAGTAACTCCTGACTTGTCCTTGGAATACTCAGAGCATCCCATAATGAAATATTAATATTATGATTTTTTCATTACGTCAACAATATTAAAAGAAGCAACAGTCTTTGAAAAATCTTCTACAGTTTTAGCATAAGCTTTAGCAAAAACTGACTCTACTTCAACAACTTTTGAAATCTGAGGTATGAATAATCTTCTAGGATCAGGTTGCAATTGTTTTTGTTTCTTTAGGAGCTGAATTGCTTGTTATTTTTTTGAAGGAAAAGTAGAGTTGTTTGTTGTTTTTTGACTGTACTTGCTATTTTATTAGTGACTGTAGGAAAAACATGTCTATTTTTTTGTTGTTTTTTTATCTTGAGCCTTTTCTTGAGACTTAGTTGTGACTGCAATAAAGTTATTCCTCTCCAAAGATGACTAAATTTTGTTCAGGTAACTTCTAAATTTGAGCATCTTGCTGCCCACCCTCCATTTGAGGCATAAATAATGCTTCAGATTGAGGTTGTGCAACAAGGTTTATATTCAAGAATGCATTTAGACAATTAATAGTTGAATGAGGCTGATTACAAGGTAAACACCACTCTTCTGAAACCATATTAATCGGAAAAAGAGCACTAGATGAACTAGGAGCCTTTGGATCAAATTTCCTTGGCTGATATGGTTGTCTATAGTTCTGATTTTGTTGAAAAGGCTACCTATTATGTTGATTTTGCTGGTAAGAAGCTTGGTAAGGCCTGTTAGGCTGAGATAGTTTGTTCTCAATTGACGTTAATTTATTTCCCATGGTATGCAAAGCCTAAAATACATCATATGATGGAGCTATAACAACAATCTCTACAATGGTAATAGGCTGTGGAATAGGTGCCAAATCTGCCATAAGAGGCATTGAAGGCCTTGGGGCTAATTTACCATCTTGAATTAGGCTATTTTTAGCCCTAATGGAAATATCATAAGCTGCTAGGAGAGTAGTTCCTCCCATAGATTGAATCATGGCTAAAATATCACTATTTAAATCTCTAAGATAATATCAAAATGCATGATCAGCTTGAGGCTTAACACTAGGTCTGGAATTCTTTCCCAAGTTCTAGCAAATCTGATGTTAAAACTAGCCATGAATTCATGAGGAGCTCTTTTGATTGTAGATAGTTGTTCTATGAGAGATAGGTGATCAAAATTGTCTTGAAATTTCTTAAGTAATTTCTCCCCTAACTCATCCCAAGTTTTTATACTCCCTATCGGTAAAGTTTTGTACCATTGCAAATCTTGTCCTTTAAATGATGCAACTAAGAGTCTTAAGGCTACATCTTCATGAGTTATATTATGAACTGCACAAAGGGATGTAATATCTTTAATGTGCTCTATAGGGGTAATATGATTTTCACCAGTAAATGAAGGTAAACCTTTCAGGGCAGCAACAAGTATATCATGATAGACTTGAATTACTAAAGGGATGCATTAGTAAAGGTCACAAAATTTCTAGGTGGTTGTAAGCCATTGGAATAAAAGGGATTTGAACAACAAGATTAATACATGGTGAAGGAAGGGGAGAAAAGTTTCCAAGACCATGCCTATTTTAAGGTAAGGTAATGCCAACTCTTCTTCTTCTTGCAGAATTCAAAGGTAAAGAAATAAAATCAGTAGGAATTCCTCTTACAATGATCTTGTAGTCACTTTAGGAATGGAAAATGCTAATAAAATTGGTCTGAAATCAGCCTTACAGAGTCGCCAAATAAATATTTTTATTTTTAGATAAATTGTTTGCAGCTTGTTTTCATCAAAAAATGACTTTCTTTCACTGTAAATCTATTGTAAATTGTTGTAATCTGTTACAGATCTGATTTGTGTCCTACCGGGATGCCAAAAACTGTTATCTCTCCAAAGTGCACTCTTGTTAAGAGATGAAAATATGGGTTCTAAGCTTGCTTGATCTCTCACTTTCTTAGATACAATGGAAACACCTCAGGTCTATGGGTATACCTATTATTGAGGTGAGTCTCTGGTATCAAGCCTGGTTCCTTATTGATGTATCCTAAACTAATTTTTTTGGGGTTTTGAGGGTAAAAAGATGATTGTAACTAAATTGAAATGGGTGATACACAAAACTTATTGAGGGATTTGACTGAGTATATGCACAATAAATTTGAGAATGAATTGTAGATGCATGAACCAATGGTTTTTTAGTAAAATATTAAGGTGAAACACTTATATATTGAGGGATAAATCACAACAACACAACAAGATAAACATGCACACTAAGACTATGTAGAAAATACCAGATTTACAGCAAGGTAAGATGATTAATCAGGGAATTAACATTCACAAGAATTAATGGAAAGATACACACCACTGTAAATAATTGGAAAGGCCAAAACTAGTTCTCATTCAAGGAAAAACTGGAAGAAATATGCTTCAACACTCCTATGTCCAAAAATTCCTCCACTTGTGCCTTGCTATTGCACACAATATATAGCCAAATACTTCACCCAACCCATCCTAAATATAGACTACGGTTTGTACTCGCCCATGCATGATAATTTTACCCCTTTCTGGGGCACGTTTACGTCACCAACTATCCCCTTGGGATATTATCCAATTTGTGATTTAATCACTTATTCCAAATTTAATTCATCCCATCACATCTTACCCATGAGTGATTAAATATTAAATATTTAATTACGCTTCTTCCCATGCATCTTAATCACTTATCCACCCCAAATTTATTCTATCCATGTATCACATCTATCTTTAATCTTCCCTAAGCGGGATATTTTCCCATAGTCGGGATAAGTCTTATCTTTCTCGAAATCGATCATTTTTAGCCACCTCGGGAGTCTTTTCCGCGATCGGCGCCGACCCATATGGTCGGCGCCGATTTTCTAGGAGCGGCGCCGATTATAAAAGTAGGTCCATAGCTCAGTTCGAAGGACCGAAAAAGAGACTAACGAGCGAAAGACCGAAAAAGAGACGAAAGAAAGCACTTACGCACGAACAGAGAGCGAGAAAGATTCAGGTTGCAAGAAGGAGAGATCTCTTTAGCATCAATTGTCTCAGTTAGGGCAGATCCTGTCCTAATCAATCCCTGAGAGGAGCACCGTTACTCTGCCCGTATCATATCAACATCACACACCACCATCTATCATCTGGTGACTCTGTTCCAGTGTCTCTCCATCTTCGGCACATCCAGCAGACCACATTCACTTTCCAATCCCTGAATCTCATCGCACAGTCCCTGATTGGTCAGTCTACCTTCAGTCGACGCCGATCTTACCCAGTCGACGCCGATCACATCAGTCGCCGCCGATTCTACCCAGTCGACGCCGATTTCCCTGCAGACAGGTAAAAGGTCACAGGTAACACAAATCCAGCATTATTTCCCAGTTCCCTGTTTTCTGTACTTTCTGTCTGCTGTTCAGTTTCTGTTTTATTACTGCAATCAGAAAATCTAGTCTTTATTTACATCTTTTATCATGTATGCTTCTTTTCTTTATTGAAAACGTGGACTGACATCCGCCAAGGAAGCTTATCGCTTCCCGGACCCGCTTCTCGGGCAGTCCACCCAAATATCTTCTAACGCCATCTTTTTCTGTCAAGCACCGGTGTTTTGCAGGTTACTCGGATCTATTGTGCAAATTGCTCGTGTGCGCCCGTCTTGTCTACATCGGCTTCCTCATCCGTCTACATCTTCATCAGGTATCGATTTCATTGGAGTTTTTCAGGGTTTTTGTGTTTAGTTTGGTACATTAACTTGGACAGGTAACAAGCACGAAATTCTTGATCTACATTCTGGCACGCCCGGTGGGACCCAACCAAAGTCCCTTATTGGTAAGTTCATTTCTTTTCTAGTTTTGAACTTTGTTCCTTTTCTTCACTGATTTCTATCAGTCCTATTTGAGCATTTCTGTTCATCATTTCAATCTTGCTTTTAGGCGAAATCATTATCTTGAAATTTTTTTTATTTCCTTTAAATAGAAATTTTTCGTTTCGCCACTATCTGGATGTATCTTTCCGGATCTTGTTTGTTGTTTGCTTGATCTTTTCTTGCGGAGCACTTTGCTTGTTCGTGGGATTGTTCGAGGGGAAGAGCTCAACAACGCGCTTTTTGAAGTCCACACACCTTGGAGAGCTAAATCTACAGGTATTCCTCTTTTACGGTGTTTTCTCCTTTTTTAGGATTTCTTTGTTGGTTGTCTATCACATCCAAACACTTCAATTTTTGGTGCTTAAAAGGAACTTAATCGCATTTGGGAAAGAACTTGTTTGACTTGTCTTCATCGAAATCAAACATTTCGTTTTAAGTGCTTAAAAAGAACCTTTTCTTTGTCATTGCTGCATGCTTTTTCATCTAGTTTTAATTAGGTTGGAGAATTGATCAAAATCGGTAGTGACACTATTTGATTTTTATTTTTCACCCTTGCACACAAAGCCAAAATCACTAGGTATAAAGCATCTAAACAAAACTCCTTCCCTGGCCTCGCCTACTTGGAAGTGATATCCAAGAGGAAGAGCCTACGCGGTACTCGGGCCGCGCTATAAATTCACGGAAGATTTTGGTATATATTGGCAAAGCACCCGACTCCCTTATCGCAGCGGTGTGTGAAGTGCGGGGGTAGGCCCCTATATCAAGCCACGTACCGGTCTTTTACTGAAGTGCCTTCGGGACTCCTCACCACACATTACCCAAACCATCCTTAGTTTGGCTATCTGAGTAGTTCCTGTTCTAAAAAGCCTTCCCTAACATTTTTTCTTTTCTTAAGAGCATCAAAATTTAAAGGAGATAATCACTTGCGCTGCTTGAATTGTTTGTGCATTAGCTAGGACAATCTTCTTTCTTGCTTGCTTATGACGGTTATCACCCGGTCACAATCTAGGAAAATGGCCCAACAGGTTCCTTCTTCCTCCGAAATCACCACCAGCGTGGATGTTTCGGCACCCCTCCAATCTTCCTCGGGACCGCTGTTAGTTGGTTCCCCCTCATGGTCGTATAATCCCTTCTATCAAACCAAAGCGCCTCCATCACGTCCAGCTTCTCCTAGTCCCTCCGAGATATCATCTGGCTCGGAGTATGTCCCTCGCGGGGATCCTGAATTTCAGGCTTTCCTCGATCGCAATCCAATAGCCCTCATGGACTACCTAGTACACAAGTCGATCCAAATATCTGACCAAGACCCACCAATCCGACAAGTGTACAATTATCCTCGTGGATCATCCCAGGCCCTTGTAGAGCAGTTTGCACCATCTCTCTTGCCTCGAGCCACGGAGAAGGGCGAAGCCCCTATGCCTCCCTTTTCTCTTCCACCTACCATGTCGACTAGTTCTCAATTAGTCTTACCTATCCCTAACACTGCAGTTACCTCGAATATTCCACAACCCATCTCTGAGAGGTCTTCTGCCCTGGCTATAATGAATGCGTCTGCACACCCGCACATTGCCGTCAATTCGTCTATGCCCTCCATTGTGTCTCAAGGTCAGTACCTCTTCATGAGCCAACCCCCTCCGGCTAGTCAGTTGGTTCCTACTTCTCGTCCTCCAGTGAATCTTTCTTCCAATATTCCAGCAACTGCGACCTTCGCCCATCCCCTAGTATCGGCACCCTTGGTACCAAATCCGGCGGTAGAAGGTCCCTTTCAGGTCTTGTTCCCCAACATGTCCAATCTAACCAACACCCATGTTCCTCAATCTGTCCCTATTCAATCAACAAACATAGGAGTCCACCAATCACAGGTTCCATCCGTCACCCAACCTATATTTTCTCAACCACTTATTATCTCACAGCCTGCCTATACGCAAGCTGCCTCACAGCAAATACCCCACCCGGTGTCACCCAGAACACCTGGTTATTCCTCTTATCATCCTATCCAACAACAGATGAATCCCCCATTGACATCTCAACAACATCCACCACTTGCTTCTTATGTAGGACATACCAATGTACCTCCTCCCCAATCCGACGTAGTTCAAATTCTCTTCAAGAAAATTACAGACTTGGAAGCCTCCACAAAAGGAGCCCGTCCTTCATACTCCTTTGAAGAAGTGTGCAATGAACCCATTCATCCTTCGGTGGCTTTTAAGCCTTATCCTCCCCAATGGGAACTTCCCAAATTCTCAAAATTTCATAGTCGGGGAAGACCCCCAACAACATCTGCGAGCATTCAAACATGCTTGCTACCTTATCGTCCAGGATCAGGAACTCATGCTCCGTACCTTTCCTATGTCTCTAGCGGGTCCCGCTTTGGACTGGTACAATAATATCCCTCAACATTCCTTATTTTCTTTCTCTCAATTGGCCCAGATGTTTGTTGAAAATTTTTCAATAAATATTGCACATAAGATCTCAATTACAGATCTTTACAACATTCGCCAATTCGACGATGAGTCTATTGTAGACTTTGTCGCTCGTTGGAGAGGAATAATCAACCAATTGTCTTTCTCCCTTCCTCAATCCCAACAGATCGAGTTGTTCACCCGATCTTGTGCTAGTCACATTTCTTCCACGTCTAAGGATCCAAACTTTTCATACCTTCGAAGAATCCTTCACGATGGCTCGCAAACTCGAATCTCATGCCATTGAACAAGGAAAGCTAAGACTTCGCTCCAAATCTAAACCCGATTTCTCTCGGTTCACCAAACCAAATTCTTTCCCCTCCTAAAGATAAGAATCAAGGGTCCACCAATGCCATCGTATTGAAGAACATCAAGAACCGATAGTACTCCTAATCAACCACCACGAAGAGATCCCTTCATCTGCTCGAAAAGGGGCTTCATCATCTCGATCCTTTGCTCCCTTGGGGGAATCATATGCCTCTATCTTAGAAAAAATGTTGGAAGTTCGCATGATCGAACTTCCCCCCATTAGGGACATTGATGAAGGCCGAGAACGCCCATTCTGGTATAGGGAAAACGATTTCTGTCATTATCACAGAACCAAAGGTCATGACATCAAACGATGCCAGACTTTCAAAAACCTTGTCCAAAAACTCATTGATAAAGGCGAGCTCATTCTGGATAACCCAAATGCTCCCCCAAATCAAGCACTGGACGTTTTTAAACAACCTTTCCCCAATCATGCCCCAAATCATAATTCTTCGGAATCTCAAAAACCAAACACCCACACTATCAACTTCATCTCTACCGAGGACTCTTCTTCTAAAACCAATCCATCTACAAACGCAGCAATCGAATCAGAACCCTCTTCCACTTCACCAATCACTGGAATTCCTCCATCTTCAGATAACCCACCTTTGAATATTCCTACATTGCTAAGCATGGAGTCATCTCTCTTCGCTCCTCTGTCCGATCTCCCACCCATACCCAAGACAGTGTCTTCCTCATCTGTCTCATCATCAGACATCCTTTCAATGCTTGAGGCAATTACATCCCTTCGAGTTTCCACTACAGGCACATCTACTTCTGTTGCTCCCATTCCCACTACAACTATGCCCTTGGTAAACATACCTATAATCGTGCCGACTTCGACGGAAGTGTCTTCGACTTTGACCCTTCCTATCTCTTTTCCTACAGTAGTTCCACCCATGATCACTACACCAAAAGTAGTCCCTTCGCAAGGAACTGCTTCTTCATCACCCCCTTCTTCCATCAATAGTGTTACTTCACCTATTAAGGAAAAATCAAAAGAAGTAACACCAACACCTGCACACTCGATTCCTCAACCTAAACCGCGATAACCAAAATCTAACACTACACCATCAGTACCTCCCCACTTGCTTCCTCCGAAAAGGTTACAGTCACCTTATGCCGTGGAAGTTGTCACCATCCCTGAAAAGGGAAAACCCATATTTCAAACCATCAAGACCCTTGGTGCTCTTCCACAAAAATCTCTCTCTACGCCTCATAAACGATTGGATTTGCCCGCTGAGAAGGTGTCTTCTTCTACACATCCATCAAAGCCATCATCTTCTTCCACAACACATTCTTCATCAATACCCCTAAAAGTAGACTTACCTACTAAACAGACGGCACCTCTTCTATCAAGATCCTCATCTTCGTTACCAAAAACCAAAGCACCCTATATTCCTCCTATTACACCTACCTTGAGGACTTCTTCCTCATCTAAATCAACATTATCTAAATCATCCGTAAATCCGACTAAGCAATCCCCTTTGTCTCCAAAGACCGCAAAATCTGTCACATCTCCATCCTCCTCAAAATCTATCTTAGGGGCTCCCCCTCCACCAAAGTGAATCATGTCTCATTTACTCCCATCCCAAGCACCCAAGACTGCTCCTCCAAATGTCCAAACAAATAAGAGGATCCCTAATAAAACTGTTAAACCTAACATGCAAGTTCTTTTACCTCGGCAGTCGGTTAATGTAAAAGAACCATCTTCATCATCTCCATCCTCATCTTCGTCTACCGGATTCTACACCGAAATCCTTCATCAACTTATCCAATCTTCATCCATAACCCTTCCTCTGATTAAACCTTATAACCCTAAAGGAGTTAAACCTACTTGGTTTAACTCTGATCTGATTTGTGCTTACCACCATACTCCGGGTCATGATACTGAGGGATGTAAAGCTCTTCAAGCCGTTATCAAGAACCTTCTGGAAGAAAGTGACCTTTTGCTGGAGGAGGAGGAACAAGTACCTCCTGTCACCTTAGCCCCATCCAAACCTCAACCATCCACTCAGACCTCTAGTGGTTCCACGCCGCCTGATCTTCCACCTTCTCAAATTGACACGATCCATATCGCCACTAGAACCCAACACTATGATAACCCATCTTCATCTTCAGCATCTCGACCACGGGTTGTCATTTCTGCAGCCCCTAAAGGCGTTTCTCCTTCCTCATCAGCACCACGACCCAGGGTCTCTATTCGTGCTGCACCTCGGGCTCAAGTTCCCGTATCCGTTGAGGAGAGTGTTATGAAACAAGTCACCCAGGCTCCGGTCAAAATGTCTCTTTTTGACCTCATCCAATCCTCCCCACAACATCGCCAGGATCTAATCAATAATCTGCGTCGCATCGCAGTAAATTCCGATGAGCCCCAGCCCTTCGAGTTGGTTGTTGGACTGAATGGACCATCAACCGCCATTTCTTTCGAGGATTCGGAAATTCCTCCTCTTTCTTCAAAGGATTTGGAGGCTCCCCTCTTCATCACAGTCCAAATCAATAACACTACCTTAAAACGTGTTATGATCGATAGTGGAGCTGCTCTCAACGTCATCTCCTCCCACACATTCGAACAACTTAAGTTACCAAAGAATGTGGTGTCACCCCCACCCTTCGCCCTTCGATCATTTAACGATCAGCTAGCAGTAACTCTGGGAACTGTGGTCTTACCCATCCGAGTAGGTAAGAAGCTGCTCCATGAACTCTTCTATATTGTCGAAGGAAAATTCCACTATAACATGATCCTCGTACGCTCCTGGATTCGCACAATGCATTGTGTCCCATCCACCCTCCATCGATGCCTAAAATATCAATATGAGGGCAAAATATATACTCATCCAGGAGATCCTTTTCCTTCCGCACAATGCGACATGACCACTAGGTCTGCCCCTTTAAAAGAAAATACATCTTCTCCAGATGGGGCCTCATCTTCTTCCATGCCTGCAACCAAACTACCGGATTTACAAAATCTGGAAGAGACATTGCAGCGTTTCTCACTAGGAGAGCTTCCTCTCTTTCTTTCGATGCCCATCTCAAACCTAATGAGTATGGTAGACCAGACAAACAACCTGAATATCAACCAGGTCTCGGTCGCATTGTCACCATTGGTTTGCCCAATCAACAGACCAATTTCATCTACGGTGGTCTTGATACACCTCATTATCGCCCCGATTCTCCTCCTAGAGCCAAACCTTACCTAACAGGGTTTCATCATCTACAGAATCCCACGTTTGCAAAGACTTATCTATATCGATGCGCGTGGAAAGGTTTTGGCCTGGGAAAATATGAACAAGGTATACATGACCTCAAATCCATTCCGACTCTCATGCCACATCAAAAATTTGGGTTAGGATTTAAACCCCTTTCAGAGGCCACCGTCACTATTCTTGATGAACCTCTTCCTACTAAGGAACCATCTTCTCCCACTAAATCAGAAGCATCACTTGATGTGGATGACGACATTTCCATCCCACCTAACTTTTTTTTTTGATCAATACCATTTCCTTAGGGCCGTTGGTCTATGAGACTAACAATCGGTCCGCTTCTATACCATTAATCTTCCCTGAAATAGTTGGAGACGACTCTCCTACTATCAATACTATCCACTGTGCGGATGATGATTCTGTCCTCACCTATCTAGGGGCAGAGGATTCATATCTTCCCAAGACTATTCCTTCTGACACGTCTACCCTTCTCAACGAAGCCACTATCAACCTTAATATAGGGACTTCTGAAGACCCTCGCATCATTAAGGTCGGCCAATCCCTTAATCCACATGAATTAGGGGACTTTACCACTTTTCTTTCCAAACATCGTCAAGCCTTTGCTTGGTCATATGAGGATATGCCAGGGCTCGATCCCGATATTGTGGTCCACAATATCGTTACCCTTCCCAACATCAAGCCGGTTAAGCAAAAATTGCGAAAAATGCACCCTAGAGTAGCCCTTCTTGTTAAAGACGAATTACAACGCTTGCTCTCGGCTAGCTTCATCCAACCCATTGATTATCTGCAATGGGTGTCTAATGTAGTACCAGTAACTAAGGCTACTGGGAAGATTCGAATTTGTACCGACTTCCAGGATCTTAATCTTGCCTTTTCAAAGGATGATTTTCCTCTTCCTAATATCGACCAACTCGTAGATTTAACTGCGGGTCATGAGATGCTTTCTCTTATGGATGGTTTCTCTGGATATAATCAAATCCTCATCGCACTAGAAGACCAACATAAGACCTCCTTCATAACTCCTTGGGGGACCTTTTGCTATCGTGTCATGCCTTTTGGTCTTAAGAACGCAGGGGCAACCTATCAACGAGCAATGACATACATCTTCCATGACCTCTTACACAAAACTGTAGAGGATTATGTTGACGATCTTCTTGGCAAGTCCAAGCGTCGTCAGGATCATCTTTTCATCCTTGCACCTCTCTTTGAGAGGCTTATCCGCTTTTGTCTTCGTCTAAATCCAGCTAAGTGCGTGTTTGGCGTTCTCACTGGTAAACTTTTAGGTTTTATCATTTCCATCAGGGGTATTGAAGTCAACCCCGCAAAAATAAAAGCTATTCTTGAGATGCCTCCCCCGTCTAACTTAAAGCAACTCCGCAGTCTCCAAGGACGTCTTCAGTCAGTGCGTCGTTTTATCTCCCAATTGTCGGACCGTTGTCAACCTTTTCACCATCTTCTCCGTAAGAATGTTCATTTCGAATGGGATGAGCATTGCCAAAAGGCCTTTGATGATCTCAAAGCTTATCTTCTTTCTCCACCTGTGCTTACACCTCCACACGAGGGGGAGCCTTTCTATCTTTATATCTCTGTGACTGACCATGCTCTGGGAGCCATGATCTCGCATCGGGACACTTGTGGTAAAGAACAAGCTGTCTATTACATTAGTCGCACCCTCCATGAGTGCGAGACACGTTACTTCGAAGCTGAAAAACTATGTTGCGCTCTCTTCTTTGCAACTTCTAAGCTTCGTCATTATCTCCTTAATCATAAAACTTACATTGTCACAAGTGTCAATCCACTTAAGAAAATTCATGCAAAACCTTATCATAATGACCGTATCGCTCGTTGGCTCATGCTCATGACAGAATTTGACCTCGAGTTTATCCCGCAAAAGGCTATCAAAGGTCAGGTTATTGCAGATCAATTAGCTGATGCTCCTCTTCCAGACACTCAAAACCCCCTTGCTCAATTTCCCGATGAGTTTATCCAACAAATCGATTTTGGTCTATCTCCATTTAAAGTAAATCTCTTCTTTGACGGATCCAAATGCCAGCAAGGGGGAGGGTGCGGGTTTTGTGATGATTCCTCCTTGGGGTACGCCTATCCCGGTCGCACACAAATTAAACTTTGAATGCACCAATAATATGGCTGAGTACGAAGCTCTTGTCTTAGGTCTTCAAAATGCCATTAATCTCGGCGCTCGTCATATTGACATCTTTGGTGATTCTGAACTCATCGTTAACCAGGTCACGGGTGTCTATCAATGTAAGAATGATATCCTTTCAAAAATATCGTGACATCGTTCTTGCTCAACTTCAATCTTTCGATAAATTCACTATCCAATCCATTCCGCGTACTACAAATCGATTCGCGGATACCATGGCCTCTTTAGCCTCCCTTATCCCGCCCTTTTACCGAAGACTCGCGTCTTTATGTGGCTGTGCAATGATTAGATCAACCATCTTATCTCGGGCAGCTAACGTCAATCAATGCTGTCACAAACCATACTCAAGATGAGTGGTATCAACAGATAGTTGATTATCTATCTCATTCAGTTCTTCCTCCGGATCTGACTCCCAATGATAGAAGGTCTTTTGTCCAACGCGCCCACCGCTATACTATCCTAGGTGGGATTCTTTACAAACGCGGCTTTGATGGTATTTTTCTTCGATGCCTCAAAACCCATGAATCATCTAAATCTATTCAGGAGATCCACGACGGTATCTGTGGTGGACATTTTAGTGGCTTAGCTGTAGCTAAACGTATCTTACGTTTGGGGGTACTATTGGCCTTCTCTTAATCGAGATTGTTGTGAATACCCCCAGAAGGGTGTCAAGTGTCAGCAACATTCCAATCTCACGCACATCCCTAGTCAGGCTTTGCAACCTGCGGAGGATTTGTGGCCTTTTTCACAGTGGGGTCTCGATCTTATTGGTCTCATCAATCCTCGTTCTTCACAGCGTCATCATTCTATCATTACCGCCACTGAGTACTTTACTAAGTGGGTAGAAGCTATCCCCCTTTCTTCAACAAAGGCTAAGCCCATAGTTGATTTTTTCTATCAACACATCATTTGTCACTTTGGCATTCCACACAAGCTAATCGCAGATAATGGTAAGTCTTTCAAGAACGTTGATTTGTAGAACCTCTGCAATGCTTTCAATATCAAGCTCAAATTTTCTTCTCCATACTATCCTCAAGCTAATGGTTAGGCCAAAGCTTCCAATAAAACTTTGCGTAATATCCTCGCAAAGGTAACTAGTCGAGCTGGTAGGGATTGGCATTTACATATCCCTTTCGCTCTCTGGGGCTTATCGGACTAGTATTCGTACTCCTACTGGTGCTACTCCCTTCTCTCTCGTCTATGGGTCTGAGACCGTCCTTCCTTTGGAAGTCCAAATCCCATCTCTCCATGTTTCTCTCAGAGAATTTGTCTCCGATGAGGATTATCTTCAAAATCGTCTGGCACAACTTGAATTATTAGATGAGCGGCGTCTCAACGCTCTTAAGCATCATCAGGTCTATCTCGAGTGTGTCAAACGTGCTTATAAAAAGCACTTGCAACATCGTGACTTCAAAATTGGTGATCTTGTTCTTAAGGAAAATCAAAATGTCACCACCCTCGAAAGGAGTCAACGTGGTAAGTTTGCTCCCAATTGGATGGGCCCCTACATTATCACTCATAAATATGGGTCTGGGGCTTATCGTTTATCTTCCATGGGTGGTATCCCTGAAGCGGAACCTCTTAATGCCTTTGCATTTACGGCCCTTCTACTGTTAAAATCTATCTTACACAAATCTAGTCGCAACTCAGATCTTCCATCCGTCTTAATAACCAGTCATCTACTTTCGTGGTGATTTGAAATTGTGTGGTTCTCCGCCTATTGCCTCGTTTACCCTAAATATGAGTATCGCGGCTCTACTCATTGCACATTTCTCTTTGGATATGTTCCTCCTCGTGGTAGGAATACCTTAATCACCACTTCATCTGTCCCAAGTACTTATCTTAATCGGATCTGCTTGGGGCATGAGTACATGTTCTTCTATGTTCTCCTCCCCTTCATCTGATCTATCTAGGTCTAACCTCAGCTTCTTCCAAAGAGTTTTAAAAAAAAAAAAAAAAAAAAAAAGAAAAGAAAAAGATGCTATCCAAAAAGATAGACTGATCCCTCGAAGGACAGCTATCCATATATCGCCAAGTGAGTCAAAAATTCTAAAAATATAGACCATACCCCTCGAAGGATGGCTATCATTCAAATTCCAAATACAGACTGCTCCCTTGAAGGACGGCTGTTTCTCAAAGAAAAAAATTCAAGGCTTTTTATAATTCAATCAGCCTTCCAGTCAGTTTATACACTTGTTAGCATCACTGAAAGACTTCCCGCATCGATCAGTCTTTCCATATCAAGCAAACTTCCCGCATCGATCAGTTTGCTTTTCTGTCAAAATCATGAAGCTGAGATTTCAGGACCTTTTGCCGATCACATGGAGAATCCTATTTTCCCACTATGGACATGTATTCTGTCCCTTGTAAATTCTGACAAGATACTTACTTACATTTTCTTCCCGTTTCTATCCTAGATCTGGTTTGCGACTAGTTAGTGTCAGATTTATTTTAATCTTATATAGGGCCTTGTATGCTTGGTCTTTTCGGTTTCCTTTCTAGATTTTATATATGGTCGGTTGGAAGTCCAACTTGTCAGTTCTCTTCTTATCCGAGTATCTTTTCTTCTAAGTCACGGTTGTTTCCGCTTTCATCTTTGGCTCTTGCGAGGAGTATTCTCCATTTCTTTGTCTTGCAACCCTGTTAAATTGGCATTTCACATGTTAATTCAATCAAAATTTCTCTTCTATCTAGGTTCATCTTATCTATCAAAACATCTATCTGTATTCATTTCTCATTACAATTACATCCATATATCCAACACATTTATCCATCTATCCATCAAAATATCGAAAAATACGTACATCCAAGATACATTACATCTATCTATATCTAATTCATACATCCAACACATCTATCTATTTATTCATCAAAATATTTAAACACATGAACATCCAAGTTGCATCATATCCATCTATCAAAGTTATATCCACATCACATCTATCATCTATCAGTCTATATCTATCCAATCACATCTATCTTATCCACATTTCAATCTATCTAATCACATCTATTTCTATCATGTATCTGTCTATATCTATCCAATCACATCTATATCTATCTATCAGTCTATTTCTATATCCACCTATCCATGTATATTAAAATCAAAAGCATGAAGTACACTCATATGGCAAATAACGTGATCAATCTCTATATACATGTGTTGTTTTTACAAAACAATGGGTGGCTTCCAATCAAGCCATCTATACAATGCCTTCCAATCGAGGCTACATCACTATACAAATGCAAAATCCATCAAATCTCTATATGGTAAAATCAGAAGTGTGGAGGACACTATCTCCTCCACCCTCCTCTGCACCCGGCTGTCTCTCCTGGCCGCCGCCTATCGAGCTCGATGCACCCGCTGCTAGAGGTCTCGGCCCACCTCGATCTCTCCCAGTGCTCCCTCCACCCGAGGCTCCGCTCGCTGTAGCCGTCCCTGCTCTCCTCCTCGCCCCATACCGAGGCACATCTGGGGCATGCTGCACTAGGGCATCCTCATAATATCTCACCTCAGCGAGGAGAGACTGGTACGTGCTAAGGCTCACAGTACCCGGTGCTCGTAACGATACTGCTGGTGCTACTGGGGCTGCTGGCGCTGCTGGTGGTACCCCTCCTAGGGTCGTACCCTGTGTGCCAGACTCTGATGTGGCACCTGTCTCCCCATACTTGGCCCTAAGGGCCTCCCTGTGCTGAAAGTAGCGGTCCCTCTGCTGGATCGCTGTATCTCGCTCCTGGCGAGCAGTGTCTCTCTCCACAATCAGGGAATCTCTCTCCTCTGTCAAGGCCCTGATCTCCTCCAGAGCTACCTGATGTGTCTGTATCAGTGTGGCATGCTCTCCCTCTAGCCTGTCCAGCGTAGCAACTATGTCCTCCTTATCAACATCTATAGAGGGCGGGAGATGTCGTGGCAACTATGTATCGTACCACGCTGTGTAGCCCTCATCCACCCCTGCGTCATCATCACTGTTCGTGGAAGGTGGGGCCTCTCTCAATGGGTCTGTCGGGATCAAAATCGGCAAATCTGTCTCTCTGCTATCCCGCCTATATGGCGTGTATGTGGCTGGCACAGTCTGTACTAGGCCAAACTGCCCTCAGTATCCGCATGAATGGGACTCGCTCCCACATATCTGGTCTGCGACCTCTGACCACTCGGCTCCGTCTCAATGCTACCAAGTAGGCATCCTGACCAACCCATATCGGAAATGCTCGATATGGCCTCTAGATGACCTGATCTAGTGGTAAGCATCCTGAAACGCTCAGAATACCACTCGGCCGATCTACCTATATCTCCTGTGGCCATGTCAGCCCGCCATCTCCGAAATCCATAATCCACACCCCCCACTGCTGCTGGCATCCAAGGAAGCCCGGATGGCCTGATCACTGCTATGTGCTCGTATGCCCAGCAATGAAGCACAAAGCTGACATCGATCCCTGTCCTATGACCAGTAGTGTACATCCATAGCTCATAGTAAATCTGAGCTATCAGGGCATCAGCGCAAAGGAAAAAACCTTTCTGTGCTGCAAGATGTCGTACACGCAGTCTAGCAGTAGCAATGGGAATCCTCCCACCTCCTGAGTCTGGTAAGGCAAAATAAGATATAGCCATCTGAATCAGGGCTATCCGCCTGCTCCGAGGGCTATCCTGTTTGTACTGTGAGGCTATCCTCACTGCCCCAGATACTATCTCTGAGTCATCTACTCTGTCTCTGTACAATCGCATCAGAGCCCTCTGCTGCTGCTCTCGAGGTGTGATCTCAATCGGGTCCCCCGTAATCGGTAATCTGAGGATCCTGTATACATCCTCATGGGTGATAGTCATCTCACCCATCCTGAACCAAAATGTGCACGTGTGGCTGTCCCAACTGTCGCATTAATGCTCGCATGAGCTCCACATCCCATGGCACTCGTCTATAATATCTGAAACCCCCAAGCCTGGCTAGCTCTAAATGCTGTCAGTCTGCATCGGTCACATCAGGGAGGATCATCTCCAATAGCTCAGGGATGGCATCCCTCATATGAAGTAGCCTCTCATGCCTGCATCCATGACATCAAAAGCATAATCAGTCTCTCTTTTTTTTCCAAATCACATCTTCCACAACAATAACATCCAAAAAAATAAGGAAATGCTAAACATCTTTCAATCGGCGTCGATTTGGTAAAATCGGCGTCGTTCATTCCTAGTCGGCGCCGATTAATACCAATCGACGCCGATCCAAAAACACATCGACGCCGATTCTACCAATCGACGCCGACTGCATGGCTGGGCGTAAACCAGGCCCTGGCCTCCCATACACCAAAAAAAAAATCACACCAAAAAAAATAATAATAAGAAAGGTGTGTTCAAGAACGACCACTTACCCCGGGTCGTGTCCTCCTGCGCTTCTGTCCGCTCCCGGAGGATTCCATTGTGTTCAAATCACAAATCTATCTCTCTCTGAATCAATCGTCACATTGCAAATAAATCATTTACGTTTTCCGTTCGCATATTTATATGCGTCTGGATTGGTCGGCGCCAATTTTTTGGGTCGACGCCGCTTGTTTTGGTCGGCGCCGATTAGGTTGGTCGCCACTGATTTTTCATGTCTATTTGCCGTAGTGTTGATGCTTGGCTTACTTATCTATCTGATCATTGTTGTGTGCTGAATCTTACCTTTTGGCACATCTTTCCGATATCCTTGTCTATTTCGGGTTTGTTCCCTTTTACGTGGGACACTCGTACCTTTTTGGCAGCTTAGAGTTAAACAGGTCTGTAGGCACTAACGTCATCTCATTTAGGAGACCGTCTAGTTGTCCCTGCCAATGTGTCTCTCTTTCGTTGCTGACTTTTTTTGCAGTTCTCCTTGCACTCATGGGTCTATAGGCACTAACGTCGTCTCATGAGGAGACCGGCTAGTTTTCCCTACCAATGTGAGTTCCTTAGGTTGTTGCCCTTTTGTTTATTTTTATGTGTCATCAAGGATCACATCTACTCCTGATATCCGACTGGGGCATCCTGCATTTTTCATCTACCTCTTTCAAACTCGGGATCGTCTGTCCTATCATCCATACCCATCCCTAGTTTGAGGGGGAACGCATCATCACGAGTTCTTCTCTTCTTCCATCTCCTTTGTTTTTGTCTCATAACCTTGCTTATCGCAAGTTACTTGACAAAAAGGGGCAAAATGTAGACACTTAAAATTGGTTACTCAATTTAGTGTCCCTTCACATTTGTTTACCTGCTTAGGTAACCTGGGGCACGTTTATGTCACCAACTATCCCCTTGGGATATTATCCAATTTGTGATCTAATCACTTATTCCAAATTTAATTCATCCCATCACATCTTGCCCATGAGTGATTAAATATTAAATATTTAATTACGCTTCTTCCCATGCATCTTAATCACTTATCCACCCCAAATTTATTCTACCTATGCATCGCACCCATTTTTAATCTTCCCTAAGCGGGAAATTTTCCCGTGGTCGGGATAAGTCTTGTTTTTTCTCGAATCAATCAATTTTAGGCCATCTCGGGAGTCTTCTCCGTGATCGGCGCCGACCCATATGGTCGGCACCGATTTTCTAGGAGCGGCGCCGATTATAAAAGCAGGTCCATAGCTCAGTTCTAGGGACCGAAAAAGAGACTAACGAGCGAAAGAGACTGAAAGAGAGACGAAAGAAAGCACTTACGCACGAACAGAGAGTGAGAAAGATACAGGTTGCAGAGAAAGAGAGATCTTTTTAGCATCAATTGTATCAAATTAGGGCAGATCCTGTCCAAATCAATCCCTGAGAGGAGCACCGTTACTCTGCTCGTATCATATCAACCTCCCACAACACCATCTATCATCTGGTAACTCTGTTCCAGCGTCTCTCCATCTTCGGCACATCCCGCAGACTACATTCATCTTCCAAATCCCCGAATCTTGTCGCACAGTCCCTGATTGGTCAGTCTGCCTTCAGTTGACACTGATCTTGTCCAGTCGACGCCGATCAGTACCCAGTCGACGCCGATCACATCAGTCGCCGCCGATTCTACCCAGTCAACGCCGATTTCACTGCAGACAGGTAAAAGGTCACAGGTAACACAAATCCAGCATTATTTTGCAGTTCCCTGTTTTTTGTACTTTATGTCTACTGTTCAGTTTCTATTTTATTACTGCAATCAGAAAATCTAGTCTTTATTTACATCTTTTATCATGTATGCTTCTTTTCTTTATTGAAAACATGGACTGACATCCGCCAAGGAAGCTTATCGCTTCCCGGACCCGTTTCTCGGGCAGTCCACCCATATATCTTCTAACGCCATCTTTTTCTGTCAAGCACCGGTGTTTTGCAGGTTACTCGGATCTATTGTGCAAACTGCTCGTGTGCGCCCGTCTTGTCTACATCGACTTCTTCATCCATCTACATCTTCATCAGGTATCGATTTCATTGGAGTTTTTCAGGGTTTTTGTGTTTAGTTTGGTACATTAACTTGGACAGGTAATAAGCACGAAATTCTTGATCTACAATACACATAGTCAAAGTGTAGTTGATTGTTCTATTTTTAATACAATTAATGCTTGGGTGAATATTTTGGCTAATATTAGCCAATTGCTTGTTGTTTAAGTCTTCTCCAATGTAAGTGCATGATATTTTCCTTCTTGTACATGATGTGACACCTGTGTTTGTTATCCTCTTGCATGGTATTCTATCTTCATCTCTATTTTGTTGTGAAGGCATGTAAAAATACATTATGTGTAGAATAATGACTTTAATCTTCAATACTTAGCAAAAAATATTAAAATCCATGTGGGGACCATCATTCCATATACACATGCAAAAATAAAGTCTTTTTCTTCATAGTACGAGGCTACCTTTAGCAAGGTTTAAGGTATTTTACAAAGTTTAAGGTATATACTTTGACATCATTAGCCCCTTAACTTTGACCATGACATATAGTAACAGTTTGATTAAGGTCAATTTACAAATGATAATCATGTTGATTATCCACTTTGGCACATACTTGGTTTTCTTTTGAATAATTATTGCATTTTAAAAAACATAAGGTTACAAAACCCTTAGCATATCATGGATTATTCCAAATTATCCACTGACCATTAACTGGCCCTTGCAAATAATGTTCATCTATCCTTGATAGACTTAGGCATTTGTTTGAGCATGTAATTTGGATTGACCACCTTTGATTTACTATAGCAATAACTATTGTTGTGGACCTTTTGTGAAGTCTATAAAATGATACTCTAAAGGGATTTTGTTCCCCTATAATGATAATTTGACCATTCCATTGTCAGTGGAAATCATTAATTTAACCCTGATTAAGTTGATAACAACTCCAAGTTTGCATTGATTGTGTGGATTCATCCGATTCATTGATCTTTATACCAATTCGATTTGAGGTGTTGATATTTTAACCTTGCAAATGTGGTAGTTGGGGTTGCATTAATTGGCATTTGATTGTAACTATTTGATTTGTTGCACAACTCCATCTCCATTGTCGATTTGTGGAGGTTTTCATTGATCTTAGTGATTAATATTTGAAAGTTGATTCTTGTACTGATTTACATTTGGAACGTTGATCTTTTAACCTTGGATTTGCAGTGGAGTTGGTTGTGGTTTTCATTGTGTGTCATTTGATCCTATACTTACAATCTCGAACTGTCGATGTGGTAAATCTTGATCGAGTTAGGCTTCATGCAATTTGGGTAAAACACATTCGAAACCTAATCATTCATTAATTTTGTGATGCAAAAAAAAGGGAAGATCCCTTGAAAACATATTCTAGATTTCCATGAATGTGTTCTTCGATCTCTATAACTCTAATTTTTGTGCATTGTTAGCTTTGAATTAAACTTTAGCTTATCTGTTTCTTTGATTTTCTCCTCAGTTTCACCGTTTTTAATGTCCTATGCTCTCCTTTACAGAAATTATTACTTCTCTTAAGCTTTGATTCATTGAAGTTCACCATTTGAAAGGAATCTTGAGATTCTATTTGATCTTAAATGACCATTATGATTTCAAAAGGTAAAAAAAATCTAGTCCATTTTGACTTCCTACTTTTCATTCTTTTCCAAACTTGATATTTGAACTTCATTGTGGTTTTTCTTCGAAATGGCTCTACTTCGTTCATGGCCACCATTTTTGCATATGAGTTCTACAACTTGAGCCCCTGGTTTGAATTCTTCATGGTAAGTTATCTATTTTCCCTTTTTCCTTTTCAATTCGAAATGGATTTGTGGTTCTTTCCTTTTTTATATACTCGGCACATACTATTTGGGGTTTTGTGCCAATGAGCTCTTCTTTATTCTGGGTGCCTCTGTTATTTCCTGAAACCCTTTCCAAATGAAACTCTAACCTTTACATCTCTTTCAATTTTTTGATCTCATTTCCTGTTTACTCGAAAACCTTGAAATCGCCCTGGTTTGATTATTGAAAAGTGAGATTTGTATTTGTAATACCCATTTGTTCAATGATGTATTGCGTGAGCTGGGTTGGCTTATTTACAATATTGGTTGCATTTCTTCATACAATCTTCTGAAACATTTTGAAAACCTTGTCTTATTCTGCTTGCTTAGATTTCATACTTAGTTTTGAGCTCTTGGTTATCTATTTATGGCCGCCATTATTCTCCTGAAAAAGATCAATATTTTTTTGGATATTTGGCCATGTTTGCTTTTGTATAGATTAAAATGAAGCGGTTGTGCCTTTGAAGGTATCATTGCATCAGATCCATGTTTTCATTGCTAGACAAGCTACTCTATTTACTATTATTTCCATCCGCTTTAATAATAGTTCTAAACTTTGCCTTGCTGATATGGATCTTGTTAGAGTAGGTATTTACCTCAGCTCATGTTCACCTAGGTACATTATTGTATTTATCCTCACCCACTTATGTGTGTGGATATTTATTTTTATTTATTTAGATATTAGGAGATATTATCTAGTTTTTAGGTATAGTTCTTTCCTTGATCTATGGTATTGACTAGTTCTTTCCTAGATCTATGGTATTGACTAGATCCTTGATGTCTAGTTCTCTCATAAATCTATGAACTTGACTAGTTCTTTCCATGATTTATGGATTGATCTATGACCTTGGTTGGTTCTTAGATTGTTATTCCTTGTCTATATAAGCAAGGCCCATTCTCATTTGTTTGCAAAGGTTTATGTAAAGTTATTCTGGTGAATTGCTTTCATCTTATTGATCGTGATGTTTGATTAACATCTGTGTTCTTGGCTTGGCATGATCTGGTTATCGTTCCTTTTAGATATAGACTGCATCATTGTCTTTTTTGAACTAAATGGCTCAAGATCATGGCCTTATAATTTTCTTTTCGTGGTTTGTTTTCTTTTGATGATCATTTGATTTTTGATAGTCATTTACTTCTTAGTTGCCTTAAAGATCATTGGAAGACAAAATTAAACTAGTACTTTGCTCCGTTTTTGCACTTGCTCACTATTATGTGCCATTATATTGCTAAATGAGTTCATTTTTGTAATGATTTTACTGAGCTATAAACTAACTTTTTCAATGCTATAATATTAAGGACAAGATTTTTTATTTCCTGGTTATTGTGCATTAATATTTTGCTTGGAAAAGGTTCATGCTTTTGCTACTATGGCTGCAATCAAATTGTTTTGCTTCTTATTCACTCCTAAATTTTGGGAGGACTCTTAGCATATGTACATTGCTCGATAGTTTTCTTGAACATCTAGATAGTCTTTTGATAATGCATAGCTGGGTTTCATTTCATTTTCATCTTGTTAAATGAGCTCATCTTTTGTTGATGGACATGTCCTTGGCTTTATTAATCATGTGAGGAGGAATCCCATATTTGTTTTTGTGTCATTTTGGCTCCATATTTAAATTTTAATACTTGCTAGAAGCCTAGATCCTCATAACAACCATTCTTACTCAATGTTGGACATTTTTTTTAATGATAGTTGCTTTTCTTTTGATTCAGTAGCTTTGTATCTCTATTGATTTGTACTTATGCCTAGTTGTTTGATCTAAAATGTTCCAAGTATTTTATGTGAGTGCATAGGAAACTTTTCCAAGATCTGAACTGTATTCACAAGCCAATGATAAGGAGAGTATCATTAACATTTGATTGTTTAATGCCTCTTGAGTAGAAAACCTTAAAGATACTTTAAAAAAATGCAATGTAAGTCCTCAAAGAAGAAAATTCGCAACTATATGCATAAAATTTATCATTAAGCCTTGTTGTTTTTGCATATTGAGTGGAAACATTCGAGATTGATCTGTACCACAATCTTTTTCCTTTATATGGATTGTATAATTTGAAAGCTATGTGAAAGCATTTTGATTGTTCTTGTATGAATGCACCACTATAATTAAAAATTCCTTCTGAATGCAGCATAAAAATGTATAATCCTCGGGTGGCCATAATAAATCATTCATTTGCTTCTCTGTAGCATGACTGTACTGGTTCTGAATTTTAATTTGGTCCATTAACTTATTTCCTTTTAACTAATAGAACTTAAAATAGATGTAATGTTTTAACCTGAACCTGAAAGTATGCTTTGAACTAAATTCCATGTCTTCATATATGTTGTATCAACTGAAAATTGATAAGCCCTTATATCATGTAGTTTTTTTATCAGCCATTTGAGAGTATTTTTAGTTCAGTTTACAAAATGTGCTTTTATAAAATCTGAAATATGTTCAACTGAATGACTTGGAAAATTGTAGCATTCATTTTCCTTTTCTGTTCATAGTGGATGAATTTTAATATTCTCAGGAACATTGTAAGTGTCTTTAAGAAGCTTGAAAAGTTTTCTATTTGTACCCTCTTGATCTGATTTTAATATGCTATTGGAACATGTGCTCTCTTTCTGAACTGTACTTATTTCCTTGTTCAGATGTCCATCTTGCATACCTCTTTTATAAATTGTACCTGAATCTATACATAGTTACTTGCATTTCATTTGTTTCTCTATTAAATCTAACTCTATTTCATTCTTTTAATATACATTTTTTGCATGTAACATGTATGTTTGAATCTATAATTCTTAACTTGAAATTCCTTTCTAGTTTACAAAGCTATGTGAAAGCATTTTGATCATGTGTGCATCTCTAAAACAGTTTCATTTCCTTTCAATTTGATGAGAAATATGTCTTGAACCTTAATCTTGTTTTTTTGAAGGCCAGAAGTTTGATTTTACTTCTTCATTCTTTTTGGATGATTGTACTTGATAAATTGCTTAATGGAATGACATAAAAAATCAAATCTACCTTAGTATTTTGCTATTTTTAAAACTTTGCGTAGTATTTCTCTTTATTAGAACAACTATAGCTTTTCATTCATGCATTGATCTCTTTTGCTACAAATTTTACCTGCACAGTTAAGAAAATAGTTAGAAAATAATCAAGTTTTTTGGCCCCTCTTATGTTCCACAGTGTCTTTCTTTCTATTTCTTTTTGTCTGTCATGATTCTTGTGAATTGCATGAGCTTCTGTAAGATAGATCCTTATAAATTTTGTATTTTTTTACTTAATGTACCTTATGCCTCTGATAGTTGGAAATCCATTTGCATGAAGTTAGAGAGTACATGAGTACAAATTAAACCCTGACCTCTTGACTGATTTCTTTTCCTTTAATTTTTTAGGTACACTATACCTACTAGATGACACAGATGGAATATGGAACTAGAGCCAGAACAAAGAAGACTAGGAAATAAACCAAGGCATTGATGTGTTTCTTCTATACTCTTTTTATTTTAACTTAATGCACATGTACTTCCTGCTTCAGAAGTTATGAGTTATATCCCATAACTTGTGTGGGAAATATTAAATTTGTTCATGAATAAATGACATTAATTTCTGTAAGTGATTTGTATAATTATTTCTGCATTCAACTTTTATGATGCATATTGATTGTATAATGCAATAAATAACTCAATCACATAATTAATAGTATTTAAACATGCAAAAATAATGAGTTTTGATGTACCTATAACTTAATAACGAACTCTTCTCAATTCCATGCAACTCCAAATATGATTGCTGCTCCTAGATATAACATTTCACTTAAACTGTGATTCCCACCTTCATAAAAGCAAAGAATAAGTTCTTCGGGGTTTCTGTGTTTCCTTGCTAAAGATGAAAATGGAATGGCCATCTATGTGAGGTGTTACATTCTGTAACAACACACATAGCTGCATATTTCATGTAGTTAATCAATTGCTACAACTAAAAATACAATAAAAATGTATGATTTTCCCCCTAGTTAGGTCCATTTCATCAATTCCTTCCATCAAAAAAAAGTTTTAAGTTTCACATTTTTACATGAGTGTAAAAATTGTCAAAAATATCTTCAGTGACAAAGTTTGTGATCTAGGAGTGGAGATATGAACTTTTTGGGGCAAAAATCCTTTCCCATTGGGGGGGTGTGACCTAGAGGTCAATACAGAAGAAAAATGTTCCCTAAACTTCCTAGTATTTGCACAGTATGGAAGATGACTTCAATATCTTTCTGTTGACTATTTGAATGTTGCAAGCGGCTGGGGACAGGGGGGGACAGACAGTATGTGGTACCATACTGTAAGAGGGAAAGTTAGGTAAGGAAAATAATGGACTCCGTGGGAAAGATTTTAGAACCCCCTAAAATGTAATGTGCTTTGCCTAGCCGCTCCCCTTTCGCTCCCGGCCCGTCGCCCTTTCTCTGTATATTACAAGCTACCGCGCTCTTCCAATTGGTTGTGGTAAAGGCTGCTTCCTGTCTCCGCTCGCCTCGCGCATCGCCCTTACGGGCGCGAACAGCACTCCACCCGTAAGTGTGTGCCACACGACCTGTCGTCTCTGCGCCTCGTTGTTCACGGTTTTGATTCTACTTAATCTTTCTCTGCGACACACAAAATTATTCTGATCTTATGCCTCGCGCTAGCTTTAATATCGGAAAAGGAAGAGCAAATTCAAGGGAGTCGTTTTATCAAGCCATCTTCTTCAGAACGTATTTTTAGTCATTTACAAAATGGGCTTTTATAAAATCGGAAATATGTTCAAACATGAATGCTTGAAATGTAGAAGTAAGTTTTCCTTTTCTGTTAATGTGGTGAATTTTAATATTCTCACTTGTAAGTGCTTTAATAAGCTGAAAAGTTTTCTATTTGTAACCCTCTTGAATCTGATTGTTAAAATTGCTATTGGAACATGTGCGCTCTTCCTCTGAACTGACTATTTCCTTGTTCAGATTGTCCCTCTTGCATACCTCTTTTATAAATTGACGCTAATCTATACTAGTTCTTAGCATTTCATTGGTTTCTCTATAAATTAACTCTATTTCATTCTTTTAATATACATTTTTTTGCATGTAACATGTTATGTTTGAATCTCGTTCTTACTTGAAATTCCTTTCTAGTTTACATACAAGCTATTTGAAAGCATTTTGATCATGTTTTTCATTCTCTAACACATTTCAATTCTGTTCACTTTCATTGATGAGCAATATTCTTGAACCTTATCTGTTTTTTTTTTTAGAGGCCCCCGAGAAAGTTTTGGATTCTTAAACTTCTACTCCTCTCTTTTTGGATGATTGTACTTGATTAAATGCGCTAATGTTGAATGACTATAAAAAATCAAATCTACCTTAGTATTTTGCCTATTGTTAAAACTTTGCTTCTTGTAGCGCACTTTTCTCTTTATTAGAACAACTATAAAGAATTTTCATTCATGCAGTGATCCTCTTTTGCTACACAAATTTTACCCCGTGCACAGTTTAAGACAAATTAGTTTACAGAAAATATCAAGTTTTTCTGGTGGTCCCCTCTTATTCTTCCCACATCCACATTTCCTTTCTTCTATTTCTTTTTGTCTGTCTGATCCTTTTGATTGCATGAGCGTCTGTAGATAAATCCTTAAAATTTTTGTATTTTTTTACTTATGTCCTTATGATGCCTCGTCGTTGGAAATCCATTTGCAGAGTTAGAGATTAACATGAGTACCAACACCTCTAAACCCTGACCTCTTGACTGACTTTTCTTTCTCCTTTAAATCTTTTTAGTGGCCCAATTATTATTATGCCATGGGGAATTTGGCTAAGCCCAATCCATTAAGGATTATTATGGGCTCTTTAAAAATAAGCCACATATATTATCAAATATCCTTAAATTTCAGGCTCCTAATCAATATAAATAGGGGACTTGGGCACATAGTAAAAACACACAACTCTAAGATATTTTCTTAGATCTCAAAGGAGGGGGAGAATACTTTGGAGAAATATTTATATGTCCTATTATTATTATTTTAATAGGAAAATATGGTGGTGTTATAATGTGTGGCCATAATAAAATGTGAAGGCCCACATTTTTGAGAAATAAGTCCTATATTATTATAAGCACATTTAGAGCAAATTCATAAAGGATTATTTATAGACATTTGCATAAGTCCTATTATATTATTTAATAGACATTATTATGAAGAAGAAGCTCTGAGTTTCTCTCTAAAGCATTGTTCCATGCCTGAGCCAAAGAGGATGACATGAACTTTGAAGGCTATCGTAGAGGCGATATCATGTAGATGGAAGACCTTTGTAATATAGGCATTATAGAGAGATACTTAGACCTATACCATATTGACATCATCTTTATTAAGGACTGATATTATCAAACCATCAAACTATTGTGCTAAGTAGAATGTTTTAATAAGACCCCCTTGTGGTAAATGTTTGTATACATCTAACCAGTCAAGGCACATTAGTAAAAGACCCAATTTTGGGAAATGTTTGTACTCTATTATACTTGCATTCGTAAGATCCCCTAGATGGAAATTATTTAGGTGATTGTGCTAACACCATGATATACATAATATTTTATCCCTGTTGAGTTATTTGTCCAACAGGGAGGAGACAAATGAATTTAATCCATGTTGTGATGTAGTGGACAAGAAATCTACATAAGCAACCAAATAGGAGAAAACTTCAATACAAGTTCATCATACGACATGTTTTTCCTATAAATTTTTTATTAAGCTTATTGTACAAAGACTACAAAAATGGAACATTATTACAACAAATTTTGCATGATGTATTAGGAATTTTTTTTCCTTACGTTGTATTTGGAAGTTTAATAAAGACCCTTTTAAGGGCACACATCTCCTAATAAGATTTTTGAGTAACAGTTATAGTTGGATACTCATATATATATATAAGATTGGAGATTTTTTAGTTATTTATACAGTTGAGCTCACTAATGGTAGCTCAGATCTTCATTCTATATAGAGGCTCATTATGGTTGTGCAACAGGATGGTACCTGATCATCATCATCATCATCATTAGGGAATGTACCGTGTAGAGGCAGAAGTCGTGCAACTAGGTAAGCCACCATCAGAAACTTCTCAGTATCGTGTAGAGGCCAATGCCATGCAACAAAATAAGGATTACCTGGTGGTGTCAACATAGTGGCATACATGCAACATGTCCTAGAGATTGAACCAAGTGTCGTATTGAAGTAGTAGTTTAGAGACTATAACGTCAGCTGTAAAAATCTCTTCAGTGATAGAGTTCATGATCTAGGAGTGGAGATATGAAATTTTTGGGGAAAAAATCCTTTTCCATTAGGGAGGTGTGATCCAGAGGTAAATATGTGTAGTGCCATCAAATTTTTTTTTTCATTTTTAAAGCAAGCACATTAAATTTTCAGTTTTATCATGTAATGCATAACTAGATAACTATTGCAGATTTCTACAAGAGAGTTATTCCAACAAATATTATTTCTTTGTAACACAATGTTTTCAATAACCAATCTTTTATTCCAAAATAGAGTTACAACAATTTCTTTATGAAGAGATCTTTCATATCTATTTTACAAGCTTACTTTTTCAAGGCAAGGGTTCACATTTGTAAAAACATGCTCAACTACAAGGCTTATTCAAGACAACCTTTTTTTTTTTGTACAAGATCCTTGCACTATTGAAGGAAACTTTCTTAAACAATATGGCTTAAGTTTACAAGTAACATCACATACAAAGTGGATGTTTTACAAAAATAAGGAAGCTTCACATAATCATATTTATAAATATACAATAAGAACCGATAAGAACCAAGAAGAATAGGGATCTCCAACTATCTCCAACTCCAAGAGAACATGGCTTGTTTACCACCCAACCAATAGGCATCATCACATGCCTTTCCATGGTTGGAAGTCATGCTAGCCTCCCCCAAGCCCATGGGAGAGAGGAACTAGCTTCCACAATGTGCACAAGTAATAATGGGGATTAAACACACAACAAGAGAAAACATAAAATCATTCAATTACTTAGACCTACTATACAATGAAAACCACAACATGAGGAGAACAAGGTCAACCTCACAAGGGGGAAGAGAGGAAGAAGGATGCCCAAATCAAGGTGTCCAACCATAGGAGCACCAATAAATACACATATATAAAAGCTCCTTATACCTCCTAATCATACATCCTCCTTATTCCTCCTTATGCTATAGAAATCCTTCTTGGGAGGATTTTCAAACCCAAAGGGTTTCCTCACCAAGAATGGGGAAAGGTTCAAGCCATATGAGTCTTTCTCCCACCTCAAACCATATGAGGGGATGAGAAGGTACCTTCATGGCTTGATCTACAACCATGAGGTTTGAGAGGGAAATCCCTCTCTCTTCCCCTAAATTCTCCAAAAACCATCAATACAAATGATGGTGGAGAGAAAACAAGAAAACAATAAGAACAAACAACAACTACATGCATCATACACATCTCAACACATAATTCACACACATTATTTCATTGATCAAACATACATACAATATAAGCAAAACTAAGAAGAAGAAGGTTAAGAACCCTACCTCTAATAAGCTTTCCAAAACTCTAAGCTTTTCCCCTTTGTCCAAGCTTCCCTCCAAGCTCCAAAATTCTCCAAGTGCTCCAAAAAAAAATGAACCAAGAAGATCCATTCTTCCCACATGAGGAAGAATAAAAAGAGGATCCCAAAAGTTTCCTCACCAATGGGAAAGTGACAAGTGTCACCCCCTCTCCTCTCAAGAGTCAAAGATTCCAAAAACAAAATAAGTAAGAGTAAACTCACCTTTTATCCCTTTTCACCCAAAATACTAAAAACTAAAATAAAACAAAGTGGAGCAACTTTTAACAATTTCACAACAACCCAACCATCTTACATGGATGGTGACTAAAGAGGGCTAAAATGGGAGGGAAAACTCCCTCCAAACCTTGGAAATAGGCCCCCCTACCTATTAGGTAGGGTCCAAGGGCCCATTTTCATGCTAAGGGAACCCCCAAACTCAAAAGGGGTCCCTAAAATTACCCAAAATAACCCAATTTCGGGTTTGGCATGCTTGGGCACAAGGGTAGAGGGTGTGGGGTCCACCCAAGGTTCACATGTGGTCCCCAATCCCTTCTACCAACACACACACACACTTCCCAAAACCAACACTTAACTTAAGACAAGATCATTAAACCCCTAAGCGAGTTTACTTAATAAAACACACCCTAAACCTAATTAATTTTACAAGACATAATTACATTACAAAATGAGGGTTCACCCATGGTGCCCAATTAAATATATCTAATCTAAGGCCTCAAACATTTAGCATGGTTAGGACTCAGCCCGTGGGCTGCTTGTGCACAATTGCATAGCTACCCTGAAACCCATGCTCTCCTATACCTGTCACCTGCACACTCATTGCACACATTAACCGCACCTGTCCAATATAGTAAACATCATCTATACATCACAATATCAATCAAACTTATAATGTCTGAACATAATTTACAATTGATAGTGCAATGCATCCAATTATCCACATAGTTTGTCATGAATCATCCACAAATAAAATTGTAACGACATGCACTTAGGTTAGCATGAAAATCACCATCATTAAATCCAAAACACTATATCATCAATCAAATTAACCACAAGAGACTAATATCTAACCGATAAGTCTATCATATAACCCTGTTAGTGTCATCACATCATACGAAATATATCAGTATATGAATCTAATCCAATTGGCGCTACGCGCCCAAAATGCCATAATGTCCAAGAGGATAAAATATCATAGTAACATGTCCAAAGTCTATCAGAGTCTCAATCAAAAAATGTCTAGGAATAAAGGAACCAACAGATAACTGGAGCTATAAAAATGTGGGCACTACAATATGGAGGACATATGTTCCCTAAAATTCCCAAGATCAACACAATATGGAAGATGACTTTGAGAAATTTCCATTGACTCTTTGAACGCTGCAAACGGAATCGGTACCCACATCTGGTGGCTAGTCAATGTTTGGTCAATAACTGGTCAACATTGGTAAAAAAAAAAGGATGATTTTTAAATCATATAACGTTAGCACCATTACATAGATCTCATAAAGACTTTTCTGATGTATTTTGAATGGATCAAATCCAAGTCTTTATGTGAAAGTTATGACTGATCAAAGTTCGGTTAACTAGTGGTCAACAACTGAAGGATGCACCAAATGGACAAATGACATCGTGACACATGGCACATTTGCACATATGCATTTGACACATGTCAAATATTCATGTGATCATGTAGATTTATTATTTATACATGTGGTATTAAAGGTGGTTTTATAGTTTTTACCCACGTAAAAGGTTTTATAATCTTTTTATTAAAAAAATCAAAATCGAGGTGAAAACAAATTTTGGTGGATAAAGCCTATTAAAAAGGCTTGCATATAATGTGTGAATTTCTCCACATAAATTTTCTCCATCCATGTGAAGAGTGGATATTATTATGGGGTTGAGTTTTAAAAAAATATGGCTTAAGCTTATTTAAAAGCTTAAAAAAGAGAATTAATCCCTATTAACCCACTCAAAGCCTATTAAGGCTATGCTATTATTTGAAAAACAAAATGGTAGATAAAGCCTATTAAAAAGGCTTGCATATAATGTGGGATTTTCTCCGCACAAAGCTTCTCCATCCACGTGAAGAGTGGATATTACTATGGGGTTGAGTTTTTAAAAAATATGGCTTAAGTTTATTTAAAAGCTTAAAAAGAGAATTAATCCCATTTAACCCGCTCAAAGCCTATTAAGGCTATGATATTATATGAAACGGTTTAAAATTTTGGTGTCCAAATTATTATTATGCCACGGATAATTTGGCTAAGCTCAATCTATTGAGGATTATTATGGGTTATTTAAATAGGGGACCCAAGAACATTGTAAAAACACACAACCCTAAGTTATTTTCTTAGAGCTCAAAGGAGGGGGAGAATATTTGGGAGAAATATTTATAAGTCCTATTATTATTATTTTAATAGGAAAATATGGTGGTGTTATAATGTGTGGCCATAATAAAATGTGAAGGCCCACATTTTTGAGAAATAAGTGCTATATTATTACAGGCACATTTGGAGCACATTTAGAAAGGCCTATTTATAGGAATTTTTATAAGTGCTATTATATTATTTAATAGGCATTATTATGAAGAAGAAGCTCCAAGTTTCTTTCCGAAGCAGTATTCCATGCCCGAGACGAAGAGGACGACATGAAGTTTGAAGGTGATCATAGAGGCGATATTATGGAGACAGAAGACCTATTTTAATATAGGAATTATGGAGTGATAGTAAGACCTATATCATATAGGAATCATATTTATTAAGGAAAAATATTATTTGTTATAGTCACACTTCAGAATGTAGAACCTAGAGAATTGACTAGGGTGCCATCTGGAAGACCAATCAGTATATCAAAGGACTTTGTGCCTAAAGGAGAATGCTGGATCAAATCTACTTATCAGCTGGGATAGCTACCCGAGTTTCAAATTCATGTTCCATTATGTATTCAGTATTATCATGCTTAGATTGTATTATTTTTTACAATCATTAAGTGGGTAATAAATAAGTTCTATTGATGAACACAGAGTTATAGGCATTCTGCCGAACTCCGTTATCAACCTGTGTGTAGTGTATTTTAATTATTGCATTGCTTTAAGTTGATTTTAATGAGTTATGTTCAGAAAATAATTTAAATCCTATAGGGGTTCATGATCGAGTGAAATTTTTTTTGGTCAATTTTCAGATCACTCGATGCAACATAATGCCAAGATCAGAAGAGGTTCTCATGATAAAGGAGGAAAAAATCAACGTCTCTTATCACCAGTGAAACGATACTTGTTGCTAAACTATGACCACAAAGAAGAAGGGAAATTTGACAAGTTCTTAATGTTTTGTGAAGATTGGCAATTTTAAGTTTACATTATTACCTATTAACTCCTTTCTCTTAACAATATTTATTAATCTCAATCTCTTAATATTTTATCATTTAGAATTTTAATTTACTTATGCTCATGGGTTCCCAACAATATCTAACATCATGATACCACATAAGGACTAAATTCAACACTAATGGTCCACAAGACATATTGCTGCATACTTTTACGACTGGATCACATCAAAATAACTCAATCAAACCATGAAAATAGCATACATAGCCCTTACAACATATTACTTATTACACATGCCCAGGACACAATAATTCACGTAACATAAATAGACTACTACAACATAGAATTCCCAACAGTCACACATATAAAGGTTTCACACAACTTGGGACAATAACTGTAGTTACATAGCTTTAAGATGGAATCAAAATCTTACCATAAATGAGTAACATATATAACCAACATTACAAAACACAACTGGACTCATATGAGTACATATAAATCAAAGTACCAATACCATACACCTCCCAAAAAATCACAAAACAACTCCATATATCTCCCAAAACATCACCAAACAACTACATATACCTCCTAAGCATCACAATACAACTCCACATACCTCCCAAAGCATCACAAGACAACTAAATATAACTCCCAAGCATCACAAAATAATCTCCATATACCTCCAAAAACATCATAAAACTAAATATACCTCCCAAAGCATCACAAGCAACTCCATATACCTCCCAAGTAAAAAATAAAGGAACATTTTCATTTTCACTCTCCAAAAGAGGTCAGTCATCCTATGGCCCTAGGCACATAGAGTCCAAACACCCCTAATCCAAGTTACATAATAACTTGTGGTTCAACAAACCGCTAGTTATAAGTAACTCCTTGTGGTGTACACCATACAATGAAGCGGGTCCATAGGTTCAACCACTCCATGGTGAATCCCATGACCCTATTCTAAAAAATTATGAAATTAGAACCAAAATAACAATCCATTTCAAATGAAAAGAGGGAAAAATCCCAAGCCTTGGGCTAGGATATAAAAAAAATTAAACTTGATACGCAAATTTAAAATTAAGCAAAAAAAGGGCCAAATAGTCATAGTTAGTGCAAAAATCTACATGTTAGTGTTAGGTTGTGGAGCATGTTTTCACATGAGAAAGTGTTGAAGATTGTACGCTAAGAGTACTGTAAAATTTCCATAGTTGTCTCGCCAGGGTTCGGGGGCGCAACCCCCAAATTTTGTTTTTAGCCTTAAAACGTGCCTGATATACTGGGAAACATGCTTTTCTTATATGGATGGGATTTTTGACCCATAGGTCTATGGGACGGCTTTGGCCCATGGTTTTAATACCCACGATTTTGTAAAAATGCTTAAGAATTTGTCTACTTATATGGTTTTATGCATATGGTAGGTATAATGTAACATTGCAGGTGTGTTTTGAATTCGAGTGTGAATTTTGTAGAGTTTGTTGAGCATAGCTCCAAATAGATCTGGGTATTGTATTGAGAGAGCGGTGGCTTGTAATAAAATCTGAGCAAGTGATTCTTGGTGGAAGTAGCCCAAATTGGGTGAACCACGTTAAATACTGTCTCTTTGTGTTGTGTTATTTTATTCTACACTTGTAATTGAGATCTGTAATATTTTCTGCATATTAGTTTCTACTGTTGCAATTTTGTGAGGGATTATTCTGCATATTTTATCCCTTATTTCCTAACAATTGCTATCAGATCTTGGTTTGGTTTACTGAAGTGTTGAATCATAGGGAAAGCTTTATCTTGAGTGGGAGCTATGGTAGATGATGGAAGATCTAGGGTTGATAAATTCAATGGACAGAATTTTAGTCTTTGGAAGATGTAAATGGAAGATTACCTTTATCAGAAAGATCATTATATTCCACTGTCTGAGAAGGTGAAAAAAATCTTGAGAATAACAGATGCGAAATGAGATTTTCTATATAGGAAGGCACTTGGGACAATCCGGCTGTGTCTTGCATCTTCAGTATTATTTAATGTTTCAAAGAAAAAGACTACAAAAGAACTGATGGATGCATTAGGGAAGTTGTATGAAAAACCCTCTGCCTCTAATAAGATATTTTTAATGAAAAATTTGTTTAATATGAAGATGAGTAGCAGATCATTTAAATGATTTTGATATGGTTGTAAATATGCTAGCTTTGGTTACAATAGAATTTGATGAAGAAGTTAGGGCTTTATTAGTTATGTGCTCTTTACCTGAGAGTTGGAATAGCTTGGTAATGGTGGTAAGCAACTCGGTTCCAGCTAACTCAATGTTGAAGTTTGAGGATGTTGTAGAGGTGATTCTAAGTGAAGAAAAATCTCTGGTGAATCTTCTACTTCAGGGAATGCTTTGACAGTGGAAACTAGACAGAGACAAAAGAATAGAGGAAGCCATGGAAAATCAAAGGATCGAGCAAGGTCAAAATCTAAAAGCAAGATAGTATGCTGGCATTGTGGAAAGTCTGGGCATTGTTGTCCACTCAAAATTCCCTGCTCTTATGAAAGTAAAAATTTCAAAATTTTGAGTTTAAGTGTCTTCTCTAATGTACCGAAGTCGTGAAATTGAGAAAATCTACGTTTTTGGGTCATTTTGTGTGATTTTTCGGGCCTGTCGGAACTTTTTGTCCCAACTGTCCCAAGTTCAAAAGTGCGTTCTGTTCCCCGATCGGCCGATTGCCCCGAAGATTGTCTTTTTCGGGCCCGTCGGAACTTTTTGTCCCAAGTGTCCCAAATGGAATTGTGCAAGTTGTTCCATTTTCGGCCGAAACACCCGAACCGCGTACTTCCACTTTCATGTTCCACCCAAATCAAATTGTGCAAGTTGTTCCCGGCCGAAACGCCCGAACCACGTGTCTTGCGTCCCAAATTTCCCAAACTTTTCTGGACTCATTGTCACCTTTTCGCCCGAGCCGGCCGAGTCGCGTGTTTCGCACATTTGTGCATCGTCGCCCGAAATCCCGAACCGCGTGTTTCGCGCATTCGCGTCTCACATGTCCCTAATGAACCAAGTGTCATTCGTGCTTATTTTTCCCACTCTACCTGAATATCATGCTTATTCAAATTGGTGGGTATGTATTAAATGCGCATTTATGACCTTTCTCTCTCCTAAACGGCTATATAACGAGCATTCCCCCTTTGCATTTTTCGCACTACTTCCATGCTATCTTTTGCTCGAACCCTTGCAATTTGAAAACCTGCGCGTGTGTCCCCTCCCTCTGTAATTCCTTTCCGAGTCTGGTTTGCGGTTCTGTCCTCCTAGTTGCTATCAATATGAAGATCAAGTTTCAGGGACAGGAACAAATTTCGCCACTTGAGTCTGCCGTTCACAATATTGGGGACAGCGAAGCTCGTCATCTCGATTTCAGTGATTTTTGGGCAAGAATGGCGGACGCAAACCCTACACCAATGGCGCAGATGATTCACGATAGCGGTTTGGCTTTTGCTGGAGGTTTCCCAATCTCGGTGCAATGTGCTGATACAGTGCTTTCATGCGGAGCTCACTTCGACCCTGATTCGAGTGAATTAACCAATGTACACGGGGAACTTATTGCCAGGATAGATGCTGCTGCCATTAGCACTGCACTAAGGATCCCGGAGATGGATAATGCCATTGTTGTTTCTCAGGATCAAGCACAGGCCCTGTTTAATCAAGACAGCGACAAATTCAAGGCATGGGTGGCGAAGTCATGGCTTAAAAACCCTAGGAAGGGAGCGTCTCGTCTATCCAAGACTCTCTTCCGAGAAGATTTCAATGAAGAGTTGTCAGACTTCATAATCTTGTTGGCTCGGGTTATGGGCTTACCTTCTACTAATGAGTTCCATTTCTGGATGTGCCCGCTCATCAGCATGGTGTGCGAGGGAACTCAAAATATCAATTGGGCAGAAATCATCAGCATGAATTTGACAGAGCAGCTATCCAATGTGCAGCAAAAGAAGAAGTTCTACATGACCTCGTACCTGATGTATACCCTGGCAGCGTCACGGCAATGGTTTGGCTTTTCTTACATTGACGCTCACAAAGATGATCCAGTATATGCTTACTGCCCGCAGTTCACCCTGGAGACCAGCAATCACAATTTCAGAAGGGTAAATGATGCTTTCACCATGTACGTGGTCAGGCTGCTAGAAGGTGATACTGCCAAGAGGTTTTCAGATGAAGCCATGAACCTGATATCGCACTACGGTGCTTATTTCATCCAATTCAGGAAGTTCTCCTATATTAGGCTTGCCGGCTATGAGAGCACCCCTCTGCGGCTTCCCATGTTCTGCAATGATAAGATGGCCTTGATTGAAGTATGCAGGTAGTTAGACAAACTGCACAGAACCTGCAGGGACAAGAAGATTTCCGGTTTGCACTTTCCCATCTCTTTGGGAAATTACACTTGTAAAACAGCCCTGGATGCACAGAACATAGAGAGAGCCCTGGTTCCTATCACTGTCCATTTCTTCAAGCCAAGAACTTGCTTCGACTTGAAGAAGTTCATTGAGCAGAACATCAAGATAATCTATCATCACAGGGCAGATACAGAAGACTATTGGGCTGACTGTGCAGATGATTTTGAAGCTCGAAGGAGGCACTATGGTAGGTTTTCTCTGCAATTAATCCAAGAACTCGGCTTGCACCAGGTTCCTGAAGGACTCCAGGATGACAACTCTAACCTATACTCATATGAGTATGATAATGTGATTAAGCACACTCCTTTGGAGGACTTGGATTGGAACAAGAAGGAAAAAGATGATCTGGCTGAGATCCTTGCTTCAGTCTTGGTCAGGACCAAGGTCTGGTTTGACAGGAAGGTTCGAGAACTCAGAAGGCACTCAGGAGAGTCCTCTTCCAAGGATGTTTCAACACCACGGAGGGAAGCATCGACTCCCATATCAGACACACCTGTGCAAACCCCTCCTGCCTCATCAACGCAAGGACCTGCAGCTTCCACTCCTTCTTCATCCACTCAAGTATATCAGAAGAAACTCAAAGAGGTTAAGAAGGAGCCTATGGAAAAGGATTCTCCGAGGAAGCAGGTGGAAGTGCCTTTGGGACCAGAGAACATCATTGTTCTCAGTGAAAGTGAAGAGAGTGAAGTACCAGCCCCAGCAAATGCTCCTGAAGATCCAACAGATGAAGATAAGGAGGTCCAGAGCACTGTGCTTCCAAGTGCCATTGTTTCTTCTGCAGTGACTGTCTCTAGCGCCCCACTCACATCTCAACTTGAGACAACAGCTGCGCAAACCTTGAGTATCATGAGCTCTATGTCTCTTGGTCCTCTTGCCCCTCCTGCTGCTTCCTCTTCCTCTTTTGCGTGGGTTCAACCTTTTGTTGACAGTAGAAAGAGGAAATCTTCCTCTCGGAGCTCAGGGCCAAATTTTGATGCTGTGGCAGCCATGTTGGGCACTACTCCTTCTCATGCCAAGAAAGCCAAAGTCACCTCCAGAATAGTGTCTGATGCTCAAGGTCAGCAATTCCTGGAGATTGCTAAGCCTACAGTAGACAAATCAGAGCAAGACTTGCTGGCATCTGACTTGGAGCTTTCAAGAATTCCAATGGGAGAGTCTACTCCTGAAGGTGAGATCCATAACCTCCAGGAAACAGTCACAAGAGTCATTGGGAGGGTAGAGAAAGGGCAGAAAACTATTGAACAGTTGGAGGAACAAGCCCAGATTCTCACAGGTTTCATCAAATCTCTTTTGTCTAAGGACAAAGTTTTGGACCCTACCCCATTGACTACTCTTCCACCACCTGTAGTTTTGAGCCAAGATGAAGTGCAGAGTATCAAAGACATGCACAAGTATTCTGTCTATGGCAGAGCTATGGAGGCCATGGTAGAAGATATGCTTATTGCAGGATTGAACTTCATCGATGAAGCTTTCAAACTCCACGGGAAGGTGAGCAATTTGCAACAGAAGTTCTCCTCCACTATCGGGGTCATAGATAAAGAGCTCAAACTCTGGAGCAGTTGCATAGTAGACCTCCGTCTTATAGGACAGACAGATGAGAACATTTTGTTGGCAAATAAGGTTTTTGATGATGCAAAGGATAATCTGTCGAAGTCCTGGGTTTACAGTGTGGAATGGAAGATCAAAGTTTTGGAGGAAGCTTTGGGAGAGCTAAAGAATAGCTGGCAGAAGGGAGAAGCTTTCAAGACGCTGGTTATATCAGCTTTCAAAGATATTCATTGTCATCTTCAAGATGAAACTTCTGGTGTGTCCCTTTCCTTGCAAGAAATCAAAGCTCAATTCAGAGCTTATGTCAAAGATAATCTATTCAAGGAAAGCTCCATCTCCAAAGAGAAAATGAAGGAGGTCTGCTCTCTTCAATCTGCCATTGAAGAAGCAAATAAAGATTATCATACTCATATCGAGTTTGATAAAGAAATGGAGAAGTGTCTCGGATTTTGGGGTCAGTCTACAGCCAACACGTCAGTTCCTCGTGGCAGAGACATAGCTGAGGCATTGAAGAGATTCAGGCAGCGAATTTTGAAGTCGGTGGGCCCCTCTCAGTCATAACCACCTGTCTTCTTCTCCTTATTCTTCTCTTCTTTTCTAATTCTTTTTCTCGGATTCATTGTAATAAGTTGAGGTATTGCGATTGGCAATCCTTAACTAATCTTTAGTTAAAAGAAGTAGTTACAAAGAGTAACTGATTTGTAAGCTATATAATGGCCTTTCCACGCCATTTTGAAAGGAGGAAGAACTTGGCTTATTTTCTGAAAAGTGTAAATATATCATAAAGAAATCAATACAGAAGGACTTTTCATTCTTTGTCTATCTGATCTCTGTTATTTCTAAGCTTTCATTTATTTTCTTTGTGAAGATCATTTGTCTCCAGTTTGTTAGTCTTACCGATTGCATACTCTTCAACTTTGCAAGCATGGTGATCTTGTATAACCAAGAAGGAACTTTGTGTCCTTGATTAATGAATCTGTGTTATGTTAAGAAACTTTGTGTTCTAGCAGATGTTATTTACAGAACTTTGTGTCTTTGAATTCCATCTTATTTATCCGATACAAATGATCTTGTTTCAATTCACTGTGACTTCGCATACATAAAGAATTACTCTGATATCTATAATTCTGCATGTTGCCTTTCTGCTCTTTCCCATACTCTCATTTCCTCAGTCCTTTTGTAATTGATGATCTTCATAGAAAACACTTTCGTAATATCCAAGTTTAACCAACAAATCATGTCTTGTACATTTGTAAATAGGTTCGTTTCTGAATAAGGGAACCTCTCCCATTAAAGAGGAGGGACTTCTTGTCCCCTGACTGTTGCTCTTCGTAAAGTCCTATCTGACGACCAACAGTTTTTGGCGACTCCGCTGGGGATAATCATATTCCAGTTCTGTAATTTTTCGATCATCCTTTGATCTGGCGACTCCGTGTTTTACTCGAGGGAGAAGGGCCCTCGGTATTGAAGACTCTCAGTTTCAGCTTTTGGAGCAGCAGGGTTTTCCTTTTCCTTCAACAAGAAATAGAAGGACTCGTTCGACAAGCACTCCACCTGCTCAAGATAGAATTCCTACGGGCGGTACTCCTTTAGAGCCAGCTAGCCCTAATCTTCGAGCTTTGACTCTTGCTGGTGTTGCAGTTCCTCTCCAAGCCATTTTTCCAAGAATGGCGATACCATTGCCCTGGGGTCACCGTGTCGGGCCCCTTGCTCTTCCTCAGCCTTTGCATGAGTTACCCAGAGGTAACCGGAAGAACTTTCCTAAGTTCAAAGGTGATGGCAAAGTGCATCCTGATGAACACATCGCGGCCTTCATTGTTGCGTGTGGAGTCCTGGGAGTTGAGCACGAAGACGTCTCCATGAGACTGTTCGTTGAGACTTTACAAGATAATGCTGCTGATTGGTTTTATCACCTTCCGGCTGGTACTATCACTAGCTGGGACACCATGAGAACTGGGTTTGAAAACCGTTTCAAACCAGCAGAAGATGTGCATGCCTTGCTTGCCCAAATTTCTCAGATAAAGAAAGATTCACCAGAACCCATGAGAGAATTTGTGGCCCGATTCAACAGATTGATCAACAAAATTCCTGTAAATACTCGACCTGTTGATCAAATCCAAAAATGTTTCTTCCTAAATGCCCAAACGCCTGAAGTCAGCTATGCGCTGAGAAGGGCTAATCTCGCAACATTGGTGGAGGATCAAACTCTTGCTGTTAGTGTCGAGGATGATCTGATCATGTCAGGGAAGTTGAGGAGAGACCCTTCCAAATCTAAGTCTGTTGCTTCCTCCTCCTCCACCCCTGGACCTAATACTGATCCGTTAGTCCAAAAGCTTGCGAATGATCTCATTGCTATAAAGAAACAATTGGCTCAGCATGCCCCTTATGCAGATGTTCCAAGGAGGAATTTTCAGCCCAGAAATCGTTTGCCTTCTTCTCAAACAAGACTAGCACTTGAAGGACCTCCTGTTAAGGTTCCTGTGAATGCAACCTGTGAAGTTGAAGAGCCAGATGATGATGAGGATAATGAATCTTGCGAGGAGTTTGTGGAGGAATTTGATGATGAAGCAGATGAACTTGAGGGATCTCGGGTTAATTTCTTCACCACTGAGGGCATTGATGATGGAGATGATTATGATGAAGTAGTAGCAGACATGAACAACGAATCATTCGCTGTCATGACTCGAGAGCAGACACATCAGAGGGAGAAAGTGACGCAGCCCCCCAAGAAATCTAAGGAGCAGCCGACAACTATCCCTGTAATTGCAAAAAGAGGATCTCCTATCCCTACTTCATCTGCACCAAAGGTGAGTCCTGTCAATCCTCCTAGCAAAGTTCCTTCTTTTTCTCCTAAAGTTGATAAGCCTAGAATTTCAAATGATGATGGCCCGTCCACTTCTGGGTCTTTTGATATTATTGATCATCTGAAAAAGACTAAGGTTCAAATCTCAGAGGCCGAGTATTATCAAACTCATCCCAAAGCTTTTGCCAAAATGATTCAATTTGTTAATTCCCATTCCAAAACCACCTCTAAAGGCCTTTTACCTACTCCTTCTTCTGCACCACAGCCTAGTCTGGTAGCTGCTGTCACCTCGCCTAACGACAAAATTAAACCATTTTATGTGACACTTCTTATAGCTGGTCATAGGCTCAGTAATTGTGTCATTGACTCAGGAGCCTCAGATAACGTGATGCCTGCTAAAGTAGCTCATGCTTTAGGCCTGAATCTCACACGCACTTATGGATCTTGTTACTCCATGGAGAGTAAAGAAGTGCCCCTGGTCGGAAGAATTAAGGATGCACAAGTGGCTTTTGCTGCTTTGCCTGAAAAGAGAGTTTTGGCTACCATCTTAGTTGCAGATATTCCTCCTTCATACGGGATGTTGCTAAGTAGGAACTTCTGTAAGGATGTGGGTGGAGAAATCCAAATGGATTGGTCACATGCACTCATACCTGTTAATGGACAAATGAAGAAGTTGATGCCCGAGAAGCAATCGGAATATATTGTGCAAAAAACGGACGATCCTAAAGCACAAATACTCTATGAGGATATGGGTCATGGCAATTACATGATTATGTCCCCTGATGAAATCCAACTTCCCAGAGTGTCACCTAAAGATCCTAATGGTGTTTGGATTTTAGAGTTTGATGGAAGTTGTTCCTCAGCTGGTTCTGGAGCTGGTGTCCTACTAGTGTCACCTGAAGGTGGCCTTCATCCTTTTTCATTTAAGTTGCAGTTCGAAAATACTAATAATACAGCAGAGTATGAGGCTCTCATTCTTGGACTGCAAGTGGCCAAAGAACAAGGTGTGAAGAATCTTCTGGCTCGTGGTGATGCAGAATTGATTGTAAAGCAAGTCAGAAGCCTTTTTCAAGTAAAAAATGGGAGGCTGAAACATTACCGGAATCAGGTTTGGGATTCCATTGAATTTCTTGATGCTTTCTCCATTGAGGCAATACCTAGGGAGAAGAACAGCAGGGCTGATTCGTTGGCAGTCTCAGGGTCACTACTGATTCCTCATCCTGACTTCTCTCAGGATAAGTTCACCATTGAGATGGTCCATCGGCCTAGTGTACCTGATAATACCAATAACTGGAAAGTTTTCAATGATGATCAACATTTGCTTTCCTTCCTGGAACTCAAGGGTAATTTCGAACAACTGTATTTTGAGGGAAGTGACAACCTACCTCGTGAGAGTGTGCCCTTTGACAAAGCAGTCACCCAAGGGGAAGAAACAGATCAGGATGGTTGCATCAATCTCAAAGGAAACAAGATTCCTAAAGGGTTGGTGAGTTTGGAGGAACTATTTGATAAACATGACAGGTATGTGAAGTCTAGAGCTTCTACTGGACCTCAACAATCAGCTGAGTATGATAAGATTGATATTGGGAGTTCTACTGACCCTAAGCTCGTGAACATTGGAAAATGTTGCACAGCAGATGAGAGGAAGAAAGCAATTTCTCTTTTAAAGAGGTATAAGGATGTTCTCGCTTACTCTTATGAAGATTTGAAAGCTTTCAAACCAAAAGATATGCAGCACTCTATTCCTCTTAAGCCTGGAATTAAGCCTTTCAAGCAGAAACAGAGGCAATACAACCCCAAAATAGCTGACACCATCTTTCAGGAAATACAGAAGTTGTTGAAGGCTAAAATCATTTTTCCCATTCACCATTCAACATGGATTGCAAATATTGTGCCTGTTAGGAAGAAAAATGGTGAGATCCGCATCTGTGTTGATTTCAGGAACCTGAATCAGGCTTCTTTGAAAGATAATTATCCTTTGCCTATGATGGATCAGGTCTTGCAAGCAGTAACAGGATCTGAAATGTTATCTATGCTTGATGGATTCTCGGGCTATAATCAGGTAGAGGTTGATACTGTAGATCAACACAAAACAGCTTTCACTACTCCTTGGGGTACCTTTGCCTACAAGAGAATGCCTTTTGGGCTCATTAATGCTGGTGCCACTTTTCAGAGAGCTATGGATCTGGCTTTTGGAAGCTTAAAAGGGAAGTGTATTGTCATATACCTTGATGACTTGACAGTGTTTTCTAAAACAAGGGCGGATCATTTTGATCACCTGGAAACAGTTCTGCTAAGATGCCGAGAGCATGGGATTTCTTTGAATCCTAAAAAATCTGTCTTTTGTGTTACAGAGGGAAAACTATTAGGGCACATTGTCTCCAAAGATGGTATTAAGATTGACCCTGAACGAGTACAAGCTATCCAGCAAATTCCTCTCCCAACCAGTAAAAAGGGCGTACACTCCTTCTTTGGTAAGATCAATTTTTTAAGAAGGTTCATCCCTGATTTTGTAGAGTTAACTTTGAATATTTCTCAGATGATGAAAGGGAAACAAACATTTGGTTGGTCTTTGGAAGGAAAGGGATCCTTTGAAGGTATTAAGAGAGCTATCGCTAAAACTCCAGTTTTGGCCTGTCCTGATTTTAGTAAAGATTTCATCATCTATTGCTATGCTACAGATAATACCTTGGCTGCTGTCTTAACTCAAGAAGACTCTAATGAGCATGAACTCCCAATTGCGTTCATGAGCTATATTCTGAAAGATCATGAGTTAAAATACACCATGATGGAGAAGCATGCTTTTGCAGTGGTCAAAGCTGTTAAGCAGTTTCGTTTTTATATCCTCAACTCTCACTCCATGGTGTTGGTTCCAGATACAACTGTTAAGTCAATTCTCACACAACAAGAATTTGGATCCAAGAGAGGGAATTGGGTTGCTAAGGTCCAAGAATATGACATTGACATCAAACCGACCAAGCTGGTTCGTGGAAAAGGTCTTTGTGAGCTCATTGCTGAAGGAGCTAAGCATGAATTACTGGAGAACAAAGTTGGCCTTCCTACCGTTCTATTCCTTAGCTCAGTTGATGAATGGTATGCTGATATCGCCCATTTTCTCACCTATGGGGAATGTCCCTCTCATTTAACTGCCAAAGAAAAGAGGACTGTTAAATTGAGGTCAGTGCAATATGTATTGTGGGAAAATGCTTTGTTCAAGCGTGGCTTAGATGGGAGATTTTTGAAATGTGTGGACAAGGAACAACAGAGAAAGTTGCTCTCAACTTTTCATGATCAGGCATGTGGAGGGCACTATTCATCAACGGTTACAGCTCATAAGATACTCTGTGGAGGATACTACTGGCCTTCCTTGTTCAGAGATGCGTCCAAGTGGGTGGATAAATGTGAGGCTTGTCAGACCTTTGTGGGAAGACCTAAATTGGCTTCTTTGCCTCTCAAGCCAGTTGTGATTGAGGAACCATTTCAACAGTGGGGTTTGGACTTCATTGGTACACTTAATCCTGTTTCTAGTGCTGGTCATACTCATGTACTAACTGCCATGGACTACTTCACCAAATGGGTGGAAGCTATTCCAGTTAAGAGCACTACTTCTGAAGTGGTATGCAGCTTCATCAAAGAGAACATCTTGGTAAGGTATGGTGTACCTAACAAGATTGTAACAGATAATGCCTCGAATTTCTCTTCAACTGAGATAATGGATTTTTTCTATGGGTATGGCATTTCTTTGGCTCACTCTTCAGATTACTACCCTCAGGGAAACGGGCAAGCAGAATCCACTAACAAAAATCTGGTGACTATTATAAGGAAGTTAGTTAATGAGTCTCAACGAAACTGGCACAAGAAGCTCTATGATGCTCTTTGGGCAGATAGGATCACACCAAAGAGAGCTATTGGAATGTCTCCTTTTCAAGTGGTATATGGAGTAGAAGCTCAACTGCCAGTAACAGTGGAACTGCCGGCCTTGCATCTAATGAAGGCCATTGAAGATACTAGTTTCAGTGATGCTTTGGATAAGAGAATTATGTACCTCCACAAACTAAATGAGGACAGATTGGAGGTTGCTGATAAGATATCTGTTCATCAGCAGAAGGTAAAGGTCCTGTTTGACAAGAAAGCTAGGTTCAGAGATTTCCAAGTTGGAGACACTGTGCTGTTATGGGATAAAAGGCATGAACCTCGTGGCAGCCATGGCAAGTTTGATTCCCTGTGGCTCGGACCTTTCAAGATCAGACACTTTGCTGGTGAGAATTCCTTTTATCTTGATTACATGGATGGTTCTTCTCTCCCACTTCCTTATAGTGGGCAGTACCTCAAGTTGTTCAAGTCATAGGTGATTAGGGAGTCCTTTGTATACTTTGTACAGTGTTTTTATTTTTCTTTCCTTTTTGTTTTGGTGTGTTGTCCTCTGTATTGATCTATTTTTTTGACTCCGTGGCCCAATGGATAAGGTACTGGTCTGCTTCCCCGAGTTTGTCTAAGTTCTTGCCTTGTCTCATTCCTTGAATTTATGCCAAGTCATCCCCAGAAGGAGCCAGCTGTTGTCCACTCAAAATTCCCTGCTCTTATGAAAGTAAAAATTTCAAAATTTTGAGTTTAAGTGTCTTCTCTAATGTACCGAAGTCGTGAAATTGAGAAAATCTACGTTTTTGGGTCATTTTGTGTGATTTTCGGGCCTGTCGGAACTTTTTGTCCCAACTGTCCCAAGTTCAAAAGTGCGTTCTGTTCCCCGATCGGCCGATTGCCCCGAAGATTGTCTTTTTCGGGCCCGTCGAAACTTTTTGTCCCAAGTGTCCCAAATGGAATTGTGCAAGTTGTTCCATTTTTGGCCAAAACACCCGAACTGCGTACTTCACACTTTTATGTTCCAAGTGTCCTAAATCAAATTGTGCAAGTTGTTCCATTTTTGGACGAAACACTTGAACCGCGTACTTCGCGTACTTGCGTCCCAAATGTCCCAAACTTTTCCGGACTCTTTGTCACCTTTTCGCCCGAGACGGCCGAGTCGCGTGTTTCACGCATTCGCGTCTCCTATGTCCCTAATGAACCAAGTGTCATTTGTGCTTATTTTTCCCGCTCTACCCGAATATCATGCTTATTCAAATTGATAGGTATGTATTAAATGCGCATTTATGACCTTTCTCTCTCCTAAACGGCTATATAACGAGCATTCCCCCTTTGCATTTTTCGGACTACTTCCATGCTGTCTTTTGCTTGAACCCTTGCAATTTGAAAACCTGCACGTGTGTCCCCTCCCTCTGTATTTCCTTTCCAAGTCTGGTTTGCGGTTCTGTCCTCCTAGTTTCTATCAATATGAAGATCAAGTTTCAGGGACATGAACAAATTTCACCACTTGAGTCTGCCGTTCACAATATTGGGGACAGCGAAGCTCGTCATCTTGATTTCAGTGATTTCTGGGCAAGAATGGTGGACGCAAACCCTACACCAATGGCACAGATGATTCACAATAGCGTTTTGGCTTTTGCTGGAGGTTTCCCAATCTCGGTGCAATGTGCTGATACAGTGCTTTCATGCGGAGCTCACTTCGACCCTGATTCAAGTGAATTAACCAACGTACACGGGGAACTTATTGCCAGGATAGATGCTGCTCGCCATTAGCACTGCACTAAGGATCCCAGAGATGGATAATGCCATTGTTGTTTCCCAGGATCAAGCACAGGCCCTGTTTAACCAAGACAGTGACAAATTCAGGGCGCGGGTGGCGAAGTCATGGCTTAAAAACCCTAGGAAGGGAGCATCTCGTCTATCCAAGACTCTCTTCCGAGCAGATTTCAATGAAGAGTTGTCAGACTTCATAATCTTGTTGGCTCGGGTTATGGGCTTACCTTCTACTAATGAGTTCCATTTCTGGATGTGCCCGCTCATCAGTATGGTGTGCGAGTGAACGCAAAATATTAACTGGGCAGAGATCATCAGCATGAATTTGGCAGAGCAGCTGTCCAATGTGTAGCAAAAGAAGAAGTTCTACATGACGTCATACCTGATGTATACCTTGGCAGCGTCACGGAAATGGTTTGGCTTGTCTTACATTGACGCTCACAAGGATGATCCAGTATATGCTTACTACCCGCAGTTCACCTTGGAGACCAGCAATCGCAATTTCAGAAGGGTAAATGATGCTTTCACCATGTACGTGGTCAGGCTGCTCAAAGGTGATACTGCCAGGAGATTTTCTGATGAGGCCATGAATCTGATATCACGCTACGGTGCTTATTTCATACAATTCAGAAAATTCTCCTATATTAGGCTTGCCGGCTTCGAGAGCACCCCTCTGCGGCTTCCCATGTTCTGCAATGATAAGATGGCCTTGATTGAAGTATGCAGGCAGTTAGACAAACTGCACAGAACCTGCAGGGACAAGAAGATTTCCGGTTTGCACTTTCCCATCTCTTTAGGAAATTACACCTGTAAAACAGCCCTGGACGCACAGAGAACATAGAGAGAGCCCTGGTTCCTATCACTGTCCATTTCTTCAAACCAAGAACTTGCTTCGACTTGAAGAAGTTCATTGAGCAGAACATCAAGATAATCTATAATCACAGGGCAAATACAGAAGACTATTGGGTTGACTGTGCAGATGATTTTGAAGCTCAGAAGGAGGCACTATGGTAGGTTTTCTCTGCAATTAATCCAAGAACTCGGCTTACACCAGGTTCCTGAAGGACTCCAGGATGACAACTCTGACCTAAACTCATATGAGTATGATAACGTGATTAAGCACACTCCTTTGGACGGACTTGGATTGGAACAGGAAGGAAAAAGATGATCTGGCTGAGATCCTTGCTCCAGTCTTGGTCAGGACCAAGGTCTGGTTTGACAGGATGGTTCGAGAACTCAGAAGGCACTCAGGAGAGTCCTCTTCCAACGATGTTTCAACACCATGGAGGGAAGCATAGACTCCCATATCAGACACACCTGTGCAAACCCCTCCTGCCTCATCAACGCAAGGACCTGCAGCTTCCACTCCTTCTTCATCCACTCAAGTATACCAAGAAGAAACTCAAAGAAGTTAAGAAAGAGCCTATGGAGAAGGATTCTCCGAGGAAGCAGGTGGAAGTTCCTTTGGGACCAGAGAACATCATTGTTCTCAGTAAAAGTGAAGAGAGTGAAGTACCAGCCCCAGCAAATGCTCCTGAAGATCCAACAGATGAAGATAAAGAGGTCCCGAGCACTGTGCTTCCAAGTGCCATTGTTTCTTCTGCAGTGACTGTCTCTAGCGTCCCACTCACATCTCAACTTGAGACAACAGTTGCGCAAACCTTGAGTGTCATGAGCTCTATGTCTCTTGGTTCTCTTGCCCCTCCTGCTGCTTCCTCTTCCTCTTTTGTGTGGGTTCAACCTTTTGTTGACAGTAGAAAGAGGAAATCTTCCTCTCGGAGCTCAGGGCCAAATTTTGATGTTGTGGCAGCCATGTTGGGCACTACTCCTTCTCGTGCCAAGAAAGCCAAAGTCACCTCCAGAATAGTGTCTGATGCTCAAGGTCAGTAATTCTTGGAGATTGCTAAGCCTACAGTAGACAAATTAGAGCAAGACTTGCTGGCATCTGACTTGGAGCTTTCAAGAATTCCAATGGGAGAGTCTACTCCTGAAGGTGAGATCCATAACCTCCAGGAAACAGTCACAAGAGTCATTGGGAGGGTAGAGAAAGGGCAGCAAACTATTGAACAGTTGGAGGAACAAGCCCAGATTCTCACAGGTTTCATCAAATCTCTTTTGTCTAAGGACAAAGTTTTGGACCCTACCCCCATTGACTACTCTTCCACCACCTGTAGTTTTGAGCCAAGATGAAGTGTAGAGTATCAAAGACATGCACAAGTATTCTATCTATGGCAGAGCTGTGGAGGCCATGGTAGAATATATGCTTATTGCAGGATTGAACTTCATCGATGAAGATTTCAAACTCCACGGGAAGGTGAGCAATTTGCAACAGAAGTTCTCCTCCACTATCGGGGTCATAGATAAAGAGCTCAAACTCTGGAGCAGTTGCATAGTAGACCTCCATCTTATAGGACAGACAGATGAGAACATTTTGTTGGCAAATAAGGTTTTTGATGATGCAAAGGATAATCTGTCGAAGTCCTGGGTTTACAGTGTGGAATGGAAGATCAAAGTTTTGGAGGAGGCTTTGGGAGAGCTAAAGAATAGCTGGCAGAAGGGAGAAGCTTTCAAGACGCTGGTTATATCAGCTTTCAAAGATATTCATTGTCATCTTCAAGATGAAACTTCTGGTGTGTCCCTTTCCTTGCAAGAAATCAAATCTCAATTCAGAGCTTATGTCAAAGATAATCTATTCATGGAAAGCTCCATCTCCAAAGAGAAAATGAAGGAGGTCTTCTCTCTTCAATCTGCCATTGAAGAAGCAAATAAAGATTATCATACTCATATCGAGTTTGATAAAGAAATGGAGAAGTGTCTCGGATTTTGGGGTCAGTTTACAGCCAACACGTCAGTTCCTCGTGGCAGAGACATAGCTGAGGCATTGAAGCGATTTAGGCAACGAATTTTGAAGTCGGTGGGCCCCTCTCAGTCATAACCACCTGTCTCTTTCTCCTTATTCCTTTCTTCTTTTCTAATTCTTTTTCTTGGATTCATTGTAATAAGTTGAGGTATTGCGATTGGCAATCCTTAACTAATCTTTAGTTAAAAGAAGTAGTTACAAAGAGTAACTGATTTGTAAGCTATATAATGGCCTCTCCACACCATTTTGAGGAGGAGGGAAGAACTTGGCTTATTTTCTGAAAGTGTAAATATATCATAAAGAAATCAATACAGAAGGACTTTCCATTCTTTGTCTATCTGATCTCTGTTATTCCTAAGCTTTCATTTATTTTCTTTGTGAAGATCATTTGTCTCAAGTTTGTTAGTCTTACCGATTGCATACTCTTCAACTTTACAAGCTTGGTGATCTTGTATAACCAAGAAGGAACTTTGTGTCCTTGATTAATGAATCTGTGTTATGTTAAGAAACTTTGTGTTCTATCAGATGTTATTTACAGAAACTTTGTGTCTTTGAATTCCATCTTATTTATCCGATACAAATGATCTTGTTTCAATTTATTGTGACTTCGCATACATAAAGAATTACTCTGATATCTATAATTTTGTATGTTGCCTTTCTTCTCTTTCCCATACTCTCATTTCCTCAGTCCTTTTGTAATTGATGATCTTCATAGAAAACACTTTCGTAATATTCAAGTTTAACCAACAAATCATGTTTTGTACATTTGTAAATAGATTCGTTTCTGAATAAGGGAACCTCTCCCATTAAAGAGGAGGGACTTCTTGTCCCCTGACTGTTGCTCTTTGTAAAGTCCTATCTAACGACCAACAAGCATGTAAAGAAGGACTATTGGGAGCTTCGGGACAAGAAGAAACAACATGAAGAAAACAAGGAGGTAAATGTGGCAATGAGTAATGTATGTCAGGATGCTTTGATTCTTTCTTTGCATAATATTAATGAATCTTGTGTTTTAGATTTAGGGGCTTCTTTCCATGCTACTCCACATAGGCATTATTTTGTTGATTATGTTCAAGGAGATTTTGGGCATGTTTTCTTGGTGATGATGAGCCTTACAACATAGTTAGAAAATGTTCTGTTCAGGTTAAGATGTAGAATGGGAATACTTGGCTATTGAAGGATGTCAGACATGTGCCTACATTAAGATGAAATTTGATATCGGCAGGGTAGTTGGGAAGTGATGGTTGTACTGTGATATTTACAATAGACTCTTGGAAGGTTACCAAGGGTGCTCTTGTGGTGGCAAGAGGTAAGAAGGTTGGAAACTTTTATTTAACCACTTATAGCACTAATGTTTGTAATCTTGTGGCTTCAAAAGTAGATATAACATTGTGGCACTATAGGCTCGGTCATATGAGCCATAAGGGCATGGAGATCATAAATAAGGATTTTCCTGGATATACAGAAACATGTTTGGAGTTCTGTGAGGACTGTATATATGGGAAATAGAATCGAGTAAGGTTTCCCAAGGTTGGACCTACAAAGAAAGAGAGTAAGTTAGAGCTAGTGCATTCTGATGTATGGGAACCAGCTTAGGTATCATCTCTTGGGGGTTCAAGTTATTATGTTAATTTTATTAATGATACAATAAGGAAATTTTGGGTTTATTGTTTTAGAAACAAATTTGATGTATTTGACACTTTTTTAAAATGGAAAGCCTTGGTAGAGAATGAAACAGGTCTTAAGCTAAAATGTCTCAAGTCAAATAATGGAGGGGAGTATTGTAGCAATGAATTTGATGATTACTGTTCTAAGAATGGAATCCACAGGAAAAAGATGGTTCCAGGAACTTAGTAGTAGAATGGGGTGTTAGAAAGGATGAACAGAACAATAATGGAATGTGCCTGGAGCATGAGGTTACATGCAAGACTACCTCTTTCTTTTTGGGTAGAAGTGGTGAGCACAACTGTGTACTTGATAAATAGAGGACCTTCAAGTGCCTTAGATGGAGGCATACCTGAGGAGGCTTGGTATGGTAAGAAAGTTGCTTATTCATTTCTTAGAGTCTTTTGATGTGAGTTGTTTGTCCATATAGATAAAGATGATAGGACCAAAATAGAGGCTAAATCAGAAAAATGTACTTTCATTGGTTATGGTGGTGATGATTTCGGATATAAATGTTGGAGTATTAAGGACAAGAAAATCATTCGATCTAGGGATGTGGTCTTTAATGAGAAAGTCATGTATAAGAAGCAGTTGCAGGAAAATAGGGAAGAATTCAAGAAATAATATGTAGTGGTAGAGGATCTTCCGGATGGGAAAGTGACACATGAATCAGTTCAGGAACCTCCTCAACAAGAACCCCAAACTCCTATATTGAGGAGGTCTTCTAGGGTAAGAAGAGAACCTAAACATTTTTCTCCTTCTCTTTATTATTTATTACTCATTGATAGTGGAGATCTAGAGAGATTTGATGAAGCAATGCAGGTAGATGCCAAGAAGAAGTGGGAGCAAGCCATGGATGAGGAGCATCAGGCTCTCATGGAGAACCAGACATGGGATTTGGTGAAGCTACCCGAAGGAAAAAGAGCATTATAGAAAAAGTGGGTGTGCAAAGTCAAAGAGGAAGGAGGAAAGAAAAGACACAAGACCCGGTTAATGGTCAAGGGGTTTGCACAGAGAAAAGGTATAGATTTTAATGAGTTTTTTTCTCCTGTAGTAAAAATGACTTCTATTAGAACTGTTCTTGGAATAATTGCAGTAGAATACTTACACTTAGAGCAGCTTGATGTAAAGACTACATTTCTCCATGGTGATTTGGAGGAGGAACTATATATGTAGCAACCAGAGGGGTATGAGGTCAAAGGTAAAGAGGAGATGGTGTGCAAACTGAAGAAGAGCTTGTATGGGTTGAAACAAGCTCCACGTCAATGGTATAAGAAATTTGATAGCTTCATGATAGAGCAAGGTTATATTAGATGTCATTCTGACCATTGCGTGTATACAAAGAAATTTGAGGATGGAAGTTATATTATCCTTTGTTTGTATGTGGATGACATGTTGGTTGCAGGTAAAAACATGTAGGAAATTAAAGTACTCAAGAAGTAGCTAAGTGAATCCTTTGCTATGAAGGATTTGGGGACATCCAAAAAAATCCTTGGTATGTGGATATCTCGTGATAGGAAGGAACGAAAGATGATTTTATCTCAAGAAGAGTACATTAAGAAGGTCTTGGAGAGGTTTAATATACAAGATGCTAAACCAGTTGAGATTCCTTTGGCAGGTCATTTCAAGTTATCAAAGGAGTAGTGTCCCAAGACAGAACATGAGATAAACTAGATGTCTAAGGTACCTTACTCATCAAAGGTTGGCAGTTTTATGTATGCCATGGTGTGCACTAGGCCTGATATTGCCCATGCAGTGGGAGCGGTGAGTAGATTTATGAGTGATCTAGGTAGAGATCACTGACAGGTAATAAAGTGGATCCTTCAGTATTTGAGAGGAACCATGGGGACAATTTTGTGCTACAGTGGATCAGACACCACTTTTTGTGGTTATGTAGATTCATATATGGTTGGATATGTAGACAATAGGAGGAGCATGACAGGTTATGTTTACACTATAGGTGGGACAGTAGTGAGTTGGATTTCACGACTACAGAAGCTGGTGGCTTTATCAACCACAGAGGCTGAGTATGTTACTCCCACAGAGGTAAGAAAAGAAATGATTTGGTTACAACAATTGCTTGAGGAGTTGGGGCATAAGCAGGAGGAAGGAAAGTTACATAGTGATAGTCAGAGTGCTATACACCTAGCTAAGAACTCTGCTTTCCACTCTAGGATGAAGCATATATAGTTAAGGTACCATTTCATCAGGACAAATTTTGAGGAAGATAATTTGAAGATGGAGAAGATTCATACCATTCAGAATCCTGTAGACATGATGACCAAGGTGGTCACAAGGGAAAAACTGAAACTGTGTTCAACTTTGGTTGGTCTTCACGGAAACTAGTGAAGGGTTGAGAAGCTTACTCAGAGGAAAACTAGTCTCTAAGTGGGAGATTGTTAGGTTGTGGAGCATGTTTTCATGTGAGAAAGTGTTGAAGACTGTACACTAAGAGTATTGTACACTTTCCACAATTGTCTCACCAGGGTTTGGGGCCGGGCTGGGCCCTGAGTGGGGGTCCGGGGGCGCAACCCCCAAATTTTTTTTTTTGGCCTTAAAACATGCCCGATGTACCGGGAAACATGCTTTTAGCATATGGGTGGGATTTTTGACCCATAGGTTTATGGGATGGTTTTGTCCCATGGTTTTAATACCACGATTTTGTAAAACTGCTTAAGCATTTTTCTACTTATATGGTTTTATGCATATGGTGGGTATAATGTAACATTACAGATGTGTTTTGAATTCGGTTGTGAATTCTGTAGAGTTTGTTGAGCATAGCTCCAAACAGATCTGGGTATTGTATTGAGAGAGTGGTGGCTTGTAATAAAATCTGAGCAAGTGATTCTTGGTGGATGTAGCCCAAATTGGGTGAACCACGTTAAATACTATCTCTTTGTGTTGTGTTATTTTATTTTGCACTTTTATTTGAGATCTATAATATTTTCTGCATATTATTTTCTACTGTTGCGATTCTGTGAGGGATTATTCCACATATTTTATCCCTTATTTCCTAACAGTTAGTGCAACAACCAAATAAAATGCCCAAAATATAAGAAGACATCAATCAAGAAAACTGTTGGTTCTGACAATAAAAGAGATAATGATCAATTTACGAATAAAATACGTATAGAGAAATAACATATTACACTCACAATGTGGCCTTACACGACTAGTAAAGGGGTAGTCATCGAGTTGCTGACGCTCAGATATTGAGATTTAACTCGTAAAATAGTATATCAAATAATAAAATTGTCATAATCTCTTCCTGAATCATCCCTCCATACTCCCACAAGGCTAAACATATTAAAAATCACATAGTCTTATTCAATGGACAACCCAATAGGAGAGATAAAGGAATTTTAGTTTACTTAAGTTGAGCCTAAAGTGGTGCACATCCACAATATATTGAGAAATATCAAAGTATACTAAGCAGAAAGAAGTGGGTTTCAATTTTATATAAGACTCCACTTCTTTACTCGTACTCAGCTCAAGGGATTTTGATAGTTCTAGTAAATTCACTCCATGTCTCAACAGTGATGATCAATATCTTAATGGCTATGGTTCTCATACAAGTAACACTGCTAGTTAAGCTCAATTGAATCGATAAACTAAATTACATCACTAATACAAGGAAAGAATCCTTGAAATCATGTATTCAGTAGTGCATACACTTGGATACCATATTTACCAGGGTATCACACAATCATGTGACTTCCACGGGTATGACCCAATACAACATGTAGCCACTTGATACTGCATCCTAAGGTTGAAGTAATAATTCAAGTCATATAATCACCAAATAGTTGGGGTAATTCATAGGGTAAAGGTTGAACCATTCACATGTGGACAAGAATTAGGTACTATGATGAACATAGTGAAACATTACGACATGTATAATTCATATAAAATGGCGAACCCCTACCTTTATGTTCATGCATCAAATTTAGATGGTACGTAAGCATCTGCGAAACTTTTACGTCTATGTCACTGGTACAGCCAACTCTTGTTTTCCACTCATCTAAGGTCAAGCTCATTCCAGACTTGTCACACGCATTCTTAAAAAAGTGAAAAGAGGCACCCAACAATTAGCAACCAATCAAATCCAATACTGCACCTTTCCGTTACACTTTGAAATTCAACATTCCGAAATTCACTCACAATTAGTTTAGGTGGCACATCACAATATGAGGCTTCGCTGAGTATCGAACTCCAATATGACCTTCGAAGAGTAGTTAATAATTCTTCAGCAATTACATCAGGAATATGAGTAGATCCAAAAATGCACTAAGTGGAACATTAGCACACAAACATAGCATTCATAAGGGAAAGCACACTTAGCAACATAGATGCACCATGAAGTATTATATAAGCATTAACACTAACCCATCTCCACCACCACTAATGCAAGATCTCAAACCACTAGCCTCTTTCAATCGATTGAACACTAGAGGTTTGAACCTATATAATACTTCGATCTGATACCATAATGCAATGCCCATCATATTGACACACGCAAATACAACTATTTACAAATAACCATAATTTTTGTGATTTAAGTGTCAGTAAGATGACATTATATGGAGATACATTATCAAATAACACTATTACCTCTATTGAGGATTGGCTTTGTCAAAGGTTTAATCCATGCATCTTCATATGCACCTCCATGAGTACTCACTGCACTAATGCATCAAGGACATGATTTTTTGGTAATAATCACAAGGCAACAATCCTACTTATGTCATACTGTAGTATAAACATACAAATAAATGTCCTAGTGGATTACACAGCATGACCCCCTTGTTTTTAGACCCATTACACAAATTTGGGTAAATAAAATCATGATTCTCAATATTTACCACTTCAAACTTTCCTCATGGGTAGATATGCCGTAATGGTAGAATCATACACACTTCAAATAATCCTGTGATTGCTAGTTTCCTTTCTACAGGAAATTAACCTTTCAACCACACTTTGTGCTCTCACTAAATATTAGGATTGCATACAAGAGGTCATTATATAGATCCTTTGTTGTAATATGTTCATTTGTCTAATGAGTGATTTATTTACTCACAAGGATTTAGGTCTATACCGTAGGACTCATCATGCTAAGACGCTTATCAACTATCTTGTTCATTATATCAACACCTCTGTTAGCATTATGAAAACAATTATAAGTCCAAAGATGTCACTAAGTTAACATTTTTTGTCCCTATTGAGGATTTAGCCAGTTGCTTCTCGATCTCTCATGTTTAATTTCCTAGCCCCTTTGATATTAAGTTGGATGCATTAAGATTTTATAACTCACGAAACTTAGGTTCTTTTCCACATGACAAGAGGGTTTTCTCCATCATCAAGCCTTATTTGTACCTTTCACTTTCCTAAATGCTCATCCTCATCCTCTAGTATTATGTGCATTTTCAACAAGGTCAAGCATATGATCATTATATCAAAATTCTTCTTTGAACCTTTGGAAATGATCTATGTTTCCCGATGTAATGTAAGGATTGCACATGTACTTCAACTTGAAAACACTACAACTATTCTTTTTGTTTCTAAGATTAGATAAGTGATGTGCACTCTCCTTGGAGATTGGCAATAATCTAGCACTAGAAGAGAGTTAATAATCTAACTCATGGTTCAATGCTTTGATGTATATGAATTAAATGGAGTCTATCTCAAAGTTAATAGGGGCAGTTATATCTCATGAGATTAGTCGCTATTATTAAGGTATTCCCAATTCGTATAGTGACAATCACATAATTTTCACATTCATATACATCTTTACTCATGAAACCAAAATAGTTTCTTGTTTTAAATGTTGAAATTCATGAGTATCATGCATGCATTTTCATCGAAAGGGTATATCTAACTACTTTGATGTTGTCATGAATATAAATCATATACGCTCGACCATTACCAGGTTTCCCACCATTTAAAATATTATGAGCGTGACCTAATGTTGCATACCTTTCATCAAAACCCGCAACAAAGTACTTATGAAAAATGTCATACTTTTTAGGACAAATATAATGCATGGACCTTAGATTTGAATATTTGGGGTAGCATTCAGAAATTAACTATTAAAAGTACTGCCCAAACGGTAGAATGTATAAAAAAGTGTTGATGTCCTATTACTAGGGTCAACCTTATAGAGCTAGAATATGCGAGAACATTAGTGCGTTGCTAGAAATCAAGCAGAAGATACTATTACTGCAATATGGAAAGTTGATCTACTGCACTCAATGACAACACCTCGTCAATGTATATTGACTATCTTTTAATCATAACATCCTTCAAGGTGTCTATTGCGGATCTTATAACTGAAAAGTCGGGTTAATGCAATGTTAGCTAAATTCTCATCTAATACCCTTATAACCTGACTTTTCAATGGCTTCCTAGGTTATCATACTTCTATATCCGATTGGTCATTGTAGTTCAGACCACAATGACAACTATTTAGTTTCATAATTTTCATTAATTAATATAAACAACTATTATGTAGATCTAAGAAATGTTTAACCAATGTGCATACACCTAAAAGGGCTAATTCTTGGCTTATTTATTTGATCCTAGATCTCACTAAGTTTAGACACATTATTTGAATTATTCAGAGCTACTGATGGGTACCCCATATACCCCAAGTCAGTTTCTAAGATCACTAGAGGTCTGTCTAGGGTCATCCGAACACATAGTATTTTTAGAGTTTAGCAGTGGAGAGAAATCATTAACAAATAAATAAATAATTATTTATCCTGAGCTGATTACTTAAGCTTTTCACCTACAACGATAGCATCTATGAGCTTAATTGGATCAATACCACATGGCATTGAATCCATTTATGAAGAGCTCCCATTATTAATGCATTAACAAGAATTGATTGCTTAGTAATCCTCATTAGGTTCATTTGCAAAGATTTCAAGACATAACAGGATAATTAGATTTGATATTAGGCTATATTCAGCATTGATTACAAAAGTAATACATGAGGCTAAGTAAATAGCCATGGAAACTACAGAACAATTGACTTCCTACAAATCAGGAAGTCACACAACAAATTTTAACCCGTTATATCATCATTACGGTCTCGTATAACATATAATTACATAGAGTTCCTTGATATACAGGATATAAGTGCAAACCTATATTATTAATATGTGAGTTATTCATATAACTCATATTAATAATATTACAATATATAACTCACCCATGTGAGTAGCAACTAGATAGGAATATTTCTAACATTCCCCCCCTTAGTGCGAACATGGGGAAAAACACCATCTTCAACCAAGCAGCATGTCGCTCCGTATCTTGCACATGGTCTCGATCCTCAACACCGACTGTGGGAACTACATCATCCAGGGACCATTCAACCTATTAGATGAATACATGAATTGGGACCGTTCAACCAATTCACATCAACCATCAAATCAGTTTGATCAAGAACACTTCCTGCAATAGTATCAATGGTACAAATCATTATCATCAAGGGGGACACACAAGCACTGCATTGCACACAGGAATAGGGATGCTCATCTGTTCTTATTCATCACACAAGACACAAAGATGTCACTAAAGTAGTTTGCAGCCTCTGAGGTAGTGACGAAATCAAGGAAACTGACTGTCCTCCTACCTCCATTGCCTCCATCCTCCAATAAGAGGATAGAAGCTCAAAACAAATAATCTTCATCACTTGAATAATTAATAAGTTCATTATCACTTGTAGGATTAGAATAATCATTCCAATCTTCTTTAGTAGCTAAATCCTTTTGATCCAACTTATCATCTAAGAGATCTTGAGATCTTTTCTTACAATTCACAAAACCATGTCCTAGTTGTTTACAATAATGACACAAAAGATGTTTCTTTAATGGTACAGACCTTTTTTTACCTTTGAATAATGATTTATTATTTACAACCATGACAGTTTCTTCTTCTGGCTCAAATATTTTGATTTTGTCTTCTTCATCCAGTAAAAAAGAGATTAAGTTTTCCAAACTAGGATTAATCTTACTAAGAGTGAAAACAATGTTTGAATAATTATTTGGTAAACTATTTAGTAAGACTGATTTAGCATCTTCTTCATCCACCTCAGCTTTTATGCCTACTAATTGATTCAAAATGGATCGAAACTTACTGATATGTTGAACCATATTGTCATTTTCTCCCATCTTTAGCCCAAAGAGTTTTTGCTTCAGCATCATTGCTACACTGCCTGCTTGAGATCCAAATAGCTTGTTCAATGTCACCCAAATGACCTTAGATGACTTGGATAGATCAATATGATGCAAATATGCATCAGATAGTCCAAGTTCAATAATTGCTATTGCTTTTCGATCCTTACTTTCCCATTTTGGTATTAATTCTTTGATGGAAAAGTATCAGATTCAGAGAATTTTGACCTAGGTATTCTATATGCTGTTTAAAAATCGTGATATTTGTTGTATAAGCGACATGGGTATTTGGGTTTTCAGCTTCATCCTTGCTCTAATAGTTGGACACATGTGTAAGGAAATATTCTTTTGTATTTTCTATGGAATGAAAAGATGAACTCTGTCTTCAAAAGGGACCCCTCGTCATATTTGAATTTCATGTCTTTGTATTTTTGAGCTCCATTTACCTCGACAAAGCTCTGCAAAATTTCTATCTGTGGCCACTGATGAAACTTGAAGCTCTGTATTTTGTATTTATATGGTCTTTTGATCATCTTGACCTCTGCATGGTCTATGAATCTTATGAATCTTTTGCTCTTGGTTTCTTTGATGGTTCTGCTGAAACTTTGTGATCACCAATTTTAAAATCTCTTGGTACATTGAGCTACTGGTTGGCTGCCAATGGGCTAAAGAAAGTAAGCACTGATCTATTGAAAACCCTTGCGTTTTAATGTGATTTGTATGGCTCTAATCTCTGAGCCTGGAAATGCTTCTGCAATTATTGATCTTGTCAAGATCCCTGTGAAGTCATGACTGTCATTTAAAACTACATCCTTGAGCTCAAAAATTTGTGATTTTCTGGTTAAGTATATACTTTGAGATCTTTCTTATTTCAAATACTTGTTTCCTTTACAAAATAGGCTTCATACTTAGTATCCTTTGATTCATGCATTGAGTTTTATCCTATTTATTAAATACTGGTGGACACTTGGACTATTGCAAGCCTGCATCTGAGCTTATTTTAGAAAAGTGACTTCAAAAATTCCTCAAATCTGGAATGGTGAACACAAAATCATAGTTATCATTTTGACCTTATGAGATTCTATTAGTACTTTTATGATGAACCTTAGAAAATGTATACTGAAATTCAGAACGGATCATTCAATGCATCTGTATAGATGTTCTTTTGGTTGTTGATCATGTTTTGTAATATTTGACTTCTAAAATGTGATAGTCTTGAACTCTGAATTTGACCATTTTCCTTGTAACCTAATGAAGAGCTGTACATACCGAATTAATTAATGATGTACTCCTCTTTCTGTGAATGAAACCCACTACCTTCTGAAATTGGAATTTGAGAAATAATGTGCATTTTATTACAATCTCATCCTTATTATGAGATTTGGAGCTCTTGCCATCTTGAGCTCATATATGTGCCTTTTGTGTTTAGTTGCATTGTGTACTGTAACTGAAGCTATTCATGAAGTAACCTGTATTTATCTAAAATTGTAGATTTGACTTTATAATGTATTTTGTCTTTTATTTGAGTACTATTTGATTAGTATGGTAGTTATCTTTTGTAAAAATATTTCAAGCATGTATTAGTTGTAAAGCACATGATGGAAAAATGTAAAATGTCCATTTTACATGGCAAAGCCCTACCAAATTTTTCTCAGATTTCCTTTTCCATTCTGTTTCAGGTGTAATTTCTCTTATTCCAGTTGTTATAAATTGCAACAATAAACTTGCATTTCTTTTATCAATTATTACAAACATATATTTGTATACTTCATCCTTTAATTTGAACTAAAATAAATGTACCTTTTTGATTTCAAGTTATAGAAATGTATCACTTCTTTCTTCTTACTTGTATCTACACATTTAGAAAAACTAGTTAGAAAACATTAGGATTTTTGGCCTTCCTTTTATTCCATAGTTTTCCTCTTTCTTCTCTCTCCTTCTTTTTGAGTGAATAAATCATGTATGTTGCTACAAAATAGTTCTTGTATTAGTTGTGCCTTTGATCCTAATGTAATTTTTACCTCATGTTGTTAAGAGATACACCTGCATGAATTTGGATAACATAGTAATATGGCTCAACCTTGAGCTTAATGATTGACAATCTATTCCTTTTCTTGTTTTCAGGAACAATGCCATTTGCTAAGAAGCGAGGATGAAGATGGAGCAAAGCTGGAGTTGGAAATGCATCAACTGAAACGAAATAAACCCAAGGAAATGATGGGTTCTTTCATACTCCTTTATTTTATTTTTCATGCATATGTACCTCTTACTTGAGTAGTTGTAATTTAATTTTGAGTTACATCCCACGGCTTGGTGGGAACATTTGAAATTCCTTATAAATAAAACATTGAATTCTGAAACTGAGTTGTGTATTTTTTTCTGCATTTCATATTTTTATATGGATTGTATGATGAATTAAACAACTCAATAACATAATTGAATGTATTTAATCATGAAGGAAAGAACTTTAAAATACATATAAATTTTAGCAATGAACTTTTACTGCTACAATATGCAATTATGATTATTGTTCCAAAACTTAACACTTCATCTATTCTGCCCTTCATGTCTTCATCAAGATAACACATCTATCCTTCGGGGCTTTGTGTTCTCTGCTGAAGATAATCATGAAATTGTAGACTATGTGATCTGTTACATTTTGTAACAGCACACATAGCTGTAAATTTCATGTAATAATTAATTAATCCAACAGAAACAATATTGAACTGAAATAATCTCCCCTAGCTTAGGTTCACTTCACCAATTCCATCCATCATAACAAAGTTTCAGAGTTTCCCATTTTTGCACAAGTGCAAAAAATTGTCAACATTTCTGGTGATCCTGCTAGGGAAAGCTATGCCTGCTAGTTTGTAAACCAGTGCCTTTCTCTTGTCCATTCGGCATGGATTCCAAAGCATGTAATAAAAATCTACCTTTCTAAAGGTCCAACCCTTCCAAAGCAAACTAAAACTGGGAAGGATCTGGTGAAGTTAATCATGTGCACGGGTGCACTTATTGAATTGAAAAAAATTACAATGTGTAGGAACTTCACTTATTGAAAGGGAAATCCTACTCTAAACAGACACTATAGGATTTTCAATAATAGTTTTTGAGAAACATATCATTCACATGAATGGGAAGTTCCTCTGCATTTAGCTTCAAGAGATGAAAAGTATTATGTTCTTTGCAAGATGAAATCATGTAAGGATCACTCTAGATTGTATCAAACTTTGTGTGATTTCCTGGCTTTGCACGATCAACATCCCATTTCAACACAATGTCTCCTTCATTGAAGATTCTGAAATTAGTCTTCTTATCAGAATTTTTCTTCATCTATTTCTAATTCATTTTCCATGTTCACATGAGTCTTGATCTCTCAGCTCTTGTAATTCCATTAATTCTGCATAACGAATCTGCAATGGTTCATTCTCAAGCAGCTCCATTTGATGTAGAAAATATAGTGTAGGTAACTCAACAGAAATAGGTATTCTTGCTTCTTTTCTGTAAACAAGCTTGTTTGTGGTGAATTACCTACTAATGTTTTAGGAGTCACTCTATCAGACCAAAGTTCTGAATTCAACATTAGATGCCAAGCTCTCTGGTTATCTTTGAGTGTTCTTCTGATGATCCTTAAAATATTCTTGTTAGTACTTTCAGCTAACCCATTACCTTATGGGTAATAATTAGATGACGTAATTAAATAAATTCCATGTTTTATAGCCCAATCTATTACCTTTGCACCAAGAAATGCTAAGGCGTTATCTGAAATGATAGTTGCTGGAACACCAAATCTGTAAACTATACCTTCATAAAAGGATAGTATCAAAGTTTCATTAGCATCTTTCAAGGCTATTGCTTCAGTCCAACGTGTAAAGTAATCTGTAGCAGTCAAAATCCACTTGTGTCCTTGTGATGAAGGTGGGTTTATCATGCCAATAAAGTCAAGACCCCACTGCATGAAAGGCAGATCAACTGAAATAGGCTGTAAGGGCAGCACTAGCTAAACATTTCTTTTCCAACAAAGAAAGTACATTTCTTACACTTTCTGATCCATTCAAAACAGTATTTGAATATGATGGGCCAATAGTAACTAGATTTCATAATTTTTAAGACTATAGTACATGCTGAAAAATGATCTCATTCAGGTCCTTCATGGAATTCAGATAATAATTACTAAATTCTATCATAATCAACACATCGCAGCAAGATTCTATTTATATCTTTTTTGAATAACACACCATCAATAAAAACATAAGGTACAACTTGTAACCTGAAATACCTTCATTTATTCTTGTCCATACCTTCCGGATAAGTGCCATGATGTAGATAGTTAACTAAATCAGTCATCCATCTTGATTCTTGAACTTCTTGAACAAGTTCAGGTTGCTGATTTTCTGGTTGCACCACGCTATTTGATTGTTGATACGTAACTTCAGCATGTTTTTCTAGATCTTCTGATTCTATAGCATGTTATTTTTCCATATCAGCAATTAGATGCTCACACAAGCCTTTACCTCGAACTATCTTCACAAAACGGGTATCAGCATCATATTTCATGACTTTCGTTATCTAGCCTCCTCTCTTCTCATTCAATTATTTATTTAACAAGAAAGATTTTACACTTGGATGAGAAACAAGAACATGTATCTTGTTGTTTGAAAGTATGTACTTAAAATTCTTTAGTCCTCTGACTACTGAAACTACTTGTTTTTCAAGAAATGTGTACCTTGTTTTTTAATCATGCAAAATTTTGTCCAAAGAAATAAATTGGTTGTTCAATATTTTCATCATTAACCTAAGTTAATATGGTTGAGATTTTTTCAGCTCCTGCAAGTGCATACATTGTAAAATCTTTATCAAAATTTGGATTTGCAAGAGTAGGAGCTTGAGAAATGGTTGTTTTAATTGCTTCAAACCCTTCTCTCCCTTCACTGGTCCAAGAGAAAATATTCTCTTTCTTTAACATAGTTGTCAATGGTTTAACCAATGCTACAAAATATGGAACAAATATTCTAACAAAATTTATTTTTCCCAAAAAACTCTATAATGTCTTCTTGTGATGAGTAAATGATGGTTTTGATATGGCTTTAATTCTTAAAGGTTCAATTGCCAATCCTTTTCTAGAAAGAATGTGACCAAGTAATTTACTTTGATGTATTGAAAAAATAGACTTTTTGGGATTCAAAGATATTCCAAACTACCTGCATAACCAAAAATTCTATCTTTAGATGTATTAGATGTTCATCTGAAGTTTTTGAAAATACAGTAACATCATCCAAACAAATCAGCATGAATTTATTTAATAAGCTACAAAAAACCATGTCCATTACACATTGAAATGTTGCATCAGCATTTGAAAGGCCAAAAGACATTCTTTTATAAGAATAACTACCCCACTTGGTGGTAAAAGTTTGATTTGTACCTATCTTTTTCTCAGACTAGAATCTGATTGTATCCATTATAAATGTCCAGGAGATATAGTCTATCAGAACCAGAAACTATTCTTAAAATCTGATCCATATTGGGCAGTGGGTAATGATCTTTTAGTGAAGCTTTATTAAGATCTCTGAAATCCATACATAATCTGATTTCTCCATTCTTTTTCCGAACAAGAACAAGATTGGATACCCAACTTGAATGCTTAACTAGAAAGATAATACCTAATTCGTTCAACTTAGATAACTCTTTTCTCATTAAAGGTTCTATCTTAGGATTTACAGGCCTCTTTTTTGTCTAACTCACTTGGAATTTGGATGTAATTCAATAGTATGTTGTTGCCAAACTTGGATCAAACCCTTTCAGATCTTGGTATTTCTAAGTGAAAACATCCTTAAATTCCTTACAAATATTGATAAAGGAAATTTTCTTTAGCTAACGAACATACCTTTCCAAGAAATAACTTCTTCCCATCATCAACTAAGATCTTCTCATAGTTGTTTACATGTGTTGAAATCTTTGTTTTTTCTTTCCTTAACTAATAATCAGTGCAGAAGATGTCTTCTAATGTGACCAAGCCTTGAGGTAGTTTATTACATCTTCAATTGAACAATTTGGTCACCATATAAGTGCTACAATTTATCTTGATTTACTGCAGAAAATTTAGTTTCTTTATACAAAAACCTACAAATTTGTTCATCATTTTAAAAAACCTACCAATTCAAATAATTATTAGGTATAAAAGGCCTGACAATAAGTCTTTATATGAGCTTGAATCTCATTGTTTGTAATATGTTCTAGATTTTCAAAACTAGCACCAATTGCTGCAAGTCTATCTACATGCTTGTTTTTGTTCTAGAAATGGACTGGATATTAATAGCATTGAAATCTTTCATTAAGTTTGTAAAATCTATGTCTATAAGACTTCATTAATGGATTCTTACAAACATTCAAATTTCTTAATTGATTGATAACCAACTCAGAATCACAAAAAATATGTAAAATGCTAATACCTCTCTTTCTAGCCCAAAGTAAGCCATTAATTAATGTTTCATATTCAGATACATTACAAGTGCATGAAAATTAGAGACTCGAAGCTGAGAAATACCTTCCATTTTCGGGATAAGTGAGCATGAAAACTGCTCCTTGTCCTTTCTTATTCGTAGCTCCATCAAAATGAAGCTTCCAAATCCCTTCTGCTACATTTTCTATTTTGGATAGCAACGGAATTAGTGTGTTTTCCTCATAAAGGAAATTCACACCAAACAGATGTTGCTTCAAATTTTTTGAAAGGATCATGAGCGTGTTCTTCATGTGTCTTTTCATCCATAAACAAACTAGAAACACCATCTAGTGTTGAAACATGAGTTGTATTATCGAAATCAGACTGGTCTAAGGTTGCATAATTAGCCAATGCATTAGAAGCGTGAGGATCGATGTGAAATATAGCCAACGGTTCATAATTATAGTAAATTTGGTCCCATAACATGTAGTGAAGAAAAAAAAGGACCAATCTAAAGAAAGATAACCTCCTATTTTTGCTGTGAAATCTCTAGATAAGCATATAACAAAGTAAGGAGGTAAATCCACAACAATAACATCTTGCAATATGGAAACATTTGGACAAAAATGTAATGTTACCTCATATTTCTGATGACACCAACTGTATTTGTTGCAGTTCCATCAAGATGTAGCACACTCTTCTATGTAGGTTCATAATGCAAACCCAACTTTTATGCAATTACTTTTGGCATAACTGTGTTACTTGCACCACTTTCAACCATACGGTTATGAAAAAGATGCTCTCTAATAATCAGTGACAAATAAAATGGTAGTAGTTTCTTGATGTCTTGAGAATTTAAAACTTTTTGAACTGTCTATTTAACTTCCTTAATGAGGTCCTGTTCCATTTTTCCAATGACCATATATGTTTTCTGAACTTACTTTTTTTGTTGTTTTAGAAGAAATCTTGTAGCTTAGAAGTTCATGAGAAAGTAGCTCTTGTTGTCCTAGAATACTTAGAGCATCCCACATTGAGATATTAACATTATGGTTTTTCATTACATCAACAATGTTAAAAGAAAAACATAGTTTTAAAAATAGACTCTATTGTTTTAGCATAGGCTTTAGTGAAAAATGATTCTTCTTCAGCTATTTTTGATATCTGAGGTATAAATAATCTTCTTGGATCAGGCTGTAGTTGTTTTTGTTGTTCTTTACCAGCTGAAACACTTGCTATTTTTTGTGGAACAACATAACTGTTAGATGATTTTTTTCCTGTAGTTGTTTTGTCAGTGACTGTGAGGAAAACATCCCTATTTTTTTGTTTTTGACTTTCCTGGGCCTTTTCCTGAGCCTAGTAGTAACTGCAATGAAATCATCCTCACTAAAATGAGTAATTTTTATTCAGGTGCTTTCTGAACATAAGTTTCTTGCTTCCCACCCTCCATTTGAGGCATGAACAATGTCTCAGGTTGAGGTTGTGTAACAAGACTTATATTCAGAAAGCATTTGAGCAACCTGCAGATGAATGAGGTTGATTACAAGGTTAACACCATTCTTCTATAGCCATATTAATTGGGACTAAGCCATTAGATGTAGTAGGAGCCTTTGGGTCAAACTACCTTTGTGGATAAGGTTTCCTCTAATTTTGATTTTGCTGATAAGGCTACCTATTTTGCTAGTTTTGTTGATGAGGAGCTTAAAAAAGCCTGCTAGGTAATGTAAGTCTATTTTCAATCGAATTCACCTTGTTTCCCATATTTTGCAAAGATTTAAACATGTCATCTAATGGGTTGTAATAGTAGGTTCCATAATGGTGATAGGTTGTGAGATAGGTGCCAAATATACTAAAAAAGGCATTGAAGTCCTTGGTGCTAACTTTGGGGCTTGAATAAGACATTTTTCAGCCTTCATAGCAATGTCATAAGCTATCAGGAGAGTGTCACCTCCTATAGAATGAATCATAGTTGAAATATCACTATTTAATTCTCTAAGATAATAAAGGAAAGCATGGTCAGCTTGAGGCTTAACACTTGCTGGGATTCTTTCCCAAGTTCTAGCAAAAATGAATTTGAAACTTGACATAAATTTATGAGGAGCTCTTCTAATGGTAGATAGCAGTTCTATAAGGGATAAATGATATGAATTATCTTGAAATTGTTTCAGTAATTTACCACCTAACTCATCCCAAGTTCTTATGCTTCCTAGTCTCTAAATTTCTATACCATTGCAAGGCTTTCCCTTTAAGGGATGCAACTAAAAGTCTTAAAGCCAGATATTCATGAGTAATATTATGGACTGCACATATGGCTGCAACATATTTGATATGCTCTGTTGGTGTAACTTTATTTTCACTAGTGAATGTAGGTAATCTTTTCATGGCAGCATTAGGGATATCATGATAAACTGGAATTACTAATGGGTTGTCCATTAGTAAGGTCACAAAATTCCTAGGTGGTTGAAGAGCCATTGGAAAAACCAGGATTTCAATAGAGAAATTAATATGTGGTGAAGGAAGATTAGGAGGAGGGTTATCAAAACCAGGCCTATTATAAGGTAAAGTATTACCAACTCTTCTTCTTCTTGCAGAATTCAAAGGTAAAGAAATAAAATTAGAAGGAATTCCTCTTACCGATGATCTTGTAGTCACTTTAGGCATGGAACATGCTACAAAACTAGTCTGAAATCATCTTTACAGAGTCGCCAAATAAATCTTTAAATCTTTAGAATAAATTGCTGCAACTTGTAGATCCAAAAGTAACTTTTGTTTGCTCTGAATGTGCTGTAATTTTTTGTAATTTTCTCGTAAATCTGATTCGTGGTCCCACCGGGTGTGCCAAAAACTATTATCTCTCAAAAGTGCACCCTATAGAGAGATGGTTGTAGGTGTTCTAAGATTGCAAAATGGATCTCTCTCTTTCATAGATACAATGGAAACACCTCAGGTCTGTGGGTATACCTATTTTGAGGTGAGTCTCTGGTATCAAGGCTAGTTCCTTCTTGATGTATCCTAAACTAATTTTCTGGGGTTTGAGGGTAAAAATATGACTATAAATGAATTCAAAACTGAGGTGATACACCAAACTTGTTTGAGGTCTTTGACTGAGTACATGCACAATTATATGAAAAGGATTCTTAGATGCACAAACAAATAGTTTTCAGTAGAATATTAAGGCAAACACTTGATGCATTATAGGGAAATTTTCACAAAAATACTATTTAAGCTACACATGCACACTAATATTCATGTAGAAATTACTAAATTTGTAACATGGTAGGATGATTAATCAGGGAATTTGACATTCACAAGAATTAATAAGACATACACAAGACTGCAAATAATTGGAAAGGAAAAATATACTTCTCATTCAAGGGGCAAAACTGGAAAACTGCTTCAACACTTGTGTCCAAAAAGTCCTCTTGTGCTTTTCTAATGCACACAATATATAGCAAAATTATTCATCCCACCCATCCTAAAAATAGACTAAAAGTGTACTCGCCCATGCATCCTATTTTTATCCTTTATTTATTAATAAATAAAGGAATAAAATAAACATGCTAATACATTGAGGCATTAATAGCCTTGATTACAAAAAATACAACTTAGTCAAAATGCAGTTGACTGTTCTATTTTTAATAAAGCATGGGTGAATAATTCTTCTAATAATAAACTTTTCTTGCCAGGAAAGTCTCCTTCCATGTGCATGCAATTTTTGTCTTCTAGTGTTTGATGTGACATCTACAGTTCTAATCCACTTGCCTCCTTGGATGCCCCATGTAAAATAATATGTCCCTGTGTGAGAGAAAGATATTTCTTTTGATTTAACATTTTACAAAATTCACCCAATGCATGTGGACCACCTTTGATGTGCACACTTGTCTTCCTCCCTCGCTGACTCGGCATAATATTATTGTTTAAAATAAACAAAGGGTCATTTTGAAGCATTTCTATACTATATATTTGGCCACCCTTTTGGTTTTCATCGTATTATTTGAACCACTTGATTATGACTCTTGGAGTATATTGCATTGTTAACCACCTTTAGGCCTATCATTGGACATAATGCCCAGAGGGATCCTTTGTATAGTTTTTCGCATGGCATGTATAAAATTGAAACCCCTTCAGTTATATTAAGACTTTAAATCCTTAGTTTTTGACATCTTTTATTATATGTCTAGGCATTCCTTTTTGGATTATCATTGCAAATAACATAATGTTGTTGGAATTATTTGAGATATTTTCTGAGGCAGCATAGTTAGAACTTACAAGGTCAAAGAAAATAATTATTAAATCATTAGGGGTTGGCCCCCTTCAATGATGACTTACCCATTCCTTTTGTCGGTGGCAAAGATGCTAACCTTGAGTTATCTAGGGTTTTGTGATGCTTGTGATGTTGGTACTTTGAGGACTCTGGTTGAGTTAAACTAACTCACTGGGAGTTAAGGAAACAACACACATGAAACCCTACCATTTCTGCCTTATTAATCTTGAGCTCTTCACAAGCTAGTGGAGCTCTGGATCAAAATTGACGGTAGGTGACCATTATTTAATGATCTTCGACCATTAATTATCAGTACTAACTGCTATGGACCATTTTGATATTTTCAAATGATTGTATTTCACTGCCATCACTTGATGCTCGTATGGTAAAGGTCATATTTTTCCTAATGATCATTTCATTTTGAATCTGAGCATTTCTATACTAGTCTTAGCTCTGAAGCCCTCAGATTAGAGCTTAACCCGACCTACCTTGTTTTGATCCACTGAGTTTCCAAGGTAAGTTTATGCTTGAGAGCTGTGGTTTCTGTCTAGAGGAACTTTATTTCTCTATGTGCTTCTTCATTTTGGGTTCTATTTTTGCTCAGAAATCTTTATTTTTATTCACTTGCTTTGTGCTATTTTAATGGTACCCTCGAGCTTTAGATTGTTTGGTTCTGAGCCTACACTTTAAGTAGCCATTATTCTCTTAACACGTGATTCTTGGGTTTTGGATTTTCAAATGGTATTCTTTACATTCAAAAGTTCAACCTTGGAGGAACCGTTTGGGTTTAATTCTACAAATCAATTTGCAGCCTGACTTATTGATCTTTCATATTGCAAATTATGGGTACTTTGTAGATCCATTTCTGTGTGCAGTTTGTTTCTCTGGTAAATGATAGGTTTTATATATTACTCTGCAGATCTGTTCTAAAATATTTGAGAGCTTGATTTTGTATTCTAGATAATTTTTTCTGTTGTATGCAAAAGGGAACCATTGATTTACTCTTAATTGTATATATATATATATATATATATATATATATATATATATATATATATAATATATATATGTTGATACCCAAATCTTCTCATATTCTTGTTAAGTGCTTTGATTTTTTTAACCCAAAAATTGGTATTAATTCTTTGGTTAAACTTTATCAGATTCAGTAGACATTTATCACTCCTTTGAAGCTCTATCTAATACTTTCATTTCAAAATCATTTGTATCTATTGTAATATTCAAAATGGGTCATTTTGCATTATCTTGGCTGTCATTATTTCTCTGAAAAATATGGAGCTCCTTTGATTTGGGTATATTATTCTGTATTTTCTCTTGTGAATGTAGATATGATACTACTTTATTCTAAAGGGGTCTATTATTCATATTTGAAGTTTATGTATTTACATTGTTTGAAAGGTAGATGGCAATCCTCGTTAAAGCATCTGTAATATATTTCTATTTGCGGCCATTGATGAAAATGGCTTGAAGTTCTATATTTTTTTATTTTTGCGGCACTTCTGATCATTTCAAACTGACCTCTACGTGTTCTATGAATCCTCTGAAAGTTTGGCTCTTGGTGTCAATTGATGGTTCTGATTCTCAAACTCTATGATCACCAATTTTATGAATTTCTTAGTACTTCAAGCTATTTTTTGGCCACGACTGGTCTAAAGAAAGTAAGCACTGATCTGTTGAAAACTCTTGCATTTTAATGTGATTTGTATGGCTCTTGATCTCTGAGCCTAGAAACACTTCTATCATTATTGATCTTGTCGGGCTCCTTGTGAAGTCATGTCTTCCATTTAAAACAACATCCTTGAGCTCAAAACTCTATTTCCATTATCTGGTTAAGTATATACATTGAAATCTTTGTTATTTCATATACTTGTTTCCTTCACAAAATAGGGTACATAGCGTAGTATCATCTGATTCATGCATTAGTTGTATCCTATTTATTCAAAAATCCTGGATACTTGGATTGTTGCAATTTCCTGCATCTGTGCTTTTCTTTAGAAAAGTGACTTCCAAATGTCATACTAATCTATAACGGTGAACACAAAATCATAGTTATCCTTTTCAACTTATGAGATTCTATGAGTAATTTTATGATGAACCTTAGAAAATGTACACTGAAATTCATAAAGATCCTTCACTGAAACTTTCATAGATGTTCTTTTGGTTGTTGATCATGTTTTAGCTCTAATATTTGACTTCTAAAATGTGATAGTTTTGAAACTCTAAATTTCACCATTTTTCTTGATAATTTGATGAAGATTTGTACCTACTAAATTAATTAATGATGTACTCTTCTTTTTGTGAATCTAAACCCACTTCCTTTTGAAATTGGAATTTGAGAATTAATGTTATTTTTATTACAATCTTCATCCTACATTCTGATATTTGCAGCTCTTGCCATCTTGAGCTAATATTTGTGCCTTTTGTGTTATAGTTACATTTTGTACTATAACTGAAGTTTTTTATGAAGTAACGTATATTTTTTTAAAACTGTAGCTTTGAGTTCTACAATGTATTTTAACTCTTTTATTTGTAGTACTATTTGATTAGTACAGTACTTCTTATATTTTGTTAAAAGGTTTCAATCATGTATTAGTTGTAACAAAACATGATGGAAAAATTCTAGTAACTGTATCCATTTCTGCTACATGCATTAAGCCCTATGAAAATTATACTTCTTAGATTTCTTTTCAACTCATGTTGCAACTATAATTTTTTTGCATATTCCAGTTTTTAGAAATTGCATCAATAAAATAGACATTTTTTTTATCAATTAATACGAGCATATCTTTTTATACTTCAGCCTTTAATTTGAACTGAAATAAATGTAGTTTTCTGATTTCAAGTTACATAATGCAACACTTCTTTCTTCTTACTCGAACCTGCACATTTAGATAAAGTAGTTAGAAATCATTAGGCTTTTTGGCCTTCTTTTTATTCCATAGTTTTCCTCTTTCTTCTCTCTCCTTCTTTCTGAGTGGATAGAATCATGTGATGTTGCTACAGAATAGTGCTTTTATCAGTTGTGCCTTTTATCCTCATGTAATTTATACCTCATCGTTGTTAAGAGATCCACCTACATGAATTTGGATAGTATAGGAAAATGGATCAACCATAAGCTTCAATATTGTCTTGCAATCTTTCCTTTTCTATTTTTAGTTACAGTACCACTTGTTAAGAAGTGAGGATGAAGATGGAGAAAAGCTATAGCCAGAAATGCATCAACTGAAATCAAAGAAACCCAAGGAAGTGATGGGTTCTTTTATAATCCTTTACGTTCTCTTTTCATGCATATGTACCTCTTACTTTAGTAGTTGTAATTTGCTTTTGAGTTACATCCCCTGGCTTGTGTGAGAACATTTGAAATTCCTTATGAATAAAACATTGAATTCCTTGAAACTAAGTTGTATATTTATTTATGCATTTCAGCTCTATATATGGATTGTATGATGAATTAAACAACTCAATTACATAATTGAATGTATTTAATCATGAACAAAAGAACTTTAGGATACCTGTAATTTTTAGCAATGAATTGTGTCTGATGCAATCTGGATAATTATGATTGTTGTTCCAAAACTTAGCACTTCATCTATTGTGCACTTCATATCTTCATCAAGATAACACTTCTGTCCTTCAAGGGTTTGTGTTCTCTTCTGAGGATAATCATGGATTTGAAGAACATGTGATCTGTTACATTTCTTTCATGCATATGTACCTCTTACTTCAGTAGTTGTAATTTATAGATACAATAGAAACAATATTGAACTAAAAGAAAATCCCCTAGCTTAGGTTCACTTTATCAATTCCATCCATCGTAACAAAGTTTTGAGTTTCCCATTTTTGCACAAGTGCAAAAATTGTTAACATGCATTATTTACCACCTAGCACTTGTTTCTTCTCCCTGTGGAATTTTTATTGTTTCCAGGTGATGATTCTCATTTTTCCTTCTTCTAGTTAACTGTCGTGATAATTGTTTTTATTAAATAATTATTTATTGACTCATTTTCTTCTCATTGGGGTATTTTATTACTACCCGATGCCCATTTCTTTGCCATGGGGCACTCAACGTATTTTTAAGTGATCTTCCATTCTCTAAATTCTTCTTCCATTCAAAAATGTTAAAAATTATAAAAAATCATAAAATCATTCAAAAAAACCAAAAAAATGTAAAAATTCATAAATCTGATAAAAAATGGTAAATAGCTCGTACGTAGTTGACATCTGTGTCTCTCACATGGCACTCATCTCGTATCTTGCTGGAATTTTCACATATTTTGAAACAATTAATCATGGATCATGTGACTCTACAATCATTTACAAAATCTATGCTTCTTACTTCGTCTGTACTCTGGGGCACAAAGAGTTTCCTGGTATTGTTTCATTATGCACAATATTTTTTCAAAGGACCCACGTGTCCTCTGTTCTTCTTTTTGCATGTAAATTTTTCTAGGGGCATTATTTTAACCCTTTTTGTTTATCACAAACATTTGGGACTAGTGCTCGATAAAAAAATATTTGTACAACTATCTTGAATGTTGTTGGTTTGAGTGTGTGTGTTTGTACTTATTTCCATGTTAGATAAGTGTGTTTACTTCTCGTATCGCATTACATTTTGTATGTTGTATGGAGTTTGCATTTTAGGAATGGACAGTTTTTTGTATCTAGGATTTTCATGTCATTTTACGCTTCTTTCATATACTTATGTTTTTAATAAGGACAGATAATAAAGATTCTTAGAAAAATGATGAAATGAATATTATCTTACACAATATTGGATTATAGCTAGCTCAATATCTCCCCCTCCTTTTATTAATATTGGATTATGTGGCTTTGTCATTCATCCTCCTCTTTTATGTACACTCCTCTCAATACAAAATTAGATATTTGGTGCATCACCATGCACAAAGAGAAGCCCCTCGTTGACTTATTTATTTAGTATGATGTGGAAGATGAGCAACGTAAATGCACATTGTATCATTACACATATCTCTCTTCACCACTTGCTCTTGCAATATTTATAACAAGATCTATTAATAAAGGAAAAACTTGCGCTTAGCAAACCTTCCCACGTCCTCTTCCCCTTTCCTCCTTATTATTATCTTTCATGTAGGGCATCCTAACCCTACCCATTCATTTATCTCTTCTAATTTTCTCATTTTTATCACTGATCGACATATTTCATCACCCCATCAACACTCGAGGGGGCATCCTTCATTCTACTAGTTTTTCTTCCACCCCTTCAAAAACATTTATAGTCGTGTATGTTTGTCTACTTTCTTTGAACTGGCCTAGCTTATGCCACCCCAAAGAGGGGAAAATGTAGACACCTGTAGTTTAATCAAATAAATATTATTTTTAATATGAAACTATCTACTCTACTTGCAAATTTATGACACCTCGTCAATTAGGCCAATCTAACTCTGTTTTTATGATATCCTTTTGGTCGTATTCCTCTTATAATTGAATAATTAGGATGATATAGCATCTTGTTAGCTAAACCCTCTTCTAATATGCTTCTACTAGCTTCCTAGGTTATCAATCCATTTCATTGGATTGATTAGACCCCTCACAAATCTTTCAAACTCCTAATTTCTCACTAACTATGATTAATTAGCCTAAACCTAGATTAATTAGCCTAAGGAATGTTTAACCTCTTCTAGAACTAATTTTTTTTTTTGGCTTATTCATTTGTCCACATGCACCGAAAGTTTACCATTCTTGGAAATGGAAAAATATAAATACCCCACTACCCCAAGTCATTTTCTAAGACCACTCCCTTCTCTCTAGGCTAAACTATAGTATTGTTGCTAGGATTAGAGCTTCTCTTCATTTATTTATTGAGCTAATTATTTTTCTTTGCATCTAGCACCCAAACTTGTAGTAAATGGGATAAACCATTTACCTTTAAGCAATTAATGGAGAGCTCCCATTCTCATGACCATAAACCGATTGCTTAAAATCCTTATTAGGTTCATTTGTAAAGATTTCAAGAATAGAGGATAGCTAGAAATGTTAGGCTTGTTTTTTTATTTCAAGATTAATGCATGCAAAGTAATTAATCCTTGCTTATTTCTTGTCTGATGGTCCATTGACTAGTTTTTAAAAGATTTTAGGGCCTCTTGAGTGTTCTTACTCTATTTCATAGCATTTGCAACTTTTCCTTGTACACACCAACTCTTACAGGTGACTTCCAAGGTTAGTTTGTGATCATCGCCACTCAACACATGTGTCGGTCCAAGAGGGTTTTACACTATGTTTAATTTTGGTTTCCCAAGGATTAATACCTTAAGAGATAAAATTATTCTTATTAAACACACATTTACAAAACCTAGGAGGGAACCACATACTCAAGAAAAAGTTTGACCATGTCGTTCTTAACCGTTGGGTCCATGACGATGTTGTGAAGCATACAAGTTATGACGATAAAATTGATCTTGAGATATTATTTAATTATGATAGAAGATGCTATCAAGTGTAAATATTTAAGTTCATTATAAGGTCTTAGTTTTCTATGCTACAAAGAATCACATAGGAAGGGCAGTTATACACGAAATTTATACTAGGGTGGACTATTTCATTTAGATATCTTTATTACATTTTTGAGGTGTGAAACACAAAACAATAATTATTTAATCATCAATTGCACACTGGAATTACACTATAAGTCATTAAATTTAATTTCACTTAACACAATATCTAAATTTTACAATACTAAACCTGGGATCAAAATAACACCCATGTTTAGATGAACATTTCCCTTAAACACTAGCATCTTAAAATGATGTTACAAAATTTCACTAATAAACCTTTTAATACTTCACAAAATCTTGAACTATACTCTACAATTTCACTTAACATATATATCCAACCCCATTTTTACCATATATAAATCTGAATCAAAAGAACACCTGTAGTTAAATGCACATTTCTCAAAGAACCCCTAAAGCTAACATCTTATAGGCATTACAAAATCTCAATAATAAACATTATTATAATCTAACAACACACACACACAGACATACACACAGACACACACACACACACACACCCACACCCACACACATACATTTCATGAACATACATAACTTACAATAATACATAATGAATTACAACCACACCATTTCGCCATTTTATTTTCTTCCTGCAAAACCATGCACGAGAATGAAATCAGTGATAAATCATTGACATGACATCCACCTAAGTCTAGAATAATTAATGTTTTTTAGTTTTCCATTTACATAGTAATAATAAATTGCACTCGAAAAGAGAGGGTTAGATATGTATATTCATTTCACTTCATTTCTTAACTAAGGAGAGAGAAAGAGATAGCAAAGAGAGAAACAATATTTTTCCAAAAGTCACATTTCACACAACAAGCCTTAAAAGAGAGTTTCATATAGTTGTTTATACATATAAAAAAATTCATTAGTTTATTGTCTTGCCTAGGGTCCTATGACCTTATTTCACATTTTTCTAGTAGTTGCGAAAACATCAAATTTTGGCTCAAAGGCTAAAGAACCATGCTCGAAAGGTGTCTTTTAATGGAAAAATGCAAAATGAGTAAATTCTTACGAGTAATCCTATATACCAAGAATTCACAGGAACTGACATAGAATTTACAAACTCGCTAACCACTTTACGATTGGCGGCCATTTTTCTAGAGGCCATCGGTTTGTAATTGGCCTAGTTGAAACAATCACCCAAAGTTAGCTTGAGGGATCAGAAAACCACGTCCAAAACTTGATCGTTTGACAAATGAATGCGCTCTCCATGAGAAGATTTCCTAAAAGTTCCCTCACATATATGGAGAATTCATCAAATTCGACGGACTTAGAGAACTGGTAAATGGGTTTTAAATGAGCGACAAGTTTTCCAGAGCCACCGATCGTAATTGGTTCGGTTTGACCTAGTCAAACTATGACTGGAGGCCTATAAAACCTCTTTTGACAAACCAACCAGGAATGTTATTTTCCCAAAACTGACGGTTCTAGGCAATTGTCTAGTAAAAATACTAGAGGTTTGCGAAGGCAGATAAGAATTTTTTTTGCGTCAGGGTTTAAACAGTGACGATCCAAAACGAAAGCCAACTTTTCAGTTTTAGCAACTCCCTAAAAGTGCATAACATGAGGGTGATAGGGCTCCTAGAGGATGTGACAAAGAGAGTGCAAATGGTCAAACGAGGTCGAGATAATGCTTGACATGGATCTCTACATAGCAAGGAAAACATACAACGCTTGACATCTCATGTACGAGGTTTATAGTGTTGTTTTGAAAGTCTTTGGAAATTGTATAATTTCTAACTTATGCAAGGTAGTACAGAAAAAGTTTGTTTTATTTGACAACTCATCTAGTTTTCGCCAAATACCAATGAACACGAGCACCAAATTTCGATACCCTGGGTCTAACAGTGCATAAGGTTGTGGTCACAACCACGAATGACAATCAAATTACAAGTTGGTAGCATGTAAATCATAAGAGAGTGATGTTTTGTTGTTTCGCGCTAATAGACATCTAGTTACAAATTTTTCCAAATTGTGTCCGAAGGAGGAGTTTAAGTTTATGCTTGTAATACCATTCTGTTATCTTGGATTACATAAGAAACCAGATTTTTATTATTATTTTGCAAAGAAGTTTTATAGGTAAGGATACCATCGAATGTGAGATACAAATCCGGTCAAAATTGTGGGATTTGGTTCTATATCTCAAATAGGCATTTCGTCAAGCGATTTACATACATCCACCATTCCACCAATTTGCATTTACTCAAATGATTCGATACCCGTTCCATGAAATAATTTGATCATTCTCCTTAATGATCGTAGCCTACTAGACCATGCTGGGTTGAGTCTCCCCCCTTTAAAATTTACCATTATATAGCCCCCATTAGTTTGAAGATATCCTCCTTCCATAACTAACCAAGAAATCCATATAACCTGATCTACACTAGGGATTTTTACAAAATTTATTTCTTGAAATCACATCCTTAATCACAAGTATGGATATAAAATCTTCCCTTCCCATAAGCCATGAGCCTCCATACAAAGTTTCTTCTCTATATTTATCTTAATTAAAAATCAACAAGAAAATCCATGGGGTAACAATCTCACCCCCATTTTTTTACAGAATCAACCTTCCAATGATTTGCTATCCAATTCTCCAATTCTACTGCATTTGGGTAAAAAAATGCAAACTTTTTTATTTCTGGTTCTTGATTGTCATCTTTTGGGGCTATCACACGAACATCCTCCAAAGATGGGATTCTAACTTGAGAAGGGACAGGGTGAGTCTTTCTTTCCAAAGAACCATTTCAAATCACTGCCCCACCTCCTTCTCTTAATTCCACCCACGTTGCTTACCTCCATCACTTCTTCATTGCACACACTATCCATCGTTGCAAACATTTATCATCTCTTTGTACTTACTGATTTTGGTATGGCTTGTGCTAGCATATTTCCAAATCAACACCAAAATCTCTTCCAACAGTCTTTCCATTCCTTCAAAATATTTTGAATCACTCAGTCTCAAAAACAAAATAGAAAAAATCCTATTGTCATGCTCGTAATTGTTTTGTCTTGATGCCCAATCCAATATCTGTAGAGCGAGAGTAGTTTTTTGTTGGGCAGAGAGCACAAAGACTAAGTATGGAGGAGAGATACCTTCCTTCTACTAAGTTGTAATTTCTTCCTTCAATCGCATGAATGAAGATTGGTGGATTCCCGATCCATTTTTATGATTGTTTTCCAAAGCCAAATGTTGTTTTTTCCCACCCACATGGCCATTGATTAGTAAACCATTAATTCTGACTGTAATTCTATTGGCTACTGAAGAATCGAGCCCTGTTTTGAAATGGGTATTTGAGAAGGGAGTGGTGTAAATCTTAGTAACCGTAATTATGAAAGATTCCACCATTGTAAAAGCATTGAACCTATGTCTACAGTTATCCAATTACTGGTAAATTTTTAATGTTGATTGGGTTTCACTGTGAGTAAGTCCCCTCGATCTAAAATAAATTGCATGTATTATTATGCAAGGAAGATGATAGGTCTGACGGTCTTTCAAGGGGCCCATATGTGTATCAAAGAGCCCACATGCCTTGGGCAGTTGAAATTATGTCTTCTGGCAGATGTCCTCAATCCCCATGCATAAATGGAAGCCCATCCTTTGACAAAATCGGCCCATTTAGCCCTCCCCACACGCAATGAAATTTCCCCCACTTTCCTTTCTGATTTTTTAATTTTTTTTCTTGCATATTGGTTTATGGATAAGGAAAACAATATGGGGCGCTATAAATATTTTCACAAAACAAATAGATTTTCCATCAAGGGTAAAATTTGACACCAGTTTAGACATTTATTTTTGTTTTTAGACATATTTTACGGTCAAAAAATATTTTCATCTGTAACCCAGGATGGGAAATGTTTTTCAAAAATTGTCACATTGACGTTTACATTTAAAAATCAATCGTTATTCATTATTAATATAAGCCAATATTAAAAGTAATGAGTCAAGAATCGGAAGGCACAATTTACAGAGAGTGATGTGTTGAGCTATGAAGAGGCACAATGATTTAATTTAATTACCATATTTAATACTTCTAAGTGGTTGAACTTAAAAAACAAGATGACATTATTAGTTTGTTATTATTAATATTATCATTAAATAAAATAAAACACGTATACTGCAGGTCCATAGGTTGTAGAGTAGCAAACTGTAGGCATAACATTGTAGTAGTATGAAGTTGGTGGCTTAATAATTTTTCCTTTGTCAGATCTACCTTGACTGTTATGATTCTTTAATCGACGATTTTTGAGTTACGAACATTGTTCCTCTTCCATGTTCTACCAATAACTTACCCCTTACTTATGTGGCCTATTAGTAAGGCTAGTCAAATAGTTTCCTCCCATGAATAGGATTAGATTTATTCATGAAGTTGTCGTGAATCTATAGAGGGATGAGGTGTCGGATTTTTTATCCTACATAATCGTGGTTAGTGGAGACTTGAGGAAGAACCATTTGTGGACATAAAAATACATAATAATTCTATAGGATTGTTCACATACGTGTATGATTCAAGGGTCTACTAATGGGGGATATCCCCACAAACATTATTTGATGCTAAATTTGGGATGGATGTGGGCGTTTGGTTAGAAAACTAATTTTATTGCATTGTAGAGATGCCCTACGATGTCATTGTTTTTGACCAAAACAAAGGTATTGTTGACAATTTTTGCACTTGTGTAAAAATGGGAAACTCGAAACTTGTTACGATGGATAGCATTGGTGAAGTATACCTAAGCTAGGGGAGGCTCTTTCACACAATATTGTTATTGTTGAATTAATTAATGATTACATGAAATCTGCAGCTATGTGTGTTGTTGCAAAGCATAACAGATCACATAGCCTGCAATTTCATTCTATCTTCAGCAAAAGAACACAAAGCCCCGAAGGACAACTATGTTTCCTTGATGAAGACACCGAATTGCAGAATAGATGAAGTGTTAGGTTTTGGAGCAACAATCATGACTGCAGATTATAGAAAAAAGAGTTCATTAATGGATGTTACAGGTATTCTTTAATGATATTTCCTTCATGATTAAGACATGTAATTATATTATTGGGTTGTTTATTTCATCATACAATCCATATCAGAAAGTAGAAATGCAAAAATAAATACACAACTCAATTTCACAATTCAATGTTTTATTCATAAGGAATTTCAAAATGCTCCCACACAAGTCGTGGGATGTAACTGGAAAGTAAAGTACAACTACTGAAATAAGAGGTACACATGCATGAAAGAGAAAATAAAGGAGTATGAGTGAACCCATCATTTCCTTGGAGGTTTTTCCTTTGGTTGATGCATCCTCATCTTTAGATTTGTTCTCTCTCCATCTTCACTACCGAAAGCACTGTACCTGAAAAGAAGAAAAGAGGAAAATCCTTAGTTATGAGCTTAGGGTTAATCCATATTCCTATACTGTCCTAATTCCTGCACATGTATCTCTTAAGAACATGAGATATAGATTACTTGAAGATCAAACAATATACATGATTTACTCACTCAGAAAGAAGGAAAGAAAAGAAAAGAAAAACATGGACATAAGAGAGGCCAAAAATCTTAAATATTTTCTAACTGTTTTCTCAAGTGTGCAGGTACATGTTGTAGCCAAGAATAAATAAATCATGTCTTACAGTCCTCACTATGGATAAATATTGCAAAGTTCAATAAATTTTATCCTATGGTACATGAAGCAAATGAGTCATAAGTACATGATGGAATGAAGGAAGAATGTAACTCAAAGTCCAGCAACTATTCTAGAAATAGAAGAAGTTACATTACAAAATAGAGGAGACACTTGGATATAAAATTACATGTTCCAGATTACAACTGAAGAAGAAGAGTCGGAATTTAAAGGCTGAAGTTAACTAGAGAGAGAAGATTACACCATAAATAGAATGAGAAAGAAGTCTAAAAAAATTTGACAGGGCTTCGCCATGTAAAATGGACATTTACATCTTTCCATCATGTTGTTTTTAACTAATACATGCTTTAAAAGATGTATGTAAATCAAATAAGTGATACAGAAAAGCAGACTAGCATGCCATGATCAAGATACCAGTTGTTATGTTTCAGTTTCCAACAAAAAATCAGCTTCAACATAAAAAGCGATACATTCTGTATTCTGAATCAGAAAATGCATCTATTACAATTGAAATCGAAATAAGAGAAGGAAATTTGAGAAAAAATTGACAGGGCTTCACCATGAAAAATGGTCATTTAAAATTTTCCAGCATGCATATCAAAGTTGTAATAAAAGGAAAGTGCAGTATTTAAGAAGAAGAGAAATGTACCTCACTATCATTCATCAATTGAAGTACTTTGGAGTATTCATTATATCTTAACAGATGAATAACATGAAGTTTTAAAGATAATCCTTAAAGTTCAATCATTTTAAAATTACAGTTCTTAAATGAAGCAGATTGGGGTGCATAGGAATGCTACCATATCAAAGAAGTACAACTATTTAAGCAAGGAATCAGATCAAGAAAATATTAAGATCAGATTCATCACAGTAAACTAAGAACAAAGCTCAATTTATTAAAAAATCAAGTTTTATCGATAGGATCAAACAAGAGATAGAAGTTTCAGAGGACTCTGATACACTCATCCGAATGAAAAAGGACCAAGGTATGAATAGAAAGTCACTAAGGAATGCACAAATGACAAGGCACAAAATGAAAATGGTGAAAAAATGTTACAGTAAGTGGGAAGAATGTCATCCTCGAGCCATGATTAACCAAATCAGTGCACAAGTGAAAGAATGAAACTTAATCAAATTTAATGGAGCTACAAAAGTTGAAGTGAACCAACATATATATCCTAAGGTACTTATGCAGATCTAGGATTTCAAAAGCACAACCATGTCAATGGAAACTAGAGTTTTACAACTCAATAAATACAAGTTTTGAAATGCGCTTCAACCCTTTAATATATCAGGTTGCAAATAGTCTTGCATAGGAAAGAATACAAGTATTCAGTAAAGTTCCAACTAGAAGGGTCAAACACATATATTTTCAAACAAAGAATCAGAAACTGTAAGTACCAAAATCAAATGAAGAGCAAACCCCAAGGTATTAAACATCAAAGTGAAGGTGTCTACACAAGCATGAAGCACATAATAAGTGCAAAGTCTGATCAAATCGGTGAACACAATGTTTAAGTTAACAAAAAGTGGATCTCAAATTTTCATGAAGCCATTCTAATCCTCAAAATAGATTGCAGAATCAAGAAAGAGTAAAGAAGTCTGAATACCCATATTGAAAGAGGGATGCCCAAATATGGGTTGCAATATTTCAAGCAAAAAACTGAAAAATACATGTGCAGATACAAGTTTAGGGAAATATTTCATTCATACAGGATAGTTAAAAGTCCAGAAATTAACCATTTTAGCATTCAAAAATTTGAAATTATACAGGTACTCATACATTTCCAAAGATGAAGAAGATTCGAACATTGAAGAAATTCATGATTTTTATTATAAATCAGTTTCAAGTTGCAGATCCGAGGAAGAAAATGTAATTTCTTACTTTAGTCGAAAAGCCCACTAAATGGGTATCCAAGAATCGAGAAAGGAAACAAAAACTTACTGATTTAATCGAAAAGATGAGCAAATCCTCAAATGATCATCAAATTCATAGCCAAAAGGAGACAGAGAACGAGTTTCAACCCAGAAATAAATGTTGTCCCATAAATCACATTAAAACGCAAAGGAAAAACAAGTATCAGTGTTTCAAAGTTGAAATGGAAAATACAAAGTAACAGTGGTGCTTAGGAGATCGAAGCTTACCATTCGTTGACAAAAAGTATGACAGTTACACAGTCCCGAGCTCGAAGGCCTTCAACATAGCAAATACAAATCAAAGCATTGAACTCTAACCAAGGATTTCTAAAGCCAAATCCTGAGCTCGATTGCCAAAAATGGTGTATACTAAGAAAGCCTCGCATAGCTCCGTAGGAAGCCATGAAACTATAAATCCAAGCTCAAATCTTACTTAGAAAAATGAACCGAACTCGGTAGAAAAAAATAATGGTGGACAAAAGACAAAACCAGGAAGAGATCTCAAAAACAAAAAATACCTTACAAAGCTCAGGATGATCAATATATAGTTAGGAGATCATAGAAACACAAAGCCATGAACACCTTTATTAAAATAACGATGATACAAATGCCATAGAGCAACAAGTGATCATTTGTGCAGAGGAAATGAGCTTGAGAAGTTCAACAATGGATTCCCAGAGAAATTTTGCCAGGGATTCTCCCACAAACGAGATGCAAAATAAAAAATGAATGAATTTTGAGTTTCTTTAAGTCACCCACCTGAGCTTGGCTTAACCTAACCCTAACCAAGGGTCAGTGATCAACGATCAACATTCAACAAGTACTAAGATCAATGCTCAAGGATCGATCTCTGGTAATTGAAGTGGACTATCATGGTTAGATGTCACCGACCACATTCAATACAAGCCAAAAACCCTAACCATAGGTTCGAGATCAATGTTTTTGATTAAAAAGTACAGAGATCAAATGGCCTGAATCTAGGCGCCAAATTTCAAAGCAAACCACTAGTGTTACAGTTAGCTCAACCCGAGTTAGATGCCACCGACAAAGCATGTGGAGGGGTGAGTCATCGTCACGGGGGGACCAACCCATATTATATTAAAATTATTGCATTTGACATATCAAAAGGGGATCTCAACTTTAGTTCACCACTGAATATTCCAAAATGCCGACTGAATCATGTTCATACAATGATCACCCAAAAGGTAAAGTATAACCTTATTCCCTCCAACATGCAAAAGCCGACAAGTAATCACCATGGTCATGTGTTAATCAATGGTGGCCGAGTATGGCATGGTGTCCTTTTACAAAGTGCCCCCATATATATGTTTAAAACGATGGCAATGTCCCAAGTCTACAAGAAGACCAAACTCAACGAAGACAAGTGCACCTATTAAGAGTTGTCCCTACATGGAGTTAGCACAGAACAAAGGTACTATATTTTGTAAATTATATATTTAAAATATGGCAAAAGAAATCATGTGACCATACTAGAAGAAAAAATAATTTTAACATAAAAAACCTGGGCTTGGAGGTGGTCCCCATCAAATCAACAAAAGGACAAAATTGCAAGCACTACGAGGAGACTTGCTCATCAAAAAAAAATATTATTAGCAAATTATCCACCCATGCTTTTCTTAAAAATAGAACAATCAAGTGTAGTTTGACTGTATGTAATCAAAGGCTAATAATGCCTCTTGTATTAGTTTTCTTTATTTTATTCCTTTATTTATTCATGATAAAGGATAAAAATATGATGCATGGGCGAGTACAACCTTAGTCTATTTTTAGGAAGGGTGGGTGAATCAATTTTTCTATATATTGTCTGTCTTAGCAAAGCACAAAAGAGGGATTTTTAGATATAGGAGTGCTGAAGTAATTTTCTGCCAGCTTTTCCCTTTGAATGTGAAGTATTTTCTAACTTTCCAATTATTTACAGTCTTGTGTATGTTTCCATTAATCTTGTGAATGTTGAATTCCCTTTTTAATCATCTTACTCTGTTGCAAGTTCAATATTTTTGCATGATATTAGTGTGTATGTGTAACTTAATAGTATTGTTGTGATTTTATCCCTCTATATATATAAGTGTTTACCCTTAATTATCTTCAGAAAATTGTTGGCCTGTGCATTAGAAATTCATTCCACATCAATTGTGCATGTACTCAGTCAAAGAACTCATACCATTTTGGTGTATCACCTTAGTTTTAATTTCATTTTACCGTCATATTTTACCCTCAAACCCCAGAAAATCATTTTAGGATACATCAATAAGGAACAGGCCTTGATACCAGAGACTCACCTCAAAATAGGTATACCCACAGACCTGAGGTGTTTCCATTGTATCTACGAAAGATAGATATAAAATTTGCAAGCTTAAAACACCTGCATCCATCTCTCTACAGGGTGTAATTTCGAGAGATAAAATTTTTTGTCATGCTCAATGGGACTACAAATTAGATATGCATGCAAGTTATAGATATTCACAACAGATCTATGAAAGATTTACAACAGATAAAATTTAATTTCGGGACAACAAACTGCAACAATTTATTCTAAAATATTTAAAGATCTATTTGGCGAAAATATTTTAAACTAGTATTGTAGCATGTTGCATGCCTAAAGTGACTACAAGATCATCGGTAAGAGGAATTCCTTCTGAGTTTATTTCTTTACCTTTGAATTCTGCAAGAAGGAGAAGAGTTGGTAATACTTTACCTTATAACAGACCTGGAGTTTGTAATCCTCCTCCCAATCTTCGTTCACCACGTGTCAATCTTTTCATTCAAATCCTAGTTTTTCAAATGGCTATTCAACCACTGAGGAATTTTGTGACCTTTACTAATGGTAGCTCATTAGTAATCTCAGTTTAGCATGACATCCCTAATGCTACCATGAAAAGTTTGCCATCATTCACTGGTGAAAATCTGGTTACACCTACAAAGCACATTAAAAATGTTGGAGCCTTATGTGCAGTTCATAATATCACTCATGAAGATGTAGCTCTGAGACTTTTAGCTGCATTCCTCAAAGGACAAGCCTTGCAATGGTATAGAAATTTAGAGATTGGAAGCATAAGAACTTGGGATGATTTAGGTGGCAAGTTGCTGAAACAATTTCAAGATAATGCAGATAATTTATCTCTCATAGAACAGTTAGCTACCATAAAAAGGGTTCCCCATGAATTTATGTCTAGTTTCAACATTTGTTTTGCCAGAACTTGGGAAATAATCCCAACAAGTGTTAAGCCACAAGATGATCATGTTTTCCTTTATTATCTTAGAGCATTAAACAATGATATTTCGACTACGATTTAGTCTATGGGAGGTGAAAATCTTCCGGATGCTTAGGATATTGCTATAAGAGCTGAAAACAGCCTTATTAAAGCCATAAAATTAGCACTAAGGCCTTCGATGCCTTTTTTGGCAGATTTAACACCTGTCCCACAACCTATCACAATTATAAAGCCCATTGTTATAGCCCCATCAGACGATGTTTTTAATGCTTTGTAGACTATGGGGAACATGCCGACTTCAATTGAGAATAGGATTGCATTGCCTAGAAAACCTTATCAGGCACCTTATCAGCAAAACCAACAGAATAGGCAGCCTTACCCACAAAATCAAAGTTATAGGAAGCCTTATCAACAAAGACAGTTTGACCCAAAGGCTCCTAGTTCATCTAAAACTTTAGTTCCAGTTAATATGGCTATGGAGGAGTGGTGTCAACCTTGTAATCAACCTCATTCAGCTACAAGTTTCCCAAATGCTTTTTTGAACATAAGTCTTGTTGCAAAATCTCAATCTGAGATATTTTTCATGCCTCAAATGGAGGGTGGGAAGCAAGATACTCAGGTTCAGAAGGCACCTGAACAAAACTTAGTCAGTTTCAGTGAGGATGATTTCATTGTAGTTACTACTAGGGCTTAGGAAAGGCTTCAAAGAGTAAAAAACAACAAAATAGGCCTGTTCTACCTACTATCACTGATAAAACAACAAGTATAAGCCCAAAACTAGCTAATAGTGCATATGTTCCTAAAAATAAATAGGTGCTACAGTTGGAAAGGAACAACAAAAACAACTACAATCTAATCCAAGAAGGTTATTATACCTCAGATATCAAAAGCAACTGAAGCAAAATCAATTTTCACTAAAGCCTATGCTAAAATAGTATAATTTGTCTCTAAAACTGTTGCTTCTTTTAACATCATTGATGTAATGAAAAATCATAATGTTAACATCTCAATTTGGGATGCTCTAAGTATTCGAGGACAACAAGATTTACTTTCTCATGAACTAGCTAAGATTTAGATTTCTTCTAAAACAACAAAAAAGGAAGTCCAGAAAGTAGACATGATCCTTGGAATGATGGAACATGACTGCATCAAAGAGGTTAAATGGATGGTTCAGAAATTTTTAAATGCTCATGAAATCAAGAAGCCACCATCATTTTATTTATCATTGATTATTGGAGAACATCTTGTTCATAACTATATGGTGGACATTGGTGCAAGTAGCATAGTTTTGCCGAAAGTAATTGCAGAAAAATTGGGTCTGCAGTATGAACCTACAGAAAATAGTGTCCTACAGTTGGATGGAACTGTAACTAATATTTCCATTCTGCAAGATATTACTGTTGTAGATTTACCTCCTTACTTTTCTATATGTTTATCAAGAGATTTCACAACAAATATAGGAGGCTATCTATCTTATTGGTCCTTATTTTTTACTACATGTTATGGCACTAAGGTTATTATCAATTCTGAACCGTTGGATAAATTTCACATTGAGCCTCATGCTTCTAATGCAGTAACTAATTATGCAACCTTAGACCAATTTGATTTTGATAATATAGCTCATGTTTAAGCATTGGATGGTGTTTCTAACCTTTTTATGGATGAAAAGACAAATGAAGAACACACTCATGATCCTTTTAAATATTTTGAAGAACATCTATTTGGTGTGTATTGCTTGCATGAAGAAAACACACCAATTCCCTTGCTGTCCAAAATAGAAAATGCAACGAAAGGGATTTGGAAGCTTCATTTAAATAGAGCTAAAAACAAGAAAGGACAAGGAACATGTTTGATGCTCACTTCCCCAACAAACGAAAGGTATTTATCAGCTTTGAGTCTCTAATTTTCATGCACTTGCAACGTAGCTGAATATGGAGCATTAATTCATGGCTTACTTTGGGCCAAAAAGAGAGGTATTAGCGTGTTACATATTTTTGGTGATTCTGAGTTGGTTATCAATCAAGTAAAGAATTTTAATGTTTGTAAGAATCCGTTAATGAATTCTTACAGACATAGAGTTTCAGACTTCATGTAATATTTCAAAGCTATTAACATCCAGTCCATTCCTAGAATAGAAAATAAGCATGTAGATAGACTTGCAGCGATTGGTGCCAGTTTTGAAGTTCTGAAACATATTGAAAATAACAAAATTCAACATCATATAAAGCTGATTGTTAGGCCTTTTATACCTGATACTGATTTGAATTGGAAAGTTTTTGAAAGCGATGATCAAATCTGCAGGTTGTTGTAATAAGAAGCCAAATTTTTTGCAGTAAATAAAGATAAATTACAACACATATATGGTGATCAGATTGTTCAATTAAAGATAAATAAACTACTTCGAGGTCTAGTCACATTAGAAGACATCTTCAACACTGACGATCAGTTAAGGAAGGTCAAAACTAAGATGTCAAAAAATGCTGATAATTATGAAGAGGTCTCAGTTGATGAAGCAAACAGTTTGTTTCTTGGAAATGTATGTTCTTTACCTGAAAAACATTCTTTTATTAATATTTGTAAGGAATTTAAAGATTTTTTCTCTTGGAAATATCAAGACCTGAAGGGGTTTGATCCCAGTTTAGCACAACACACTATTGAATTACAACCAAATTCCAAGCTAGTTAGGAAAAAACAGAGGCCTATAAATCCAAAAATAGAGCCTCTAATGAGGAAAGAGTTATCTAAGTTGATCAAATCAGGTATTATCTTTCTAGTTAAGCATTCAAGTTGGGCAGCCAATCTTGTTCCAGTTAGGAAGAAAAAAAGAGAAATCAATTTATGTGTGGATTTCAGAGATCTTAATAAAGGTTCATTAAAAGATCACTACCCACTTCCAAATATGGACCAGATTTTGAGAACAGTCTCTAGTTTAGATAGACTATCTCTTCTAGATAGTTATAGTGGATACAATCAGATTTTAGTATGAGAAGAAATAGGTACAAAACAACTTTCACCACTAAGTGGGGTACTTATGCTTACAAAAGAATGCCTGTTGGCCTTTCAAATGCTAGTGCACCATTTCAATGTGTAATGGACATGGATTTTCATAGCTTGTTAAATAAATGCATCCTTGTTTATTTAGATGATGTTACTGTATTCTCGAAAAATTCAGAAGAACATCTAATACACCTAAGGAAGAATTTTTAGTTATGTAGATAATTTGGAATATCTTTGAATCCGCTAAAGTCTATCTTTTCAGTACATCAAGGTAAATTTCCTAGTCATATTGTTTCTAAACAAGATTTGGTAATTGATCTTTTCAGGATCGAATCCATATCATAGCTATCATTACTTCATCATAAGAAGGCATTACAGAGTTTTCTTGAAAAAATCAACTTTGTTAGAAGATTTGTTCTAGATTTTATAGCATTGGTGAAACCATTGACAACTTTGTTAAAGAAATAGAGAAATTTATCTTGGACTAGTGAAGGGAGAGAAGGGTTTGAATCAATTAAGGAAACCATCTCTCAAGCTCCTACTCTTGTAAATCTAAATTTTGATAAAGATTTTACAATGTATGTACTTATGGGAGCTGAAACAATCTTAGCCATATTAACTCAGACTAATAATGAAAATGTTGAGCAACCAATTGCTTTCTTTGGACAGAGCTTGCACAATTACGAAACAAGGTACACATTTCTTGAAAAATAAGGACTTTTAGTAGTTAGAGGACTAAATAATTTTAAGTACATGCTTTCAAACAACAAAATTCACGTTCTTATTTCTCATCCAAGTGTGAAAGCTTTCTTGTTAATTAAAGAATTGAATGAGAAAAGAGCAGGATGGATAACGAAGGTCATGGAATATGATGTCAATATTCGTGTTGCGAAGACAGTTTAAGGAAAAGTCTTGTGTGAACATCTAATTGCTGATATGGAAAAATAACAGACTGTAGAACCTGAAGATTCAAAACAACATGCTGAAATTACTTATCAGTAATCAGACATTATGGTTCAACCAAAAAATCAGCAACTTGAACTTGCTCAGGAAATCTAGGAATCAATATGGATAACTGATTTAGTTAACTATCTATAGCATGACATCTATTTGTAAGGTATAGACAAGAATAAATGAAGGTATTTCAGATTACAAGTTGTACCCTATGTTTTCATTGATGGTGTATTATTCAAAAGGGATATAAATGGAATCTTACTGTGATGTGTTGACTATGATAAAATTCAATAATTATTATCAGAATTCCACAAAGGACCTGTAAGAGGTCATTTTTCAGCACATACCACATCCTTAAAAATTATGAAAGCTGGTTACTATTGGCCTAGCATATTCAAAGATTGTTTTGAATGGATTAAAAAGTGTAAGAAATGTGCTTTCCTTGTTGGAAAGGAACGTTTAGCTTCACTACCTTTAAAACCTATTTCAGTTGATCATCCTTTTATGCAGTGGGGCCTTGATTTTATAAGCATGATAAACCCACCTTCATCACAAGGACACAAGTGGATTTTGACTACTACAGATTACTTTACATGGTGGACTGAAGCAGTAGCATTGAAAGATGCTAATGAAACTTTGATACTATCCTTTTATGAAGGTATAGTTTACAGATTTGGTGTCCCAGTAACTATCATATCAGATAATGCTTTAGCATTTCTTGGTGCAAAGGTAACAAATTGAGCTGTTAATCATGGAATTTATCTGAGTTCTTCATCTAATTATTACCCATAAGGTAATGGGTTGGCTGAAAGTACTAACAAGAATCTTCTAAAGATCATCAAAAGAACACTCAAAGATAACCAGAGATCTTGGCATCTATTGTTGAATTCAACACTTTGGGATGATAGAGTGACTCCTAAAAAATCAGTTGGCAATTCATCATATAAGATTGTTTACAGAAGAGAAACAAGAATGTCTATTTTAGTTGAATTACCCACATTAGATTTGATGCATCAAATGAAGATGCTTGAAAATGAACCATTACAAGTTTGTTATGCATATTCAATGGAAATACAAGAGCTAAGAGATCAAGCTCATGAGAACATGGAAAATAATCAGAAACATATGAAGAATACTTTTGATAAGAAAGCCAAATTCAGAATCTTCAATGAAAGATATATTGTGTTAAAGTGGGATGCTGATCGTGTAAATCTAGGAAGACACACAAATTTCAATACAATCTAGAGTGGTCCTTACATGATTTCATCTTGGAAAGAACACAACACTTTTCAGCTCTCGAGGTTGAATGGAGAGGGAATTTCCATTCCTGTGAATGGTATGTTTCTCAAACACTGTTATTAAAAAGCATACAGTGTCTATTTAGAGTAGGATTTCCCTTCAATAATTGCAGTTCCTACACATTGCAATATTTTTTAATTCAATAATTACATTCATGCACGTGATTTGGTTTACCGGATCCTTTCCTAGTTTTAGTTCATTTAGGAAGGGTTGGACCTTCAAAAGGAATATTTTGGTTACATGATTTAGACTCCATGCCCAATGGACAAGAGAAAGGCACTGGTTTATAAGCTAACAGGTAGATTTCCCCGCATGATTGCTAGAAATGTTGACCATTTTTGCACTTGTGAAAAAATGGGCAACTTGAAACTTCGTTACGATGGATAGCATTGGTGAATTATACCTAAGCTAGGGGAAGTTCCTTCAGACAATATTGTTATTGTTGAATTAATTAATGATTACATGAAATTTGCAACTATGTGTGTTGTTGCAAATCATAACAAATCACATAGCCTGTAATTTAATTCTATCTTCAGTAAAAGAACACAAAGCCCTAAAGGACAACTGTGCTACCTTAATGAAGACACTGAATTATAGAATAGATGAAGTGTTAGGTTTTGAAGCAATGATCATGACTGCAGATTACAGAAATCAGAGTTCATTATTGGATGTTACATGTATTCTTTAATGATCTTTCCTTCATGATTAAGACATTCAATTATATTATTAGGTTGTTTAGTTGACCATACAATCCATATCAGAAACTAGAAATGCAGAAAGAAATACACAACGCAATTTCACAATTCAATTTTTTATTCATAAGGAATTTCAAAATGTTCCCACACAACCCATGGGATGTAATTAGAAATTAAAGTACAACTACTAAAAATAAAGGAGTATGAGTGAACCCATCATTGCCTTGGAGGTTTCTCCTTTGGTTGATGCATCCTCATCTTCAACTTTGTTCTCTTTGCATCTTCACTGCCAAAAGCATTGTACCTGAAAAGAAGAAAAGAGGAAAATCATCAGTTACAAGCTTAGGGTTAATCCATATTCCGATAATGTCCTAATTCATGCACATGGATCTCTTAATAACATGAGATATAGACCACTTGAAAATCAAACAGTATACATGATTTACTCACTCAGAAAGAAGGAAATAAAGTAAAATAAAAACATGGACACAAGAGAGGCAAAAAAGCCTTACTATTTTCTAATTATTTTCTCAAGTGTGTAGGTACAGGTTGTAGCCAAGAATAAATAAATCATGTCTTACAGTCCTCACTATGAATAAAGATTATAGAGTTCAATAACTTCTATCCTATGGTACATGAAGCAGATGAGTCATAAGTACATAATGGAATGAAGGAAGAATGCAACTCAAAGTTCAACAGATATTCTAGGAATAGAAGAAGTTGCATTACAAAATAGAGGAGACACTTGCAGATAAAGGTACATGTTACATATTACAAATGAAGAAGAAGAGTTAGAATTTAAAGGTTGAAGTTAACTAGTGAGAGAAGATTACACCAGAAACAGAATGAGAAAGAAGTTTGAAAAAATTTGACAGGGCTTCGCCATGTAAAGTGGAAATTTACATCTTTCCATCATGTTGTTTTTAATTAATACATGCATTAAAAGATGTATGTAAATCAAATAAGTGATACAGAAAAGTAGAAAAGTAGAAAAGCATACCATGATCAAGATAGTAGTTGTTATGTTTTAGTTTCCAACAACAAATCAACTTCAACATAAAAAGTTATATATTATGTATTTTGAATCAAAAAATGCATCTATTACAGCTGAAACATAAATAAAAGAAGGAAATATGGGAAAAATTTGACAGGGATTCACCATGAAAAATGGTCATTTAAAATTTTCCAGCATGCATATCAAAGCTGTAATAAAATGGAAATTTAGTATTTAAGCAGAAGAGAAACAAACCTCACTATCATTCATCAATTGAAGTACTTTGGAGTATTCATTATAGCTTAATAGCTGAATAACATGAAGTTTTACAAATAATTCTTAAAGTTCAGCCATTTTAAAATTATAGTTCTTAAATGAAGTAGATTGGAGTGCACAGGAATGCTACCACATCAAATAGGTACAACTATTTAAGAAAGGAATCAGATCAAGAAAATATTAAGATCAGATTCATCATAGTAAACTAAGAAAAAAGCTCAATTTATTAAACAATCATGTTTTACCGGCAGGATCAAAGAAGAGATAGAAGTTTCAGAGGACTCTGATACACTCATCTAAATGATAAAGGACCAAGGTATGAACAAAAAGTCACTAAGGAATGCACAAATGACAAGGCACAAAATGAAAATGGTGAACAAATGTTACAGTAAGTGGGAAGAATGTCATCCTCGATCCATGATTAACCAAATTAGTGCACAAGTGAAAGAATGAAACAAAATCAAATTTAATGGAGCTACAAAAGTTGAAGTGAACCAACACAGATATCCTGAGGTACTCATGCAGATCCAAGATTTCAAAAGCACAACCATGCCAATGGAAGCTAGAGTTGTACAACTCAATATATACAAGTTTTGAAATGTGCTTCACCCCTATAATATCTCAGATTGTAAATAGTCTTGCACATGAAAGAATACAAGCCTTCAGTAAAGTTCCAACTATAAGGGTTAAACGCATATATTTACAAAAAAAGAATCATAAACTATAAGTCCCAGAATCAAACGAAGAGCAAAACCTAAGGTATTAAACATCAAAGTGAAGGAGTCTACTTAAGGATGAATCAAAAAATAAGTGCAAAGTCTGATAAAATCAAGGAATGCAGAGTTTAAGGTTACAAAATGTGGATGTCAAATTTTCCTGAAGCCATTCTAATCCTCAAAATAGATTGTAAAATCAAGAAAGAGTAAAGAAGTCTGAATACCCATATTAAAGGAGGGATACCCAAATCTGGGTTGCAATATTTCAAGCCACAAATTGAAAAATACATGTGCAAATACAGGTTTAAGGAAATATTTCATTCATACAGGTTAAAAGTCCACAAAACAACCATTTTAACATTCAAAAATTTGAAATTATACAGGTACTCATACATTTCCAAAGATGAAGAAGATTCAAACATTGTATAAATTCATGATTCCTATTATAAATCAGTTTCAAGTTGCAGATCCGAGGAAGAAAATGTAGTTTCTGAATTTGGTTAAAAATCCCACTAAATGGGTATCCAAGAATCGGGGAAGGAAACAAAAACTTACTGATTTAATTGAAAAGATGATCAAATCCTTAAATGATCATCGAATTCAAAGCCAAAAGGAGAACCCAGAACGAGTTTCAACCCAAAAATAAATATTGTCCCAGAAATCACATTAAAATGCAAAGGAAAAATGAGTATTAGTGTTTTGAAGTTGAAATGGAAAAGAAAAAGTAACAGTGGTGCTTAGGAGATCAAATCTTACCATTCGTTGACAAGCAGTATGACAGTTACATAGTCCCGAGCTCGAAGGCCTTCAACATAGCAAATACAAATCAAAGCATTGAGCTCCAACCAAGGATTTCTACAGCCAAATCCTGAGCTCGGTTGCGAACAACGGTGTATACTAAGAAATCCTCACATAGCTCCATAGGAAGCCATGAAACTATAAATCCAAGCTCAAATCTTACTCAGAAAAATGAACCGAACTCGGTAGAAAACAATAACGGTGGACAAAAGACAACACCAGGAAGAGATCTAAAAAATAAAGAATAACCTTACAAATCTTGGGATGATCAATATACAGTAAAGAGATCATGGAAACACAAAGCCACGAACACCTTTCTTAAAATAACGATGATATAGATGTCATAGAGAAACATGTGATCATTTATGCAAAGGAACCGAGCTTGAGAGTTCAACAATGGCTTCACGGAGAAATTTTGCTAGGGCTTCACCCACAAACTAGATGCGAAATGAAAAATGAATGAAATTTGAGTTGTTTTAACTCACCCACCTGAGCTTGGCTTAACCTAACCCTAACCAAGGGTTAGTGATCAACGATCAACATTCAACAAGTAGGAAGATCAATGCACAAGGATCGATCTCCAATAATCTAACTGAACTATCATGGTCAGATGTCACCGACCACATTCAATGTAAGCTAGAAACCCTAACCATAGGTTCAAGATCAATTTTTGTGATTAAAAAGTATAGAGATCAAATGGATTGAATCAATGTACCAACTTTCAAAGCAAACCACCAGGGTTATAGTTAGCTCAACCTGAGTTAGATGCCACCAACAAAGCATGTGGAGGAGCGAGCCTTTGTCATGGGGGGGGGGGGGGGGGGGTCGGGGCAGCCCATATTACATTAAAATTATTGCGTTCAACATATCAAAAGGGGATCTCAACTTTAGTTCACCACCGAATATTCCAAAATGCTGACCAAATAATGTTCATACAATGATCACCCAAAAGGTAAAGTATAACCTTATTCCCTCCAACATGTAAAAGTTGATAAGTAATCACCATGGTCATGTGTTAATCAAAAGTATTTCTGCATGATATTAGTGTGTATGTGTAACTTAGCAGTATTGTTGTGATTTTATCCCTCAATATATCAAAGTGTTTACACTTAATTATCTTAAAAAAACTATTGGCTTATGCATCTGAAATTCATTCCACATCAATTGTGCATGTACTCACTCAAATACCTCATACAAGTTTAGTGTATCACCTCAGTTTTACTTTCATTTTACCGTCATCTTTTACCCTTAAACCCAAGAAAATCATTTTAGGATACATAATTAAGGACCTGGCCTTAATACCAGAGACTCACCTAAAAATAGGTATACCATAGACCTGAGGTGTTTCCATTGTATCTACGAAAGAGAGAGATAAAATTTGTAAGATAAGAACACCCACAACCATCTCTCTACAGGGTGAACTTTCAAGAGATAACAAGTATCTAGGAATAATTTAAGGTGGCCATGCATGTGGTGAATATTTATTTTCCTTCTCTTGTGGAATGTAGTTCAGTATTTTAATTATGGTTTTGAGGAGTGCTAGTAATATTCAGATCTAGGGGCTCCTAAATGGAAGAGTTGAATATGAGTGGTGCATATTGGAGAAGATTCCTAGGCATATTGAGGTAGAATTCATGGCTTCTTTGGGAATTTTAGAGTGGTTTATATGTTGCAGAGTAGGGGAGTGGGTGTGCATAATGTCTCAGACGAGTCCGAATGGCAGGGACATCGCTTAACACTTTGGTCTTCAAATTTCAACCTTGGGCAGCGATCGAGGTCATTGGTGCGGTGCTATTTACATTCAAGGATTGTGGACTTCTGCATGATATCCTAAAAGCGTGAGGAGTGTAGACTTTTGCATTTGCATAATGAAGGTTTGCTTCAAAACGATGCTTGTCTGGTAGATATCCTTTTCCAATAGGTATGGTTATATACTTGTGTTGAAGTTTGGTGTTCTAAATTTTTTGATATCATGCTCCAATATCATAGAGAAAATATCCATGTGAAACTCTATCATGTGAAATGTCATTATAAATTAGTGAAGTACGGATTTAGTGCATTCAAATTTTTTAAAAAATGTATTATATTTTATTTAGTTCAAAAAATATGAAGATGGGATAAAAATTATAGTTATTAGAATGTACAAATATTAAACTTAAAAAATAAAGGTCAAAAAGAAAAAATAAAGTTCATGTGCAAGGTGATATTAATCAGGTAACTGTCATAAACAAATTTCTTGATGGGTAGGGGCGACCTTCAAATTTAACCCATGTTTTCCATATTAAAATAGTTCTTATTTTAAATCATTTTTTTCTTAAAAGTATTTTTTTTTTCCTAAAAATAAAAACTAAGATTTTCTAATTAAAATATGCATGGATCAATGTTTATTACTTCTAACATTTTCTCCACTAACTTGGAATTTTTTATGTTTTAATTTTATTGTTAGAAGAAATGTAGCTTATTAATTCAAAAAAAATTGTATATGAAATCACAATAATTTCAATAGAGTAGTTGTGATTCCTTCATAGTTATGGATTCTGTGTTCACTGTAAATTTGTTCATAAAAATGGAATGGTGGATCTAGAAGTTAAAATAAAGATACAAAAACCTTCCATGACATTATAAATGAATAATTATAGCTTTATAAAAGTGAGAATCATATCATCTAAAAAATCCCCATGATCCATTTGGCTTAAAGTATGTAGAATGGAAATCAACTTTGACAAGTCCTTAAGTAGTGTAATCAACAAGGTGATAATTAATCCCTTCAATAAAAAAAACATAGTTAAATGCTAGGGAGAGAGAATATTTTCTAGATCAATAGAAAGAGGAAAAATCATTTCTTTAGAGAATTTCAAATGTATTATGTACCCATACATTGTGAAATAACATTTTAATAGTGTTGAAAAACATGGAAACAAATACACACATTCAAAAAATTTCCCTAAGGAATTTCCATTTGATTGTGTCATAGGAATTATGAAACTCATTTTTGACGAACATTGTGTGCTATTGTGAAATATTTGCACTTTTAATTCCTTTCCAAATAGAAATGATGTGTAAAAAATGTAACAATTATAAATTAGGGAAATTTTATATGGTTAAATGATGGGGGGAATGAGGTATTTAATCCTTACGGAAACTTATTTAGCAATGGTAGTATAGAAGACATTGAGCAACACGAATATCCTCCAATAAGTGATTAGATATGGTTCTCCATATTTTAGGATGAATTTTATGTTATCTTGATTTATCATCTTACCAAGATAGTATGAAATATTTTATAAACAATCGAAAGTCAACTATTTTTTGGATTTTAGAAAGAACACAAGGGACTACATGAAAGAATCGAGCCATGACATTCTCTCACTAGAAATATAACCATGACTTAATGGCCATAGCTGCACAAAAAATAAGTCATGTGATTAATGTAATTTTCCAACCATTAAATTAATCCAAAGGGACCATTAAATTATTAAGAATAAATGTTGTAAATTAGTACAATATATATGCTTCTTGGTCTAGGCATGGTAGAGATGGAAGATGATGATGTAACAATAACTTTTAATATTAATCTACTAAAACTTGATTCCATTAAACCTCAAAATTGATGGGATTATGGTCCAAAAACAAGGCTCTAGTAATAAGTCTCAAAGTCGTGGAAAAGAGAAGAGAGACCAAGAGATCAACGAAGAGATAGTGATTCAGATATGTAAACATAGTTTATTGTGTAAATAAAAATATGAAAGGAACAATAACTAGATCATACCAAGCCAAGAACACAGATGGTAATCAAACACCATAATCAATAAGATGAAAGCAATTCGCTAGAATAACTTTACATAAAACCTTTGCAAACAAATGAGAAGCAATATCATATATTATTATGGAATTCAATGCAATACAATGAGAATGGGCCTTGCTTAAATATGCAAGAAATAACAATCTAAGAACCAGTCAAGGTCGTAGATCAAGCCATAAATCAAGGAAATAACTAGTCATCAAAGAACTAGTCAAGACCATATATTTAGGAGAGAACGTGACATCAAGGATCTAGTTAATACCATATATCAAGGAAAGAACTAGTCAATACCATAGATCAAGGAAATAACTATACCTAACAACTAGATAATATCTCCCAATATCTAAATAAGATAAAAGAAATATCCACACACATAAGTGGGTGAGGATAAATACAATAAAGGTAAATAAAGCACATAGGTGAACATGAACTAAGGTAAAATACCTACTCTAACACCCCCCCTCAAGTGAAGCTAGGGGCCAAAATAGAAGTGGCATGTCCACAGTATGAGTCCCGATAACTAGGCTTGATGAGGTACACATGTATAATAACTGGGAAAAAGGGACACTGCAAGGTACCCAAAACCAGTAACAACAAAGTAAAAAGAGTAAAAACCCGCTCCAAGGCATCCCAAGAAGCTCGGCTGAAAAACCTTGTACATTGTTGAATAATTTTGGTGTGCAATGTGGTTTGAATCCACTGCTCGATCAAAAAACTCAAAAGCAACTGACACTGGGCTTCACCAGAATAGCTCCATACAAGGAGACTGTCAACGAAGTGATGTTGAAAGTGCAAAAAACACCAAACATAAGTTGATCAACTTCTACAAATAGGTGTGTCACGATCCAAGAAAAAAAACCAAAGCAATAAGGCAAGGACACAAAATCCAGAGTGTCATGATCTAAGAAAAGCCAAGGTAACAAGGCAAGGAAAAAAACCTGAAGAAGAAGGATCAACACCACACCCTCCCATACTACTAAATGGGTGGAGTGATGCTAAAAACCTGTATGAGTTGTTAAAACAACTACTTGAACATTGAAAAACTAACACTGGTATGCACCAAAATAGATCCCCCATAAGAGATACTGTCAACATGCCAAAATTTTCGAAAATACAGATACAAAATCTCTCAAAAAAAGAGAGAGATAGACTACACTTATTAAACAAAAATGCTCAAAACAAGAAGCATCACAATGCAGAAGGTATAGAAAGTGGAGCAAGAGGCCTAATTATGGAGGAGCCATTCCTGTAGAGTCCTCTCAATGAATGCCTATGTTGCCGCCATGAGTGATCAGATATCCACCCCAAATCAACACAGATGGATGAAGAATATTTCTGCATATGACTTGGTGTAAAATGCACAATGGGTGCATGCAAAAGAACATCAGAATATGTGTTAGGTTGATCATGTCTAACAGCTGAAATCTCATGTTTCTCAAGCCTGATTGAAGGTGTAGAATTCATGTGTTGCTCATGATCCTTAGAAAGAGTTGAGTGAACAAAAAAAGGAGCTCTGTCAATGTGTGATCCCAATGAAGTATCTACTCGAAAACCAATGTCATGGTGAGAATTCCTCTTAACATGTGCAAAAGGGGAAATAATAACCTGTGAGTGTCTGCCAATGAATTTGCTAGTGAGACCCATAGAACGGAGCATGCGAGAAATGAATGCAGTGGTATGCTTCTTAAAATAGTCATGCAGCTGATTAGAAGTAGGATACACAACATGTGGTACTGTAATAGGCACAAATGTGGAAGAGCATGCAGTAATAAGCTTCATAGGTGTATGAGCATCAAGAGCAGGAACAAACTCAAATAATGACATATCAATGTCAATGGGTTCGGGAGCAATAGCTGTAAGTGGACTAGGACCATGGATATGGCTATCCACAATATGATGGTGATTTTGTAGGCTAGCAAGTTTGTTCTGCAGGAAGTGTATTATTGTATCCTTATCGTGAATGAGTGATTTTAGAAGATAATTTCACTTCTTGAGTGATCTATTTTCCTCCAAAAATTTTAGAGTATCCTCTTGAAGTCCACACACTTTAGAGAAAAGAATATCATTCTCAGAATCCATGATAGATACAAAATGCAACTCCCAGAAGTTTAGGACGTCGGGCTCAACTAAAATTACGTTCACAATTGATTACAACACTCCTCCATATTTGAAACTTTATAATTATAGTGAAAGTCTCAAAATAAATATTTCCAATGGAAATATCATAAAAAGAAAGCATTTTTGCAAAAAACAACACTCAAAACTGAGTTACCAATCAAAAGTTACAAGTTTTTTAATATTTTGCTCTGTTATTTATTTTAGTTGCCACTAAAATAGAATAAATTGTTGTTGGCTTCACCACACAAATAAAATCAAAGGGGGATTAAGTTAAGCACCTACTAGTAGGAATCACAAGCTTTAAGCCCTCATATGACCATACCATATGACCAAGGGCTAAGGATTTTAACGGGTGTTTAGGAGAGAACTAGACATCAAGGATCTAGTCAATACCATAGATCAAGGAAAAAACTATACCTAATAACTAGATAATATCTCCTAATATCTAAATAAGATAAAAGAAATATCCACACACATAAGTGGGTGAGGATAAATACAATAAAGGTAAATAAAGTACCTAGGTGAACATGAGCTAAGGTAAAATACCTACTCTAACAAAATCACACTTCCGTCGGTGCACCATTGCATTATGAGGATGCCTCTTTATCTACCCTAAATTCAATAATTTTGAAGTTACCACATACATATAATGAATTCCACCCAATCGTTACTTAGAAACCATTATTATTTTCCCCTTCCATAAATTTAACATTGTAAATATTCCATCCAATCATACATATCCTTTGTTCCTTGAATGTAAATTTCGTAGAAATTAGGCACATAAAATAACAACTAGTAGAAATAAAATAAAGAATTGTAAATAAAATATACTATTGTAAACTCATATCATCACTTATGTGCATATATTTCTCCTTCCTTCTCAAAGCTTTGGCTCAATACAAACTCTCCGAATTTGTTTGATATGAAAACACTTACAATTGCCTCTAATAAATAGATGGATTCATCTAACAATAAAACACTCAACACTCCTAAAATAGAGTTAAAAAGCACATGCTTTTGTGCAATAAATTTTTTTTGATGTATTTTCTTTAATAACTTTTCCTAAACTTAAGAAAAACTAAAACTAAACTCAAAAGCAAAAGCATGTAAAAAGCAAACTACTTTTTGCTTTTCCCTTAATTTTGACCTTCAAGATTTTATTCTTCTAGAGATGAGTGTGCACTTCTAGATTTAACATATTCCAGATCACAAACTCCCAAAAAAGTCCTCAAATTATCAAAAAATTTATTTCCCAAAGCTTTCGTAAAGATATCTCCAAACTGATCTTCGGATCTACAAAATTTAAGACAAGTTTCCTTGTTGTGAAGCAACTCCCTGATGAAGTGATACCTCATGTCTATGTATTTTCTCCTCTTGTGAAAAACATGATTTTTGGAAAATGCTATTTCTGAATTGTTGTCACAAAAAATATGTGTAGCATCCTCTTGATTCTGCCTCAAATCTTTCAACACTCTTATCATCCAAACAACCTGACATGTTGCTCCTGTTGCTGCTACACACTCTGCTTCTACTGAAGATAGTGTGACTATAGGTTTCTTCTTTGATGCCCATGAACTACGCCTGTTCCAAAGTGAAAAACATAGCCGGATTTTCTCTTTATGTCATCAATACTTCCAGCACTATCATTTTCTGTGTAACCTATGAGTTTGAACTCATCTGATGTTGAATAAAAAATTCCATGATTTAGACACCCCAATTTCACATCTATCCTAAATCAATTAATTTCCCTTCCTCATTTCCCACAAAAATACACTTCGAATTAATCAAATATAATTTGATTAATTATCCATTTCCAAATCTAAAAATAATCTAATCCTCACAACATGTCATTATTCTCCATGTTTTTCCACTATTGAATTAAAAATTCAAATTCAAATCCTCACCCACCATTCGTGGTCCCCACTCACCTAAAATCCTCCACTTATGAATTAAAAATATAATTCAAATCCTCACCCATTCTTCGTGGCCCCCACTCACCTAATATTGCCCACATTTTCAAACCATCCACCTAATCTTGCCCACATTTTCAAACCATCCACCTAATCTTGCCCACATTTTCAAACCACCCACTTAATCTTGCCCACATTTTCAAACCATGATTACTTAAATTAATTTAAGCTAATCACTCCCTCAGGCTATAAATACAACCTTACCCCTCCCCTCTAAACACACGGAGAATAAGCTTTCATGCCATATCTAAGTTCTTGCATCCTTTGAGCAAAGAACATCATTCTGCCTTGTCCTAATGCCAAAATAGCCTCATAATCCTTTTTCCCATCCAGTGCAAAGTAAGAGGATCGTTGTTGCAGGAAGGTCTTGCTCCGTCTTGAAGAAAAGCACCTACATATCACAAAATCAGGGCTCAATCCAAGTTTCCTAGCCCATTCTGAGGTTTGCTACGGAACGCGAAGGAGGAGGTATGATTATTGGTATTTTACTTCCTTGTTAGTAGTGTATTTTTCTTAGCTTACATTCTGGCACGCCCGGTTACTTTCGATCTGTTACCATTACTTTCCCAATTAGTGGTTTTATCTGTTCTTTGTTTATTATTGTTTATTATTATTTCCTTTTCTATTCCTTTTGGTCTTCTTTGGTTAACCTTCACGCTTTGGGTAGTGTTTTTGTTGTGTGGTGTCTTGTGGTGTATCTGCAGGTTATAGCAACAATGAAACTATGCAGCTCATCCTGTCTTTGATCTCCTCGGTGCTTGGTGTTTAGTAGTTCTGATTTTGCTATTCACTCGTAATCTATAGAAACACAAGCACTAATCATTAGTTTATCATCTTAGTGTCATGGGACAACCAATCCGGAAAATATATTTATTTATTTCCTTTTGCTAAAATAACTGTTTTGTAGGAAGTTAATCATTTACTATTTTTTTCTTTCTTTTATTTTAGTCAATCATTTTATGATCTAACTCTTTCTTTCTGTTTATTTTTATTTTTTAACCTTGCTGTCAAAATTTTAGCTTCTCAGGTGAAGTATAGAAGTCAGAAAATAAAAAAAACCAGCTCCCGGGACGTTTTTCTCACGTTTAAAATTTTCATTCAGAGCGTTCTCGTAGCCCATCTTCCGGAAGCCATAACTTTTGCTCCCGAACTCGGAATGACTTCATTTTTTTTTTAACAGAAAGGTATTGAAAAGATCTATGCAATGCAAAAATAATTTTTAGATTTAGACTTACAAAAAAAATTTGGTTTCATTTCTTCTAACACCTGTCTTTTTAACAAAAAAACAACAAAATTATAGTTTTATTTATTTTTATTTTTTAATTTTTATTTCATGAAACATCCTCACACGTATGCTCTTTCCTCGCACTTCAAAAGTGATCTTGGAAATCAGAAACGTGAGGCCACTCAAGCTTTAGAAAATAATTTTTATTTTTAATTTTTTGCCTTACATTTAAATTTTCCACGAAAACACTTCTCGGTAACGTTTTCACCCTCTTCTTTCATCATTTTTCTTTTTTGTGAACATAATCATTATCGCTATTTCGCAATCATGATTAATTGCAATAATTATTAACATTTAAAAAAAAAATTGAAAATCAAAAAATATATTCCAATTGTATCCGCGTATGCTCTTTTCTTGCGCCTTCGAGCGATCTGGAAAATCAGAAACGGTCACATTTTTTTTAGTTTCTTGTTCTAACATTGCAGGATCCTCTAGCTTTGTTTTTCAACTGTCATTTTAATAATTATTTTCCTTTGTCATATTCTTAATATTTGTTTGGTCGTTGGTTGTGTATGCTCTTTTCCTGCGCCTTTGAGCGATCTGGCAAATCAAAAACAACCACGATCACTTTTCTAACATTTCATTTGCAGGATAACTACTAATTTGTTTTCTGTAGAACCGCATTGCTGGAATATTGTCAAAAACAAAAACAAAAACAACAAAAATCCCGCAAAAATACCACCATTTAAAGACAATTGCTAAAACTAAAAAAAAAGTGGCTCAGGTACGCAATTATTTTCTGCTAGTGATTTATTTCAAGTTGGAAAGAACCCTGCGTTTAATCACTTTATCATATTGTTTTTGCACGTAGACGAGGTGGATTTCATCACCACCAAAGCTACACCGGTGACGTGGACTTGACTACCACGCACCAACAGCATTTGCATTTGCATTGCACTTTGAGACCTAGTCTCATCACAGCGTTCGGTATTTACCTCGCCGCTGCTCTTCACTTACAGGTAATGCTGTCGTGCAGCGCATGCGAGTCACGCCTAAATAGCTGTAACAACGAAGCCTGGGCATCGTCCCTGTAAATCTTCGGGGAGTTATAAGGACACCATACACATTCATCCCTCCATCACCTTCCACCTTTTCACAAAACCTGTTCTGGACGTGGTGATTCACTCCGAAACAGGCAAGTAAGAATTGGTGAGTCTCCTCCAGTGCTCTAAGGGTTCCCCGTACCAATTCTGTCCCCGTACAGAATTAGGTATATCAGGACTAGGGTATATCGGAGGACGCATCTTCTTGGAGTAATAAGAGCCTGCATCCACCATTTCACAGCATACTTGTATGATTGCATGAAACAATGATCATTCCTGAAGAAGTTACCTCATAAGCCAAAACAATTGAATCCACATGACTGCTTGCTGTTTGAAAACACAATAGTTTAGCATTATTTTATCATAAAACTTGGCTGATATCAATGTGTTCATTGTAAAAGTTTAGACCCTAGTTGTGTTCCACAAAAAAATCAGTTCTCGACCAATTCAATACCAAGCGAAAACATCCAAACAATCCAACAACATAGACCAAAACATCACACCAATTTCATTAGCTCACTTTAGCCAATAATACATCTGTCATAGCTTGTCTTCAGCTATATCCAATAGATATTGAGTGACTTGCGTTCACTCCTTATCTCATCAATTGTCAGAACATTCTTTCTAGCTTGTTTCAAGCTATATCAAAATGACATTGAGTGACTTGTTTGAGTTCACTCATTATTTCATCAGCTGTCGAGTTTCACAAAATCCCATCCGACACAAATCCCTTCAAAACTCATTTTGAGTTCACAACTGTGTTGAGTCACTTGTTTGAGTTACTCTTCCTATCAAAAATCCAGAGCTTGTTAAAGCCAAACCAATCAACATATTCATCATAGCTTGTTTGAGCTACATCCCACTTGTATTGAGTACCTTGTTTGAGTGTACTCCTTACATTTTCGTCTGCTAAGCTTGTTTAATCCAAAACAATCAAGATATTCATCATAGCTTGTTTGAGTTATATCCCACTTGTATCCCGAGTAGCTTTTTTTAAGCCTTCTCCTTATAGACTTACTTGTTAAAACTTGATTGAGCGAAAACAAAGATCATAATCAATAGGTTGATTTCTTCATCGCACATTTCTTTGTTCTCCCTCTCTTTCAAACATGAAGAATTCATGAAAAACATCACACAATGAGATATTAGAACAAATTAATAAGATGACAACACAACTCTCTCATATGGCTACCCAAATCAGTGAGCGATCACCCAAAAATCCGATCATACAACCTCACGAAGAAATCAGTTCACGTAAAGTCCAACGTCAGTTTACCCCCCTTGGAGAAAGTCTCTCTAGTGTTTTTCATCAACTAAAAGAGGCTAAACTGATAAAATATCCAATTACAAAACCCTTTGTCAAAGGGGAAGCTAAGCCATGCTGGTACAAACCTAACACATACTGTGACTTTCATCGCATTGATGGTCATCACATAGATAAATGTGTACGATTTAAGAATTACGTCCAAGACTTAATTGACGACGACGTCATCTCTGTAGAACTTGATGACAATGCTCTTGCAACCAACGACACATCCAATACCACAACTTTCCATGAAGAGCTGACTACTGTCGAAACTCCTATATATACTGAAATTCCACGAGATCATGACGACAACAGTCAAGACTCTCTAATTCCAAACCAATCGATATCTTCTTCAAATTTCCTTCCATTAGTTCAAACATACATTGAACCTGTTTTGGACAACAACATTCTTCCAACATCTACTGAGCACTTGAACTTATTTCAAGACTCTCTTTCAGCCCAAACATATATTGAACCTGTTTTGGGTGACAACATTCTTCCAACATCTAACGAGACCTTGATCTCATTTCAAGACTCCCTTTCAAACCTTGATATTACTGTAGACACTACAGACGAGGTTCCATCAACAGGTACCATTAAGTTTGATTCTATTCTTCCAATATTGGCTCTTATGCCTAACATCTCTAGCCTTTTTGTCGAAACACAACCACATCAAGTTTGGACACTTGCAACAATGCAACCTGTCATGACCATCATACTTTCAACGATCGATCTTGCAGGCATCTCATCACTAATGATTCTCACCTATCAAGACTTCTATGTGCATATATTCTACGAGGTATGTATACCTAGGAATATCTTTATGCCACCTTTTCCATCTTTAATTTTGAATCTATCGTCAAATCAATTAATTCATGGACAAACAGAAGCAAAAAATCAAACAATGCAAACTGAGGCCACTCCCTTCTCCCTTGTTTATGGTGGGGAAGATATTTTACATGTCAAGGTTGAATTCCCATCCTTTAGAATATCCCTCAAAGACGTAATCAATAAAGATTATTATCAACATTCACGCCTTAATGAACTCAAGCTTCTTGATGAAAAACGACTTAATGCCCTAGATCATCTTCAAGTATATCAAAATCAGCTACGACATAGCTACCATAAAAAATTCAAACCTAGAAAATTTAAGGTCAATCATTTCATTCTCAAAGAAAATCGAAAGAACACACCCAAAGAACGAGACAAACAAGACAAATTTGAGCCCAACGAAATCATAGATAAATTTGGCTCTGGAGCTTATAAATTGGCCACTGCAGATGGTCAAGATCTTGATGAACCAATGAATGTAGTTCATTTAAAGAAATTTTATCCTTGAGATGTTCACTATTCCAGGATACAACGTGTACATTGTTCCTTTTGTCTTTCTTATCTCCGAATAATTTAAATTTATTCATTTCCATTGGCAGATATTTTCTTTATCAAAATCACATCTTCATATTTATCATCATGAGACAAGTGCTAATATAAATCCTATTAAGTTTGTGAGCGTCATACTTCTTCCACTTTCAGTCGCTTTCCTCTATGGTCATACCTAGAAGCTTACTGATGGTAATATATCCCCTTCTAATACATTCTCTCTTTCATAACAAAGCTCTAAACTTCGTTACCCAGTTCGTTTGGTCGTCCATCTCAGTCTTCGGTGTTGAACCCTCGCGTCCTACTAGTCGTGTGGGGCTGAGATTGGGGGCAGATGTTTCTTCCCAAATACAAAGCACTATTGTAAAAAAATCCATCAATTCAATAACTTATGAATAATTCATTGTCACATCTTTCGTCCTTCATAGTCTTTGGTGTTGAGCCCACACTTCTTACTAGTAGTGTGAGACTAGGAATGGAGGAAGGTGCCCTTACTCGTCTACGTCTTGTCTTCGGTGATAAACCCTTGCCTCTTACAAGTGGCATGGGGCAAAGCGTAGAGGGTCATTCTCATACAAGCATAAAAACATTGCAAAATATTCCAAAAAAAAAAAAACAAAAAAAAAACAAAAAAAACAAAAAAAAAGACAAAAAAGAAATTCACTCGCCTATATTTTGCCTTTGGTGATGAGCCCTTGCTTCTCACTAGTAGCATGGGGCAAGGCATAGGGAGTCATTTCAAAAATACAAAATCTTACAGTGCTTACAAATTATAGAATCCCCAAACACGTAATTTAGATGCCTAAGTGAAGAGAGAACTATCCCTTAACCTCATATCTTATCAATCAGCAGGCCACATAACTGTCTAAGTCTAGCATGTGACTCATAAAGTGAAAGCTATTTTTGAAACCGGTTTAGTACCATTATGAAGAATGGAGTCACAATTTCCTAAAGGGATTGTTGTTAGCATTTGTCTCTATATTCATTATCTACCTCCTACGTCCTTCTTGATTCTTGGTGATGAGCCCACACATCTTACTAGTTGTGTGGAGTCAAGAATGGAGTTGGAATTCTTTTCATCATATCATCACCACCATATCATGCCAATGGAAAGTGAATTTATGTTATTTTGAGCATAAGTTACAATGCGGAACACGGTACATCGTCTCTCAAAAATAAGTCTGCACTCTGGTCCATAAATTGTCAATCATAATGTAAAAATCAAAAAACATTTGAAAATCGTAAAAAAATCCAAAAACAATGTAAAAATCTAAAAATCTAAAAACATTTGAAAATCATCAAAAATCCAAAAACATCAAAAATCTAAAAACAGTGTAAAAATCCAAAAATCCAAAAAACATTTGAAAATCATCAAAAATCCAAAAACAGTCCAAAAACATTTGAAAATCGTCAAAAATCCAAACACAGTGTAAACATCCAAAAACATTAGAAAATCCAAAAAAAATTCAAAAACAAACATTAGAAAATCCAAAAATCCAAAAACAAAAACATTAGAAAATATCCAAAATACAAAAACATTTGTAAAATTTTCAAAAGACCAAAAACATCCACAAAATTGTAAAAACTCAATAAGTAACACAGTTCATCCTTTGAACTATTATCCCAAACGAATGGTCCAACCACCTTATGACTACCAATTTCAAACCACTTCTCCTCGCGTGAATCCTCGCTTGGGGAAAATCCGGCTCTCATTGTTTCCTTGTTTGAGGAGACTGGCCCAATCCTTTGTACCTCTGCTTGGGGGCACATCTAATCAATCATCACTGTGGAACACGTTAGGGACATGTTTACTGGTTCTTGTGTTGCATTATTAGTGGCAAATTATTAATTGCTTTCTTGTATCTTGATATATTACAGGGGGCATCTTGATTTTATATATCCTGGTGTTCTCTGTAATATTCTTATGTTATCTGATTGCATGTCGTACTGGGGCATCATACTTTCTTGATGGCCTCTGTCTATGCTCTCTTCCATTTGCATATCGTACTGGGGCATCAAACCTTTTTGATGGCCCCTGTCTATGCTATCACGCATATTACAGTCTAGTCATCCTGATCTTTTATATCACGATGCATCCTGTTATGTGCTATATTAAAATTAAGATGCTTTTCGTCACGTGAGTATCTTCCTGCATGATCAACATCTTACTTTGCACCCCATCCATTCACCCATACTAATGCATTCTCCAGTTTGCGAATCCTACTTGATCACCGTTGCAGTTTGCGAATCCTACTTGACGATCTTTCTCAAGTAGCATTCACTATCCAGCAGCTCCTTCTCCCCCACCATGATCACCATGTATTTGATCCATTCATTCTCACTTCTCATTTTTACTCCTCCGCCGCTTATACCCATATTACCCTTCTCACCATTCCTGTCCCCTCTCACCCATTGGTATTCTTTCCTTTCACCCGTTTTCTTCCCGCTTGACAATCTTACTTAATAACCCCTTCTATATGGAATCCTCAGTGGAGGTTTACCCTCTCCCTAAGATCTTCCCGCTGTAGAAGCTTCTTCACCACATGCCCTCTCATCAAATAACCATCACCACCAAACACATCTTCCAACTCCACCTCTTCTACTTCCCATTCCAGCATCATTACTCTCACCACGTGGGCATCCCAATTAAGGATTCCCCTCACACTCTCCACCCTCCACTACATATATTCCTTCATCCATTCATGTTATACTCCTTTGTGTCCTTTATTTCTTATTATCACCTCATCTCATATCATATACCACTTAGGCATACCTCACTCACTCTTTTCTCATCCTTCCCCAAATCCACCTTATGCCTAGGTCATCCTACTTACACGCTCTCGTAGTATGGCAAATTCACTTGAGGGTTCCCCTTCAGTCCATTTTGTCATACCCTATTCCCACCAACTCTAACATCATCCTTCTTCCTCAGCTTGGCGATCTTACTTAACCATCCCAGCCGCATGGCAATCTTACTTAAGACTTCTACTTAAGGTTGATCTGCCCTGTGGCCTTACCCCATCCCATCATATTTCGCCCATCTTATTTCTCCCACCTCTCATCGTGATCATCTTCTTCACCCTACCATTCCACCCCTATTCCCAATATCATTTTGTCTTTCTCTTTGCATATCATCCCTGTCGGTTGGGTGACCCTACGAAACTTCTCCAGCAGTATGACGATCTTACTTAAGAGATTCTCTTAAGCATGACATGTCATCTTACACTCGCCCATCACTCTCCAATCTCACCACCATATTTCCTCTTCTTTCCCCATCATCACATCTTTTTACCACCACTATCACCCTCCTCTGCTTGGCAATCTTACTTAACCACTCACCTGGCATGGCGATCTCACTTAAGAGTCCCTCTTAAGGATGATCTATCTCCTTGCCTTTCCCCATCACTACACACCCCTCACCCTTCATTTTTTCTCGGCATTCCCCATTATCACATCCTTTCACCTCCTTTTCGATTCTCGCAAACACCACTTCTCGCTTGACCATTTGTCATCTCCAGTTTTGCTCACATGGCAATCTTACTTAACCACTTCCGTCACATGACAATCTTATGTTAGGGTCCTCCCTACACTTAACTTGTCATCATGAACTTCTCCCTGCCTCATTCTTAGTTCCCTTTATTGATCGTTTCTTCCACCTGGTATCTCCTATTACCCACTTTTTCCTCCCACTATTATCCTTTCTCCACATATCTTCTTACAACATACAACTCATCTCTTCCACCTACAATCACATTCTTTTCCCCCATTTTCCCCTCCTTGATCCATCATCCTTCATACCATTTTTTCCCATTCTTTTCATGTCTTGGTTCTTCATCCTCACCTCGTTCATCCTCATCACCCCCATCCTTTCCTCGCTTTCACTTCGTCCCAACTCCTCCCTCCCATCTTCTTCACTCTTTCCCCTTCATCTTCTCACATTCCCCCTACATTTCTACCCACACACATATTCGCCATTACTGTTAACACTCCTATATCATTCTTTCATCATCATCTTTTCTTCCCGCGCTCATAATTGTCAACGGGTTTTCCCTAAAAATTATAAATCCTCATTCCGCACGACCTCATTCACTCCCTTGGACCTTCTAGAGTTTCCCTTCATTTCTTCCCTCCTCTAAGCCCACCACTCATTGGCAACGGGTTTTCCCTAATGTCCCTTTGTTGGCGTTACCCTTTCCAGTCCTCGTTCGCTTTCTCTTTTTCTTCATTTTTTCTTTCACCCTTCCCCACCACTCATTGTCAAGGGAATTTCCCTAACATCCTTTCATTGGCATTGCCTCTTCTATCCCCCATTCTCTTTTCTCTCCTATTCTTTTCCCTCACTCCCACCCTTTCTTGTCACTTCTTACCCATCTTTCCATCTCCTCTTTGACCTCTTCACTATCTTTACTGTCTTCATCATACATCCTTTTTCTATTTTCCCATCATCGTAGTATCCTCATTTCATTCTCTACCACTTCCCCTTTTCTCTACCATCCCTACCTTTTCGTTTATTCTGTATATGTTTCTCTTCCTCTCTCCTCTTTTTCACACTTTCCTCGCCCCTCATAGTTTCTTTTTTTTCTCTCCGTTCTACTTCTTCTTTTGTCCTCTTTCTATTTTCCTCTATTTCACCCCCTACTCCCACCTCATTTTCTCCTTCTTATTCATCCTTTCCCGTTTCCTGCTTTTTCACTTCCATGCATCCCTCTTTACTATCTCTGTTGCTTCCTTCATTTTGCACATCTCTCTCTTTTATCCCCTTCACCCTCTACTCTGTCACTTTTTTTGTTTTTGCCTTGTTTGTCCTTCATCATTCCCTTCTTCTCCTATCATCCCTCTCTCTTATTTCTTTTCATTCCTTTTGTTCCCCTCCCCTATTTCCCTTAATCTTCTCATAATCAACCCCCACTCCTATCCATTCCATTTTCTCTTTCCCACACCCCCTCACACCTAGCATTCAAGGTCGATTGAATCCTTTCTCCATTTGCGTCGTGCGGTCATTCCAGTCTCTTCCACTCCATTATCATCCTCTTCTCCACCAAATCCATTTCCCTTCTTTTCGAGAGTTTTGTCGTATATTTCATTCTCGTCACTCCTCTCGAGGGGGCATCACCACATCTATCCATAATCACATCTTCTCATGACATTTTTGTCTTGGAGGATACCATGACATCCGTCACTCACCACTTTCTATTCTCCCCATACCGTCTACTTTCTTTGAAAGGACACTACTTTCATAGTACCCTTCCAAAGAGGGGCAAATGTAGACACCCCAATTTCACATCTATCCTAAATCAATTAATTTCCCTTCCTCATTTCCCACAAAAATACACTTCGAATTAATCAAATATAATTTGATTAATTATCCATTTCCAAATCTAAAAATAATCTAATCCTCACAACATGTCATTATTCTCCATGTTTTTCCACTATTGAATTAAAAATTCAAATTCAAATCCTCACCCACCATTCGTGGTCCCCACTCACCTAAAATCCTCCACTTATGAATTAAAAATATAATTCAAATCCTCACCCATTCTTCGTGGCCCCCACTCACCTAATATTGCCCACATTTTCAAACCATCCACCTAATCTTGCCCACATTTTCAAACCATCCACCTAATCTTGCCCACATTTTCAAACCACCCACTTAATCTTGCCCACATTTTCAAACCATGATTACTTAAATTAATTTAAGCTAATCACTCCCTCAGGCTATAAATACAACCTTACCCCTCCCCTCTAAACACACGGAGAATAAGCTTTCATGCCATATCTAAGTTCTTGCATCCTTTGAGCAAAGAACATCCTTTTGCCTAGTCCTAATGCCAAAATAGTCTCATAATCCTTTTTCCCATCCAGTGCAAAGTAAGAGGATCGTTGTTGCAGGAAGGTCTTGCTCCGTCTTGAAGAAAAGCACCTACATATCACAAAATCAGGGCTCAATCCAAATTTCTTAGCCCATTCTGAGGTTTGCTACGGAACGCGAAGGAGGAGGTATGATTATTGGTATTTTACTTCCTTGTTGGTAGTGTATTTTTCCTAGTTTACATGTTAGATCTACAAATGATCCACTATCATATTTTCTTAAATTAAAACCTAAAGCAACTGGTGTTGGCATTGTCTTACAATTCAACATGTCAAATATCTTCAAAACATCATTAGCATACTTTACTTGTGAAATAAAAAATCCAGCTTCTGATTGTTGAACTTCTATGCCCAAAAAATAGTGCATGAGGCCTAGATATGTCATCTCAAATTATTTCTTCATAGCTGATTTGAATGAATATGTAGATAGATTTCCAGTGATGATTAAATCATCCACATATAAACAAACAATAAAAACTTTACCTTGCTCATTGATCTTGATGTATAAGGTAGGATCAATGCTGCTCATACTGAAACCATTCTATATTAAATAAGAATCAATCCTACTGTACCAAGCTCTAGGTGCTTGCTTGAGACCATAGAGTGCTTTTTTCAACATGTATACCTTTTCTTCATGACCTTCAATCTCATAACCTTATGGATGATTTACACAAACTTCTTCTTCAAGAAAACCATTCAAGAATGCTTATTTTATATCCATCTGATAAATAGGCCATTTTTTGAGCTGTAATTGCTAAAACCATTCTTACCATGTCTAAACGTGCTACGGGTGCATATGTCTTGTTGTGATATACTCCATATTGATGTTAAAAATCTCTAACAACCAACCTTGCTTTATGTTTTTGTACTTTACCATCAATAGTATATTTGGTCTTGTAGACCCACTTCACTCCTATCACGTCCTTTCCTTCTGGAAGATCTACCAGTTCCCATGCCTGATTCTTCTCTATGGTGTCTATCTCATCATCCATGGCTTGAACCCAAACTTCATTTTTATAGCCTCTTCAAAGTATACTGGATCTGCAGCTTGAGAAAACAATGCAAAAACTGAAAAATCATTAGTTGTATCAGCATTATAAATATCGCTAAGACTCCTTGTTTTCTGCTGCAAAGGGCTATCTGATGATGGATTGTTTTGTAATGGAGTAGCTACTAGTGTTCTTTGTGGTGTCTGTTGGATGGTTAAAGATTCCTAAAATCTTCGAGACCTCCTAGATGTAGATGGAGGTGTAGCTTGTGCTATAACTTGTGATGCATGTTCAATATTCGAAGAAGATATAATACCTTGTTGCTCTATGCTTTCATCTGCCATATCATCACAAGGAATAACTTCTAATACACTGGCTGTTTTCTCAATACTTCCATCCCATGCCTAATTTTCAACAAACTGTACATTTATGTTGATTATGACCTTTCTGGTAACTGGATTGAACAATTTATAATCTTTTGTATTCTTTGAATATCCAACAAATATGTAATTTTCTCCTTTGTTTTCTAACTTCTTCCTTAGCTCATCAGGCACATGTGCGTATGCCACACAACCAAAAATTATAAAATGAGAAACATGGTCTTTCCACTTAGTCCAAGCTTGTTGAGGAACCATGTTTCGAACAATTTTTGTTGGACACCAATTTATGATGTAAACAAAAGTTGATACTGCTTTTCCCCAATACTCATTTGAAATATGCTTTGCCTTCATCATACTTCTCGCCATCTCCATGATGGTTCTATTCTTTCTCTCTGCCACACCATTCTGCTGTGGTGTATACCTAGAAGTAAACTACTTGTGTATACCATGATATTTGCAAAAATTCATAAAATCATTGGAAACATACTCGCCTCCTTTGTCTGTCCTCAAAACTTTGATGTAGTACCCACTTTGCTTTTCTAATAAAGCCTTGAACTGCTGAAATATATCAAAAGCATATGATTTGTGTCTCAAAAAGTACACCCATATCTTCCTTTTATAGTCATCAATGAATTTCATAAAGTATGAGAACCCTCCAATAGAATTTTTTTGCCTCGGTCCATGATGGGTCGTTGTATTCTTCCAATCATTTAACTGACATAATCTTTGTCAGTGTCATTCTAAACCAAGGCTGTGTCCTAGGCAATATGCAATGGAGTCTAGGAGAACCAGTTATACGTTGAGTTTGTTGGGGGGTTGCTTAGTTTTAGTGACTATTCTACGAAAGTGCGGTTAAAATCTATGGAAATTAAATACAAGTCTACGAATTCAACTATTTGCAATGAAATGGAATTTCAACAACTAATCTTCTACTGTAGAAGTAAAATACGCACACACTTATTCTTAACAAATTAAATCACATAACTGAATAACTGGAATTTTTAGTAGAAAGCAAGACTATTCATGAACTAGATTTGCATAACAAAAGCATGTACTCTAAGTGAAAGTGATAATGGAGAAAGAAGAGATAGTTAATCAAATCATGCATGCAAAAACTCATCAAATGAAAATTGCAGTAAAACTTATCAAATGATAATTGCAGTAAAACTAATCGAAGGACTGTATACATGAAAAGCTCAAAGTAACCTCGTATCTCCTCGGTTGAGTAGGTCCTTGCTCTTCCTCGAGATAGAGTATTCAACAACTTCTGATTCTCAAAATGTCATAGCTTTCATTAACTTCAAAATGAGTTCATAACATATCAAAAACAAATCCAGAACAGTATGTAGATAATCTTCTTCGATAATAAAAAAAGTGGTACTCAAGTTCTGAAGACAAAGTCTTCATATAGATAATGTTGGTTACAAGATCCGCCATATCAGGCGGCATAAAACACTGTCCATCAAATATCAATTAAAACTCATAGATTCCTATGGGCCTTTAGAATCAAACCCAAGCTAATAGGTCAATTCGATGGAAACAGTCTTCAGCCGCATGCTTCGAACTCGGGCTTCTTATCCACCAGTAACTTCCATTATTCCCTGCACACATCATCACATTTGATCTCATAAAGGAAGTTAGTAGGAATTTCATGGGATAAACGATTTTCATAAATAATAGCAAGGAAAATGCATCAACCTACTAAGACATGACTACACAAAACATCCCCATATACTAATAAGTCATATCACAAAGAGTATTTCTGGTCTGAAGAAATGATATAAATGAGCCAAACAATGCACTCATCATTTTCCCCCTGAATTTACCTATTGCATGTCCCAATGCAACTCATCTACGCCCTGCTCTCCTACCAAGTTGGTCAGCCATGTCATACTCCTTGAATTGATCAGCGTATTGCTTTGTGCTATTCTTGCAGCCCTGAGTATTGGAGGTCATTTCCACCCAGGCAGTGAAACTGTCATGGGACTGTGCTGCATTGTTCTGCCAAGTCGTGAGAGGGCTTAAGAGGAGTGGTGGCCACACTTGGAGGCCTGCCCATTCATTAGTGTATTACTGGCTGGTTTTCTCTATAGTTTGTTTGATAATGGTGATGAGGGCATCACCCCTTCGCATGCTCCAGCTCAAATTTTGGGAGAGAGGACCTCCCTACATTTTAAAGGTAGGCTTAAAGTATCCCATCTCCTATCACAAGCTTGCCAAGCAGCCCCAAAATTCTCTTGACTATAATTTTCAAAATCAATAATACACTGAAGCAAAATCTGAGAAGTATTCACCCCAACCCCTGCCTGATAGTACAATGATCTAAAGTTTTTCCACAGGGAAACATCTGTATGATGAGTTAGGTGAATGTAAAATATGATGGACTGAGCAGTGTTATTGAAACTGTCTATTTGCTGCCTCCAAATTATCTGATTCCATAATACAGACTGAAAGGCTTTAATTTGAAAATCCCCCACAAATAGGTTGATCAAGAAATCAGGGACATTGGTCACTATCATGTTATGTAGATAAAATTCACAGAGCAAATTTTGAATTTCCGGAGTGTTGTTCTTGTAGACTGATAAAAAACTAGGTCCATCGGGAATTTCGTGAGGGGCTTGAGAACACAATTGAAATAACTGCCAAGAATAAAATTGTTCTTGGACATACATGTTGTAGATTGAGGAGGGTTTCCTACAGGACAGTAGTTTGATGGCCAAAGGATAGACAAAGTCTAAGATAGATGTTAATTTTTCATTTTTCCTCTTCCAGAGAGTCTTTTTCCTTTTTTAATTTTTGATTTTCTTTCCGCAATTCCCTTTCCTAAAGGGACAACTGTTGGAAATTATTCAAGAGGGTAAGACCCTTATCACGTTGTCACTTTAGACAACTCACTTCAAGCTACAGGGTAGCAATCTCCCGAACTTTTTCTACTGTCTTTTGCGTAAATTCAGCTTGTAATAAAAGGGCGGATTCTTCCATACCTTGTAATTGAGATTTTAACAGTGCTATCTCCTCCAGATAGTTGTGAGAAGGTGCCACTTGGGTATCAAACATTTCCAGAGTTATAGTGTGAATTTCCATAGATGACGGAACAATAGATGATGGAGCAGCTGGGACATCCTCCATATGCAGCTCCTCCCGAATGTGGGCGGTGTCATCAAGCAAGGACTCCGATTGGAAACCGCCTATCTACAAAAATGAGCTAAGCTGCTGGGACCGTAGTTGCATGGAGGAAGATGGGGCCATGGGACACTTGCCTTTTGAATCAAAAATGGATGGGGATGGTCCCTCAGGAGTACCAACTGTGTCGGCGTGCTTAGGAATGTCAGTTGCCTCTGCTTGACTATGTGAAGGGCCCGATGCAAGGGTAGACCAAGGTGTAGAAGAGAGACCATATTTTAATTGCTTAGGCCTAGACCCTTTGCCACCAACATGTCCCTCAAGCCTCTGCTTTGGGCGAAAGAAAACTTGGTGTGAACACAACAGATGAATCAACCCCGGGTGCTTAAGCATAGACTTTCCCCCACTGGACCAGTGTTTCTGGCATACCTTAATGATGGAGTTTGTGAGGTACTCTGGAAAATTTACCCGAAGGGCCTGGTTGACATGTCCCTTTTTAAGGTGAATGAGCATTTTGAGTGCATCACCACCCAGAATAGAGGCCTGGCCGTCACATATGAAATACCTATTGACCCATTTAGCAATCTCACCCTAGATCCAGGAAAATTTTTCCACTTAACACCCTTCTAGACACCCAATAGAGTCAGGATGACCTCCAGGAGTGCCTCTCCTTCGTCGTGGAATTGAGAAATCCGAATTTGCAAAGGGGAATTCATCATAACCTTTAAACCAAAGTTTGGTAGGCCAGACAGGTCAGAAATGACCTGACTGGTAATTTTAACTCTTCATCCACCAACTTGTGAGCATGTGGACTCAAAATTGTTCAAGAACTCTTCCACAATGCTCTCATCAAAACCTTCAAATTTTAGAATGAAATCTAACCATCCAAAATCATGAAATACCTATGAAAGGGAAGAATTCCAGAGCAAGGTGTCAGGTGAAGCATGTTCTAATGTCTTTCACGGTCCCATGCTGAGCTAAAAAGTAAGAAATACATGGTAGCAGAAAAACCAGAGCAGAGCGTTTCTTCCACTTCCCGTCGAGTGTTTGATAAAACCAATCATGATTGATGTGCATACCACAATGGGAAGAAGTGGTTGCAGAGCATTAAATTTCAAATGACACCATATTCCTTGGGTAGCGCAACATCAAGCGAAGGTGACGGTGAAAAAATAGTGATGAGACCGGCCACCCGTGTGAGATTAAGATTTTTACGGCGGCACATATCCCATGGTTGAGGAGAAAGCACCATCTATCCTGACATTGGAGAGTGTGACACATGAAAGCATGTGGAGATTTATGAGCCATTACTCCTTTTATGCCATCATTCTTAGAGCTGGATTTGGAAGAGATCCAGAATGATCATAGCAATCATTTCATGATGGCATCATGATGACAAATGACTACATAGGGAAATGTTTCGCATAGAAATATTATTAGCAAGTTAAATGCACTTACCCATGCCACATTTAGTCAGTTGATATCTGTAGATTCCTATGCCCTACAATTTGGGATGAAACATGATTAGCGGCAGTAGAAATAATGAAAATTCTTGCATTTATTGGAAATTACAATAAAAACTGCTAACTAAGGGAAGAAGATCAAATGAAGGACCATCTTCCTTTATTGAATTTTGCAAAATATTGATTACTCCATGCGTGAGAGGAAAAGATCCTCCTCAACATGCATGTCTGTTCGTAATATAATGTCATTGGTGAAAGTATTCTTATCCAACAGTTGGTGATAAACTCGGAGCCTGTGCCCATTTACCAGAAGAGTCCGTTTGTCTCTGTCAATCGGTATCAATCAAACAGAGCCATTATCAAACACTTGATATACCTAATAGGGGCCTAACCAACTCGTACAAAACTTTCCTTTAAACTACTGATAGCAGGAATCAAAGAGAAAAACCCACTATCCTTCATGAAATTCTTTTTTTGATGTGAGCATCATGCCAAGTTTTCTGTTGATGTTGTAGAATTTTGGTCTACTGCTGTGCCTCCATCCACATTTCATCTAATTCATTCAACTGCAACACTCATTCACATTTTGCTTCATCTAAATCAATCCCAACTTCCAACGTTGTTCGCCAGGTGCACAACTCAAAATCCACAAGTAACAGTGGCTTCTTCCCAAAGACTAGCTCATAGGGAGAGAAACCAGTAGTTGTTTTCCAGGTCGTGTTGTAGGCCCAGACAGCCTCAGGAAGCTTTGGTACCCAATTCTTTCTGTCAGCATTGACCACCTTAGTTAGAATATTCTCGAGCTCTCGATTGGTTACCTCCACTTGCCCATTGGATTGGGGGTGATATGGTGATGATTTCCGGTGCCTGATTCTATAGATTCCTAAGAAAGATCCAATCAGATTTGAAACAAATTGAGGACCTTGATCAGATACAATGGCCCTTGGTGCTCCAAATTGCAGCAATATCCAGTTGTAGAGAAAATCAGCAACAACATCTTCATTGGCAGATGCCAATGCTTGAACTTTAGCCCATTTGGTGACATATCCTGTGCATACCAAGAGATACTCCTTCCTAAAAGATGGCAGATCAAATGGTCCAACAAAATCAATACCCCATTTCTCAAATGGTCCTAGAACCAACTGAGGGTTTAGAGGCATTTCTGTAGAAAGTGTAGGTTTTCCCATTCATTGGCATGCATCACACTACCACACATACTTTTTGACAGTCTTATGGAGGGAAGGCCAATAGTACCCTACTCCAAGGATCTTGTGAATTTTTCATTTTACTAAATAATGTCCACCTCCTGGCTCATCATGACATGATCATAGTAAGTCATGTACCTCATCCTATTGAACACACCTATGAAGAACCATGTCAGGATAGCATTTAAATAAGAATCCGTCACACCATTTATATGTTGCACTATTTCTAATCAATCGCCTTCTTTCCTTATGAGTAAAATAAGCAAGAAACTTCCCTGTTGTTAAATAATTTGCGAGATCAGCGAACCAGGTAGTCTTAGTGGAGATAAAAAAAAAGTGTTCATCAGGAAATTGATCTTGGACTGCTTTGTTATCACCTGCAACATTTATTTTGGAAAGAAAGTCAGAAACAACGTTATATTTCCCAGGCTTATCTATAATAGTGAGATTGAATTCTTGCAACAAGAGTAACCAGTGAATGAGCCTTCCGCCAACCACTGGTTTGTTCATCAAATATCGAATGGTAAAGTGGTCAGTGTAAACAAAATTTTTATATACAGTGATGTAATGACAAAATTTATTCAAAGCATATACCATAGCCAAAAACTCTTTTTCCGTAGTAGTGTAATTATTTTCCATAGGAGTCATATTTTTGTTGATAAAATAAATTGCATACATATGATCTTTTGAGTCTTTTTGTCCAAGGACAACGCCCATGGCTGTATTAGAAGCATCAGTGTGGATATGGAAAGGTTATCCCCAGTTAGGGCCACGTAAGACAGGGGCTATTGTCAGCTTTTATTTGATAGAATCAAATGCCTATTGACACTGAGAAGACCATTCAAAAACACAATCTTTGGTTAGCAATGAAAACATTGGGGCGGTAATTTTGCTAAAATCTTTTATGAATCGGTGGTAATAACCTGCATGGCCAAGGAAACTTTTGATGTCAGTCTGATTAGCTAGTATAGGTAATTGGGTGATGACTGATATATTTTTGGGATCTGCCTTTATACCTTAGGCTGAAACATGGTGACGTAAGATAATTCCTTGATCAACCATCATTAGACATTTTTCATGACTCAGAGATAGTTGGTGTTGTTCACATTGACTGAGTACTTTCTTAAGATTATTCAAAGATTCTTCAAAAGTGGATCCATGGATAGTGAAATCATCCGTGTAAACCTCAACACATTCATTAGCAAGATCTGCAAAAATGGCCAAGACTGCCCGCTGAAATGTGGCAGGGGCATTACAAATCCCAAAAGGTAAGACTCTGTAAGAAAATGTACCCCAAGGGCATGTAAAAGTAGTCTTATCCTGATCAGCAGGGGCAATACTAATTTTATTATACCCACTAAACCCATCCAAGAAAGAGAAATATTTCTTACTAGCCAAATTTTCCAAGACTTGGTCAATGAAAGGCAGGGGAAAATAATCTTTCTTGGTGGCTTTGTTAAGTTCCCTGTAATCAACACATATTCACCACTTACCATTCTTCTTGGGAACAATAAATAATGGGGAAACCCACTGACTATCAGATATAGGATAGATGAAACCTACCTTTAGGAGCTTTTTGATCTCAATTTTGATTGTCTCTCAATGCTGGATTGATTCTTCGTTGCGGCTGCCTTATAGGTCTGACATCATCGGTGTAAATATGATGTATACAGATGCTAGGATGAATACCTTTCATATCAATGTAATCCCAAGAAAAAGCATGAGAATGTTTCTTTAGAACCTCAAGCACCCTAGCTTCTTTATTGACCTCCAAGTCACTTCCTATAGTCAGCTCTCTACCCATACTGACAAACACCTACTTAGTATCATTCGCATGAGCAAGCTCTGTATTAGTGATAAAAGAATTCAATGGGAAAACATGGTGCTGAAGCATGTGTAGGATGGATATGTTATCAAAAGACAAAACCTTATTTAAAGTACAATAGAAATCAGGAACTAAATGTTCAGAATTATAAGCATAGAGTTTCCTACCAAACTCAGCAGAGGTAATGTCTACTGTCGATATTCCGAATTTCGTAGTAGTGCTGATTTTCGTAGTTGCAGAGTCCTTGGAATCAATCAGCGCATATAACTCTGCAACTTCCATCATATGATTGTGTATTGCAATAGTGTCTAGAAAATAAGAATTCAAAGAGTTAGCATCCAAAGAATCCACCCATACTTGGTCACAATTGTTCGTATAAGGCTAGGCAGGAGAATATAATGAAATATGTTTGGATTTATGCCCATTTAGAATTGTCATGTTGTTTGAGCTACAATCAATGTAAGCAACAACCGTAGCCAGCCAAGGTCTTCCTAAGATGACTGGATATCCCAACTTCCGAGCTTTAGGCTGCAAAAACATGAAATCAACTGGGTACTCCCATGATTCAACAGTGACCATTATATCTTCAACCACACCATCAGGTACAGCAATGGATTGATCTGCTAACTGCAGAACAGTGTTGGTTGGTTGAAGTCCTGTCAAGGATAGTAGGTTAAACATTTATGTTGTGATGACATTAATAATAGCACTAATATCCACCAAAACATTAGATATTGACTGCTTGTTTATACAAATAGTAATGACAGGGCTCCCAAGAATCCCATATTTTGGTGAGATGAGGGTGCCAACAACTAGATCAGCCAAATTCCCTTAGACTCTGATAGTCTTTGGGTATTTATTTTTTCTTCTTGGTGTCTTTATACATTTGTTTCTAATGGTTTGGTTTAGTTCAGGGATGTCCCTTATTGCACGTAGCAGTGGAACCTCAATATGTACTTTTTTCAATTCCTGAACTAGTTTTGTTTCATTTGTAATTTGAGTGTCCTATAATCACTTAGGAAAAGGGGTTGTAGTCGGTTTGGGTATTTGATCATCCTATTTATCTGGCATTGGTGAAGAACCAGTGTTACCTTCAAGTTTTTCTTCCTTATTGGCATCATCAGGTAGTTCTGTGATAACAACAGGAGGGTTCAATATTTTTCCAGATCGTAATCGTAAATTACCAATACTATTAACCTACATGGTGTTACCTGCGTCTGTGTCATCAATCGAAGTTGTTTGTTGATTTTTAGGATTGGATACCGAATGAGCCAGAAGTTATGTTTGTGTTTCTTGTCCTTGATTTTGGTGGGCTTTAGGTGGAGGCATTAGAGCTTGCTGTGGCTGTTGGAACCTGCGTTGTTGATTACTGTTTTGTGGTGATGCTAGGAATAATCTTGGCTAAAATTTTGTTGAGGACCCCACTGCTGATTGTGCCAAGGATTTTCTACAGGTGGTGGAGCCCAACTTGGCTGAGTGTAGGTATTTTTCCAAGGTGGTGGATATGGATAAGTCATCCAGTTTGAATTTTCCCACTCAGGTTGTAACCAAGAAGACTGAGAGCCCTGATTTGGCCATCGCATTCTCCAGGGATTCTGAGTTGGTCTAGATGGGAACCCACCCTGATTGTATGGTCTTTGGACAAAATTTAATTTAGCACTTGTTTGACAGATGGAATTCAAATCTCCCTTCAATTGTGGTATAAGTGTGTAATTTTTAGTGTCATGGTCAGTAACTTTGCAGATTAAGCACATATCTGTGAAATCCAAAGGACATTCTCTCAAGGGGTGTCTCTTCCAACATTTAGGGCACTACATGTCCAATGGTTATTTAGTAGGGGTGGCTCTTGCCTTGAGTCCATCTATGGTGGTTGTTAACTGCAGCAGAATGCCTGTTTTCATGTTGGCCATTTCTTTTAGAAGTTCAAAGGTACCCAAAGATTTGGATGTTTGTTTCCTTCTTATTCCTCCATGTGTTCTAGAATATCTTCTACATAGCTCAGTAATTTGTTCCATGGTAAGCTTATGCACGTCTCCACCTCCCATGAGATGGAGAGAATCCTTGGTTTTCTCATCCAGTCCTTTCAGAAATACTGTTTTAGTGATGTCTACATGTAAATCATACCCACTGCATTTATGGAGAAAGAGGAATCTATCCAGATAATCCTCTAGATTCTCATCTTCCTTTTTCCATATTTGGAAGAACTCCTCCTTCCTATCCCTTCCTCTACAATAGTCTTGGTATTTATCCAGGAAGGTTGTTTCCATGGCTTCCCATAAATTAATGGAGTTAGATGGTAACCCCATAAACCATCTCATAGTAGAATCTTTGAGAGTGGAGGGAAATAATTTGAGTTTTTGATTGTCAGTTTGGTAATCATATGTCTGGCACAGGATTTTAAATTCAAATAGAAACTGATCAGGGTCTTCTTTGGTCATTCCTCGAAAGAGGGGGAGGATGGATGGTGAGATGTTTTTCATGGGTGTATCCTCATCTGCATCGAGGACAATGGGGTATGTAAATGTTCGTCCCAAAGGTTGTTCTTCAGCATTCTCAAGATCCCCCATTGTAGAATGATGTGAAGATGATACAAAATGCTCAGAAAAGGTTCTAGGCATTGAATTGGAATCTGTATCACTCTCAGTTTTTCTCTCTTATGAAGTTTCTACAGAGATTTGTTGAATATTGTGTGCTATAAACCCCCCTTGGTTATCTCGTGACCTATGCATCCAGGTTGGTTGGTTTAAATCAAGGTCCAAGAGAACTACTGGTTTCTTATATGAACTCCATTAACATCCATAGCATATGGAATAAAATAATGGAGCTTATGGTTATATATCCCCGGTAATGGCACCAAAAATGATGGGTCATTGTATTCTTCCAATCATTTAACTGACATAATATTTTTCAATGTCATTCTAAACCAGGGCTGTGTCCTAGGCAATATACAATGGAGTCTAGGAGAACCAGTTATACGTTGAGTTTATTGGGGGGTTACTTAGTTTTAATGACTATTCTATGGAAGTGCAGTTAAAATCTCTGAAAATTAAATACAAATCTACGGAATTCAACTATGTGCAATGAAAGGAATTTTAGCAACTAATCTTCGACTATAGAATAAAATATGCACACACTTATTCTTAACAAATAAAACCATAACTGAATAACTGGAATTTTTAGTAGAAAGCAAGACTATTCATGAACTAGATTTGCATAAAAAAAGCATCTACTCTAAGCGAAAGTGATAATGGAGAAAGAAAAGATAGTTAATCAAAGCATGCATGTAAAAACTCTTCAAATGATAATTGCAGTAAAACTAATCGAAGGACTGTATGCATGAAAAACTCAAAGTAACCTTGTATCTCCTTGATCGAGTGGGCCCTTGCTCTTCCTTGGGATAGAGTATTCAACAAATTTTGATTCTCAAAATGTCGTAGCTTTCATTAACTTCGAAATGAGTTCATAACATATAAAAAAAATCCAGAACAGTATGCAGATAATCTTCTTCGATAATAAAAAAAGTGGTACTCAAGTTTTGAAGACAAAGTCTTCATATAGATAATGTTGGTTATAAGATCTACCATATTAGGCGGCATAAAACACTATCCATAAAATATCAATTAAAACTCATAGATTCCTACGGGCCGTTAGAATCAAGCCCAAGCTAATAGGTCAATTCAATGGAAATAGTCTTTAGCCGCATGCTTCGAACTCGGGCTTCTTATCCACCAGTAACTTCCATTATTCCCTGCACACATCATCACATTTGATCTCATAAAGGCAGTTAGTAAGAAGTTCATGGGATAAACTATTTTCATAAATAATAGCAAGGAAAATGCATCAACCTACTAAGACATGACTACACAAAACATCCCCATATACTAATAAGTCATATCACAAAGAGTATTTATGGTATGAAGAAATGATATAAATGAGCCAAATAATGCACTCATCAGTCCACACATGCTTTCACGGGACGGTATTTCAAGGAACCCATACACGTTTCAGATAACCCACATGCTTTGGGAAGTTGCAATTATGTCTTCTACCAAATGTCCTCAATACCGATGTATAAATGGAAGCCCATGCTCTGAAAAACTCTACCCATTTATCCCTTCCCAAAAGAAAATAAATTTCCCCATTTCCTTTCTAATTTATTTAATTTTTATTCCATATTGGTTTCTGGATAAGGAAAATTGTATAAGGCACTGCACTTCCCTCCCCTTATAAGAGCATTTTCATTGATTATCTGGAGTTCAATATGGAGGAAATTTTTTCCCTAAACTTCCAAAGATAGGCACATTATGAAATATGACTTCAAGGGATTTTCCTTGACTATTTGAAAGCTGTAAACGGTGTCCGTACACACATCTAGTTGATAATCAAAGTTTGGTCAACAACTAGTCAACATTGGTCAACAACAAAGGGATGATTTTTAAATCATCTAACTTTAGTACCATTTCATAGATCTCACCAAGACCTTTCTGACGTACTTTGAACAGACCAAATCGGAGTCCATATGTGAAAGTTATGACTGATCAATGTTCAAATAACTCATGGTCAACACCTGAAGGATGCGTCGAATGGAACAATGACATGCTGACACATAGTATAGTTACATATCTGCATTTGACAAATGGAAAATATGCATGTTATTACAGGGATTTAATATTTATACACATGGAATTAAAGGTGGGTTTCTGATTTTTACCCAGGTAAAAGGTTTTATAATATTTTTATTAACAAAAAAAATTCTACATGAAAACAAATTTTGGTGCATAAATCCTATTAAAAAGGCTTGCATATAATGTGGGATTTTCTCCACATAAATCTTCTCCATCCACGTGAAGAGTGGATATTATTATGGGGTTGAGTTTTAAAAAAATATGGCTTAAGCTTATTTAAAAGCTTAAAAAAGAGAATTAATCCCTATTAACCCGCTCAAAGCCTATTGAGGCTATGATATTATTTGAAGCAATTTAAAATTTTGGTGTCTAAATTATTATTATGCCACGAGGAATTTGGCTAATTCCAATCTGTTGAGGATTATTATGGGCTATTTAAAAATAAGCCACATATACTATCAAATATCCTTATATTCTGAGCTCCTAATCAATATAAATAGGGGACCCGAGCACATTGTAGAAACACACAACCCTAAGCTATTTTCTTAGAGATCAAAGGAGGGGGAGAATATTTTAGAGAAATATTTGTAAGTCCTATTATTATTATTATTATTTTAATAGGAAAATATGGTGGTGTTATAATGTGTGGCCATAATAAAATGTGAAGGCCCACATTTTTGAGAAATAAGTCCATATTATTATAGGCACATTTGGAAAAAAATCATAAAGGCCTATTTATAGGCATTTGCATAAGTCCTATTATCTTATTTAATATGAATTATAATGAAGAAGAAGCTCCGAGTTTCTCTTCAAAGAAGTGTTCCATGCTCAAGTCGAAGAGGACGACATGAATTTGGAAGGCAATCGTAGAGGCGATATTATGGAGATGGAAGAATAATTTTACTATAGGCCTTATGGCCACATTTGACCTATTAAGGACTGATATTATTGTTTATCCGTAAGATGAAAATAATACCTATTTTTTTTAGAGGAAACATTGTTATTGTGAGTTATTCAATCTACGCAATTGGCCACATTTTAGGCACACTTCAGAATGCATAGCCTAGAGAATCGACTAGGGTGCCATCTGGAAGATCAATTGGTATACCAAAGGAATTTGTGCCTGAAGGATAATACTAGATCAAATCTTAATATCAGATAGGATAAATACTTGGGTTTCAGGTTCATGTTCCATTATGTATTCAGTATTATCATGCTTAGATTGTATTATTTGTTACAGTCATTAATTGGATAATAAATCAATTCTATTGATGAACCTGAGGATGTAGGGATTATGTCAAACACCATTATTAACCTATGTGCAGTGTATTTTAATTATTTCATTGCTTTAAATTTATTTTAATAGGGTATGTTCATAAAAGAATTTCAATCCTGTAGGGGTCCATGATAGAGTGAAATAAAAATTGGTCAATTTTCGGATCAAGTTTGTAATAGTTCTAGTTGTTCTTGTCGATGAACCTATTATTCTCCTACTAGGTTGATCAGTGTAGGCTGATTTGACAGTGATGGCATCAACTTGTATATATGGATTCTAGATTGGGGGGATAAGATGACGGATAAGCTTATCATCCTTAGTATTTTTTGACATTTATTATTTGGATTACTCCATTATATCTCATATTCAAATGAGAGATCGTTCGAATATCCATAGGGAATCTATTGGGATCAGACGAAACTGAGGATTCTACAGCTGGTAAGAAATCTATGGTGTAATAAAAGTTGAAATTATGTTCAACTATTATTTAAGGCTTTTGAGCATTATTTATTGCTCTTATCATTAAACCAACAAACTATTGTGCTAGGTAGAATGTATTAATAAGAACCCCTTGTGGGAAATGTTTTTATACACCTAACCAGTTAGGGAAAATTAGTAAAAGACCCAATTTTGGGAAATGTTTTTACTCTGCTGTACTTACATTGGTAAGACCCCTTAGAGGGAAATTATTCTGGTGATTTTTCTCACACCATGAGATGCAGTATATTTTGTCCTTATTGAGTTATTTGTCCAGCAGGGAGGAGAAAAAATGAATTTAATCCATGTTGTGATGCAGTGGAGAAGACAAAGTACATAAGCCACCGAATAGGAAAAAAATTCATGACTGGTTCATCATGTGAAATTATTTTCCTATAAATTTGGTATTAATATTATTGTACAAATACTACAAAAATGGAACATTGTTATAGCTAATTTTGCATGATGTATTAGGAAATGTTTTTCCTTACACTTGTATTAAGAAGTGTATAAATACCCTTTTAAGGGCACATATCTCCTAATTAACTTTGTGAGTGACTGTTAGAGTTGGAAACACATTTATATAAAATTGGAGATTTGTTATATGTTTATACAGTTTAGCTCATTTGTAACAGCTTAGATCTTCATTCTGTATAGAGGATCATTGTGGTCATGTAGCAGGAATGTACCTAATATTTGTCATTATTGGGGATTATTCCATGTAGATGTGGAAGTCATGAAACTTTGTAAGCCACCGTCAGAAACTTATCATTAATACATAAAGGCCAAGGTCAAGTAATAGAATAAGGATTACCAGGAGGTGTCAGCATAGTGGTGTACATGCCACATGTCCTAAAGATTGAAAAAAATGTCACATTTAAGAAGTATCATTTTGGATACTACAGTATCAACTGTAGATATCTCTTCAGTAACAAACTTCATGATCCATGAGTGGAGATATGAACCTTTTGTGAGGAAACACCTTTCCCATTGGGGAGGTGTGATCTAGACATCAATACAAATAACATATGTTCCCTAGACTTCCCATAATTGTCACATTATGGAAGATGACTTTGAGATCTTTTCGTTGAGTATTTGAACACTATAGACGGAGTCCGTACGCAGATGTAGTGGCTAGTCAAAGTTCGGTCAATAACTGGTCAACATTGGTCAACAAAAAATGGATCATTTTAAAATCATCTAACATCAGCACCATAACATAGATCTCACCAAGACCTTCTTGGTATATTTTCAATGGACCAAATTAAAGTTCATATGCAAAAGATATGATCAATCAAAGTTTGGTTAACTGGTGGTCAATAACCGAAGGATGCACCGAATGGAAAAATGACATGTGACATGTGGCACAGTTGCAAAAATTCATTTGACACATGGAAAAGCTACATGTGATCATGTGGATTTATTATTTATACATGCGGAATTAAAGGTGGGTTTATGGTTTTTACCCACGTAAATGGTTTTATAATCTTTTGATAAAAAAAAAAAGTCAATGTGAATTTTTTTTTTGGTGGATAAATCCTATTAAAATGGCTTACATATAATGTGGGATTTTCTCCACATAAAGCCGCTCCATCCACATGAAGAGTGGATATTATTATGGGGTTGAGTTTTAAAACACTATGGCTTAAGCTTATTTAAAAGCTTAATAAAGAGAATTAATCCCTATTATCTTGCTCAAAGCCTAATAAGTCTATGATATTATTTGAAGCAGTTTAAAAATTTGGTGGATTTATTATTAATATGCCATGGTGAACTTGGCTAAGCCCAATTCATTGCAAATTATTATGTGCTCTTTAAAAATAACCCACAGATATTATCAAATATCCTTATATTTTGAGCTCCTAATCAATGTAAATGGGGGACCCGGGAACATTGTAAAAACACACAAATCTAAGCTATTTTATTAGAGCACAAAGGAGGGGCAAAATGTTTTGCAGAAATATTTATAAGTCCTATTACTATTATTATTATTTTAATAGGCAAATATTTTGATGTTATAGTGTGTGGCCATAGTAAAATGTGAAGGCCCACATTTTTGAGAAATAAGTCCTATATTATTATATGCACATTTGGAGAAAATACATAAATGCCTATTTATAGGCATTTGCATGAGTCCTATTATATTATTTAATAGACATTATTATGAAGAAGAAGCTCTGAGTTTCTCTCTGAAGCATTTTTCCATGCCCGAACCGAAGAGGAAGACATAAAGTTTGAATGTGATTGTAGAGGCGGTATTATGTAGATGGAAGACCTATTTTAATAAAGGAATTATGGAGAGATACTAAGACCTGTATCATATTGACATCGTCTTTAATAAGGAAGGATATAATTTGTTATTCGCATGATGAATATAATACCTATTTTTAAAAATACAACACATTGTTATTGGAAGTTATTCAAACTACCTAATAGGAAACATTTGAGAAACACTTCATAATAAAGATCTTGGAGAATCGACTAGGGTGCCATCTGAAAGACCAATCATAATACCAAAGGAATTTGTCCCTGAAAGAGAATGCTGGATCAAATATTATTATCAGTCAGGATAGCTACTCAGGTTTCATGTTCATGTTCCATTATGTATTCAATATTATCATGCTTAGATTGTATTATTTGTTACAATGATTAAGTAGATAATAAATCAGTTCTATTGAGGAACCCAAAGATGTACGCATTCTTCCAAACTCCGTTATCAACCTCTTTATAGTGTATTTTAATTATTGCATTTCTTTAAGTTGATTTTAATGGGGTATGTGTTATCCAATTTTTCCCCTCAAGTAAAATTGAGCCAACATGACCTTGCACTGTGGAAAATGGAGAGGTTGGTTCATTCATGCGAGCTCACATTCGATTCAAAAAAATTAAGTTGTAGGTAGGCTTGACAATGGCAATGCAAGGTCGGAAAATCAAGGGGTGGCCAAGAAAAATTTGAAGGAGATCAGAGCTCAAGTGGAATGATGGAGTTCCAGGCCCGAAAATTTAGAGTTTTGGCATTCGGTATTTTTGAGAAAAGGCATGTGAGCAATGTAAAAAATCCCAAAATCAAAATGTCTGAAATTCTGAAATTTTGAAATTCATACTTTCAGGTTTCATACTTTCGGAGTCTTCACCAAGCAAAATGGAAAAAATGACCAAAAGGTTCCGAAACATGAAACCCCAAAATTCTAAAATTTTGGACTTTCGGGTTTCGTGGTTTTGGAAGTCTCAGTGAGCATGATCGGAAGAGGGAGTGGAAAAGTCCAAAAACCCAAAGTTTGAAAGTTCAAAATTTCATACTTTTAGAATTTGAAGATCTCGAGAAGTGAGTTGAAAAGGGTTTAGATTTCAAAAGTCAATGCAGGTTTCAAGGTCAACGGGTCAGAATTTTAAAATTTTGTAGGTTCAAGGTTTCAGAAATCGAAGTCTTCAGTGAGAAAAAATGGAAAAGCAACTAACAATGTCTGAAAACCTGAAGTTTGGAAGTCCAAAATTTCAGACTTTCGGACTTCAGACTTTCGAGATTTCAAGGTTTAAGGTTTCTGATGTTTGGAAGCCCAATTCACAAAAATCACAATTCAAAGTTTGAAACTCCAAAACCTGAAAGTATGTAATTTTGGACTTTTGGACTTTCGGGTTGCGGAACTCCCAGCTCACCATTTTTGTAGAAAGACACCTCGACCTTTAGATGGTCATAGCTTTTGACTAGGATCTCAGATTTACACAAGAAAGGACTTTTTTAGAAATACATTCTGCCATTTTTGGGTTTCAAGCTTCCCACCTAACCTAATAATGAAGGTATGGGCTTCCTTGTTGCCTAATAAGAAAGAGTACATGGAGGCATGGGTTTTTTCATAGAACCTATCACTGTTGCAGGTGAATTCAATACATAATTGGGTGGTTGAAGGAAGGAGTAAAATTATTCTCTCCCCCCTTCTCTCATTTTCTTCCTATATATTGTAAGGAGAGGAAATTTTCTAAAGGTTGGATGTTTTGGCTTTGCACCCTCCCTTCTTCCCTTGGCTGCAAGTGATCTTGTGGAGTTCAAACCTCCCATTCAAGCTGTGATGCAAGTTTGTGCATCTTGGTCATTGGAAAGTACTGTATCAAATATGTGGAGAAAATAGTATAAGTCTATGGATGATTTCAACCCTCTCTTGTGATCATTGTCTTCATCTGATCTCTCACTGCAAGCTCGGTTATTTTTGTAGTGTGGTTATATTACATTTCAATGGATTGTGTTTAATGGCAAAGCAAGTATTCAACATTCCTTTGGTGCATCACCTTTATTAGTTTAGGATTATTTTCTTTTATCTTCTTAACCATGTCTCCTTGGCAAGTTAGAGTAGACTTTAGAGTAGATCCTTTGAAAATTTTATGTGTGCCCCTAAAAAAGGGAATAGGAACCGACCTCCATCCAGAGATATTTCCTGATTGCAAAGTCCCATACTTTGGGGAAAGCTCCATGTTATGCAATCACACTGAGAGTTTTAACCCATAGAGTTGTAGACATTCAAGGGTGCTATGATTACACATCAACAATATTTTAAGAAAAGACTTGAAAGCCTATAGGGGTCCATGAGCGAGTGAAAAATTATTTAGTCAATTTTCGGATCAAGTTGGTATCATTGTTGGTTGTTCTCTATGTTGAACCTACTTTTCTCCTAGTAGGTTAATCAGTGCAGGCTTAGTTGACAGTGATGACATCAACTTGTACTTGTGGAGTCAAGATTGTTGGGATAAGATGAGGGATAGGTTTATGATCCTTAGTATTTTTCTTGTGTTTAATATTTTGATTACTCCATTATAAATCCAACAATCCAAAAATCCAAAAGGAATCGATTGAGATAAGCTGACACTAAGAATTCTACAGCTAGTAATAAATCCAAGAAGTAATAAAAGTTTACATTATGTTTAACTATTTTTAAAGGCTTTCGAGCATTATTTATTTATCTTATTATTAAACCATCAAACTATTGTGCTAGGTAGAATGTTTTAATAAGATCCCCTTGTGGGAAATGTTTGTATACATCAAACCAGTAATGCCACATTAGTAAAAGACCCAATTTTGGGTAATGTTTGTACTCTATTATACCTGTATTGGTAAGAACCCTCAGAGGGAAATTACTTTGGTGATTTTGCTAACACCATGGGATGCAATATATTTTGTCCTTGTTGAGTTATTATTCCAGGAGGGGAGATCAAATTGAAGTTAATCCATGTTGCGATGTAGTGGAGAATAAACATTATATAATCCACCGAATAGGAGTAAACTTCAATACAGGTTCATCCTAGGAATTGTTTTTCTATAAATTTTGTATTAAGCTTATTGCATAAAGGATGCAAAAATGGAGCATTCTTACAAGTAATTTTGCATGATATATTTGGAATTTTTTTTCCTTACACTTGTATTTGGAAGTTTTATAAAGACCTTGTTGCTACCCAAAATGATTCTCCCTCAAAGTCTGAGCAACATCACAAGTTTTAACAGGAAGCTTAGGGACATATAGATCATGGTGGGTCATTTTGTAGCTAGGGATAGGATTTAACTGGCCTCTTGTCACTTATATGTGGAGAAATGGATAGCACCCGTTGACAATTTATGCACTTGTGTAGAAATGGGCAACTCGAAACTTTGTTACGACAGATAGAATAGGTGAAGTGTTTTAGTTTTGGAACAACAAACATAAGTACAGATTGCAGGAAATCAGAGTTCATTATTGAATGTTACAGGTTCTTTAAACTTTTCCTTCATGATTAAGACATTCAATTATGTTACTGAGTTGTTTAGTTCATTATACAATCCATACAGAAAGCAGAAATGCAGAAAGAGATATACAACTCATTTACAAAATTCAATGCTTTATTCACAAGGAGAATCAAATGTCTCCCACACAAGCCATGGGATGTAACTGAAAAGTAAAGTGCAGTTACTGCAATCAAAGGTACACATGCATTCAAAGGTACACATGCATGAAAAATAAAGTAAAGAGTATGATTTAACCCATAATTGCCTTGGGATTTTCTTTCTTTGATCGAATCATCTTTGCTCCATCTTTCTTCATCTCCATTGTAGAGGCCGCTGTACCTAAAAAGGGAAAAGTTAACCGTCAGTTACGAGCTTAGGGATTAAATCATATTCCTATACTTTCCTATTTCATGCATATGAATCTCAAATAATAGGAGATATATTCTACTGAAAGATCATAATTGCATACATGCTTTATTCACTCAGGAAGAAGAAAAATAAAAGAAAGAAAGAAGAAAACATGGACATAAGAGAGGCCAAAAGGCCTAATTATTTTTCTAACTATTTTCTTAAGTGTGCAGGTACAATTTACAGCCATAAAATTGACAAGTCATAAATACATGCTGGAAAGAAGGAAGAATGTAACTTGATTTTTTAGTAACTGTTTTGCAAATGGAAGAAGTAACAATATAAAAAAGAGACGTAAAGGAAGAAACACTTGTTTCAAGTTGCAACAGAAGAGGAAGGATCAATTTTCAAGAAGCTGAGGCTAGATAGAAAAGGGAAAATAGCTAAAACAAGATGAGAGAGAAGATTTTGGGAAAATTTTACCAGGGCTCTGCCATGAAAAACCAACATTTCAGATTTTCCAGCAAGCATCTAAGTGAGAAACAATTTCAGAAAGGAAATAAAGCATCTTAATAAAGGTATATACCCTGGAAATAATATCTGAAACAGTTAAGTTATTGTTCCTATTTTTCAGAAAAGTAGTTATAGGTTATATGTTCATAGATAGAAGTAATGTAACTACAAGTCACAAAAGTGAACTAAAAAGAGAAGTTTCCAAGTGAAGATGCAAGATAATATAATTCAGAAGGAGAAAATTCATTCAGAAGAAAATATCCAGGGGTTTCTTATGCACTCATAGAAAATTATTGGAAATATTTTAGACCAAATAGTAGAAGAATCAAATAGTTAATGATCATGAAGTCCAAGTATACAAGTGATTCAAGTACAGGTATGGATAAGACAAATTTTTACAAATATAGAATGCAAGATTGATCAACATATCTTCTCTCAGTTCCAAAAGAGCTACATATTCAGATAAATGCAAGCTACAAGTTACTTCATGAGTAAGAATATTTTCAGTTAAGGTACAAATAAGGATGCAACTAGCTCAATACTTGGACAAGTGCCGAAATTTCAATGACTTACATGGCTATGAAATTTTATGGTCAAAATGTAAAAATGTGCCAAGGTTCAGGTTGTAATGAATGAATAAATTAATCAAATCTAGCCTATGTCCGAATCCAAGGGTAGAACAAAGGTCATAAAGAATAATAGTTTGTAAGAGATCAAAATAGATGCTTATTGTTTTTAGGTTATCCAGGCCTTTTAAATTCAAATTTTACTGTGAAGTATTATAAAAGATCAAACATGTAATCTACTGATGATCATATAAAGTTATTATCATTCAAAATACCATCAAACGCCAACATGACAGTTTCAGAACATTTATATTTGTAAAAGGACTTGAGAATTGACACTACATAGCCATAATGGCTCATGACAAGGGTTTTAAAACTAAGTTCAGCAGAGTGTGGGGTTTTGGAACCTTTGAAATAATGGAAAGTATCAAATTGCATAGCTTAGGATCGGAGATAAAAAGAGCTCCATATTCACTTTCCATGACAGAACCAACCCAACTCAGAGAATCATTTATGCAAAGGATCATTTTCAAAAGTAAACACAATGGCAAAGCACAGTGATGCTCATCACATAGAGACCATTGTGAAGACAAAGAAGAGCTCTAGAAGCTTAAACAATGGCAGCCAAGGAGAAAAGGAAAGGATCTTAAGAACTAGGAGCTCATTTACTTAAAAATAAGCCCAAAGAAATTTCTAAATTGGCATTTCGATTTCCAAGAGAAATCACAAATACCCATATGAGAAAATATGTAGATCTACAAGTTCGACAAATGCAGTCATCATTCAAAGTAGAGAAAAAAACTCTATGCTCATAAATGAATATTGACAAGGTTCAGCTAAAAAAATCAAGCTCGAAGGCTCACCACAAAGGAGCAATACGAAATTATAGCCCAAGTAAGGAGAAAAACTCAAACAAAATGGGTATTCGAGCTCTGGAATGGCACTTACCAAAAAAAAAACCAAGACCTGCATAGTCCTCACAGAACTCCATATCACATAGAAATGTAGACCCAAGGGAGAAACCGAGGCTGAGATCAAAATTCATGATAAACATCACACTTATCAATCCACTTTGATGCATCTTTGAACAAGGTAGGCCAATAGTATCCTGCACGAAGAATCTTGTGAGCAGCGACAGTAGATGAGTAATGGCCTCCACACGCCTGATCATGAAAAGACAAAAGAAGCTTCTTTTGTTGTTCCTTATCCACACATTTCAAAAATATTCTTTCCATCCCATGCTTGAACAACACATTCTCCCATAATACATACTGGGCTAATCTCAACTTAATGGCTCTTTTCTCCTTGGCAGTCAAATGCGAGGAACATTCTCCATAGGTGAGAAAATGTGTAATATCAACATACCATTCATCAATTGAGTTGAGAAATAGAACAATAGGAATATCAACTTCATCCTTAGGTAACTCATGGCCATCTCCTTTAGCGATGAGTTCACACAAGCCTTTTCCATGGACTAGTTTGGTTGGTCTGATGTCAATATCATATTCTTGAACCTTTGCCACCTAGTTCCCTCTCTTGGATCCAAAATCTTGCTGTGTGAGAATAGACTTGATAGTTATGTTAGGAGCAAGTACTGTGGAGTGAGAATTAAGAATATAAAAATGAAACTACTTGATAGCTTGAACCACTACAAAATCATCTTTCTCCATCATTATGTATTTCAACTCATGATTTTTAAGATTGTAGCTCATGAATACAATCGGGAGTTCATGATAATTAGATTTTCTTGTCCCTGTAGGTCATGTGTAACTTTTCCAGTTGTTTGCATACCTCAATCAGAGCCATCTTATCATTACAGAATATAGGGAGCTTGAGAGGAGTGCTCTCCTAACTGGCTAACTTGATATATGAAAACCTTCTAAATTGAATGAAGAAAGCTCCATAATTTGCTATCAGGTTAATGGCTTCATCAGAAAATCTCCTAGCAGTATCACTTTCCAGAAGCCTCACAATGTACACGATGAAAGCATCATTCACCCTCCTGAAGTTGTGATTGCTGGTGTCAAGGGTGAACTAAGGGCAGTAAGCATAGATGGGATCACATTTCTACCCCTCAATGTATGTGAAACCAAACCATTGTTGGAATGCTGCTAGGGTATACATAAGGTAAGAATTCATGTAGAACTTCTTGGTTTGTTGCACCTGGGACAACTGCTCTGTCAAATTCATGCAGATGATCTCTACCCAATTGATGCTTTGGGTACCTTCACAGAATTTTTTGATGAGTGGGCACATCCAAAAGTGAAACTCACTAGTAGAGGGTAAGCCCATGACACGAGCTAACAGGATGATCAAGTCAGATAGTTCTTTGTTGAAATCAGCCCTAAACAGAGCTTTGGAGAGCCGAGATGCCCCTTTTTTAGGGTTCTTCAACCACTACTTGGCTATCGTTGCTTTGTATTTCTCACTGTCTTGCTCGAAGAGATCTCGTTCTTGAGTTTGAGAGATTACCACGGAGTTGTCCATTTTAGGGATCCATAGGCCAGTAATAATGGCAGCAGCGTCCAATTTAGCAATTAACTCCCCATGCACATTAGTCAATTCACTGGTGTCGGAGTTGAAGTGAGATCTGCAGGTGAGCACAGTATCGGCACATTGTACTAAGATTGGGAAACCCACAGCAAATGCAAGGCTGCTATCATTAGTCATTTGTGCCATGGGAGAGGGATTTGGGTCAGTCAACCTGGTCCATAAATCACCAAAATCTAGGTGTCGAACCTCACTGTCTCTGATATCAGGAACGAAAGACTCAAGCGAGAGAAACCTACTCCTGGACTTGAAACTTGATCTTCATACTCATAGTGTTTAGAAAAGTAACCTTATAGCTTGAATCCAGCAATGAAAAATGCAGGGGAAATGGGGATGCGAGTAGATGGTTTCAATTACAAGGGTATGAGAGAATGACAGTGAGAAAGTAGTGTCCAAAATGTGTAGAAGGGAGTCCCATTAAATAGCCGTATTAGGAGAGAGAAGGTTATAAATGCACATTAAATTCATATGCACTGAATCAAAATGAAAGCATCGAGGAAGAGTCGGAGAAAATTAGTCCATGGATGACCTTTGGTACATTTGGGACATGAGGGAAGTGAAAGTGCATGATTTATGCCAATGAGGGTGATGCAGGGACAAAAAAGCTCAAATGATTTTGGTACAAGTAAGACCAAAGTATGCGAAGGGCCCGATGCGGTTGATGCAGGTGATCGGGGAACAAAGATCCCTAGAGAACTTAGAACATCTTGAGCAAAAAGTTCCAACAAAACCGAAAGTTAACAGATTTTGGAGAAAGAAGTCGATCGGGGAACAGAGAGCCCTGAAGGACTTGGGACACACGGGACAAAAATGTCTGACAGACCCAAAAATCACCCAAATGACTCAAAAAACATGAAATTTTCCTAACGTCTCTAACTTTTCTCTTTACTAGAATATCATAGAAAGGTGTCAACTCAAATTTTTTCAATGTTTGACTTTTCGAAAGAGGGGAAATTTTTAGAGGACAACAGCTGGATCTTTCTGGTGATGACTTGGCTAGATTCAAAGAATGAGATAAGGAAAGAACTCTTAGAAAACTAGGGGAAGAAGACCAGTGCCTTATCCATTGGGCCATAGAGTCAAAACCAAACCAATATAGAAAAAAACACCCCAAACAAAGAAAGAAGACACACCAAAAAGTAAGGGAAGGAAAAAACACATTATACACAAATATACAAAAGACCTCCCATCCACCTAGGACTTAAACAATTTCAGGCACTACCCACTATAAGGGAGTGGGAGAGAAGAACCATCCATGTAATCAAGGTAGAAAGAATTCTCACCAGCAAAGTGCCTGATTTTGAAAGGTCTGAGCCAAAGAGAATCAAACTTGCCATGGCTGCCACGAGGTTCATGTCTTTTATCCCACAGCAAAATGATGTCTCTGACTTTGAAATCCTTGGACCTGGCCTTCTTGTCAAACAAAGATTTTACTTTCTGTTGGTGAGAAGATATCCTATCAGCAACCTGCAATCTGTCTTCATTCAATTTATGAATATACACGATCCTTTTATCTAAAGAATCATTGAAGATGGTGTCTTCAATAGCTTTCATCAAATACAAGGTTGGTAGCTCCACTATTACTGGTAATTGAGCTTCCACGCCATACACCACTTGAAAAGGGGACATCCCAATAGCCCTTTTAGGTGTAATCCTGTCTACCCAAAGAGCATCATAGAGTTTCTTGTGCCAGTTCCTCTGGGACTCATTAACCAATTTCCTCACTATAGCCACTAGATTTTTGTTTGTTGACTCTGCCTATCCATTCCCTTGAGGGTAATAATCAAAAGAGTGAGCCAGGGAAATGCCATATCCATAACAAAAATCCATCATCTCAGTTGAAGAAAAATTCCAAGCATTATCAGTCACAATCTTGTTTGGCACACCAAACCTTACCAAGATGTTCTCTTTGATAAAATTGCATACTACTTCAGAAGTAGTACTCTTTACTGGGATGGCTTCTACCCACTTAGTAAAATAATCTGTGGTAGTCAATACATGAGTATGTCTAGCACTTGAAGATGGATTAAGTTTTCTAATAAAATCTAAACCCCATTGTTGAAAGGGTTCTTCAATCACAATTGGTTTAAGGGGAAAGGCAGCCAACTTGGGTTTACTCACAAAGGTTTGACAAGCTTCACACTTATCAATCCACTTTGATGCATCTTTGAACAAGGTAGGCCAATAGTATCCTGCATGAAGAATCTTGTGAGCAGTGACAGTAGATGAGTAATGGCCTCCACACACCTAATCATGGAAAGCTGAAAGAAGCTTCTTCTGTTGTTCCTTATCCATGCATTTCAAAAATCTTCCATCCATCCCACACTTGAACAACACATTCTCCCATAATACATACTGGGCTGATCTCAACTTAATGGATCTTTTCTCCTTGGAATTCAAATGAGAGGAATATTCTCCATAGGTGAGAAAATGTGCAATATCAACATACCATTCATCAATTGAGCTGAGAAAGAGAACAATAGGAATATCAACTTCATCCTTAGGTAACTCATGGTCAACTCCTTCAGCGATGAGTTCACACAAGCCTTTTCCAGTGGACTAGTTTGGTTGGTCTGATGTCAATATAATATTATTGAACCTTTTCCACCTAGTTCCCTCTCTTGGATCCAAACTCTTGTTGCGTGAGAATAGACTTGATAGTTGTGTCAGGCACAAGTACTGTGGAGTGAGAATTAAGAATATAAAAATGAAACTGCTTGACAACTTTAACCACTACAAAAGCATGTTTCTCCATCATTGTGTATTTCAACTCATGATTTTTAAGAATGTAGCTCATGAATGCAATCACGATTTCATGATCATTAGAATCTTTCTGAGTCAAAACAGTAGCCAGGGTGTTATCTGTGGCATAGCAATAGATAATAAAATATTTGCTAAAATCTGGACATGCTAGGATAGGAGTTCTAGCAATAGCCTTTTTAATACCTTCAAAGGATTCTTTTCCTTCAGAAGACCAGCCAAATGTTTGTTTTCCTTTCATCATTTGGGAGATATTCAAGGTTAGCTCTACAAAATCAGGAATGAATCTTCTCATAAAGTTGATCTTACTGAAGAAAGAATGCACTCCCTTTTTACTGGTTGGAAGAGGAATATTCTGAATAGATTGAACTCGTTCAGGATCAATTTTGATGCCATCTTTAGAGACAACATGCCCTAACAATTTTTCCTCTGTGACACAAAAGAAATATTTCTTAGGATTCAAAGAGATCCCATGTTCTCTGCACTTCAGGAGAACTATTTCTAGATGCTGAAAATGATCTGCTCTAGTTTTGGAAAACATAGTTAGGTCATCTAGATATACAACAATACATTTCCCTTTCAAACTTCCAAAAGCCAAATCCATAGCCCTTTGAAAAGTGGCACCGGCATTAATGAGTCCAAAAGGCATCCTCTTGTAGGAAAAAGTACCCCAAGGGGTGGTGAAGGCCGTCTTGTGCTGATCTATGGTATTGACTTCTACTTGATTATACCCTGAGAAGCCATCAAGCATGGACAACATTTCAGACCCCGTAACAACTTGCAAGACTTGATCCATCATGGGCAGAGGATAGTTGTCCTTCAAAGAAGCTTGTTTAAGATTTCTAAAGTCAACACAGATACAAATCTCACCATTTTTTTTCCTGACAGGCACAATAGTGGCAATCCATGTTCAATGGTGAATGGGAAAAATGATTTTGGCTTTCAACAACTTTTGCATTTCCTAAAAAATAGTGTTGGCTATCTTAGGATTGTATTGCCTTTGCTTTTGCTTGAAAGGTTTAATCCCAGGTTTGAGAGGGATGAAATGTTGCATCTCCTTTGGTTGGAAGGCTTTTAGATCCTCATATGAATATGCTAGAACATCCTTATACTTCTTTAAAAGGTTGATTACCCTCTTCTTTTCTTCTGGTGTACAACATTTTCCAACGTTCACAAACTTGGGGTCAATAGAACCTCCAATATTAGTTTTTTCATATTCAGTAGATTATTGTGATCTAGTAGAAGCTTTAGACTTAACATACTTGTCATGTTTATTAAACAATTCTTCTAAACTCACCAGCCCTTTTGGAATCTTGTTACCTTTAAGTTTGATACACCCATCTTGATCTATTTCCTCTTTGACATCCTCTTCATTGGAAGATACACTCTCACGAGGAAAATTATCACTTCCTTCGAAGTACAAATTTTCAAAGTTATCCCTGAGCTCTAAGAAGGAAAGAAAATTCTGATCATCATTGAAAACTTGCCAATTACTTGCGTTATCAGGAACACTGGGCCTATGGATCATCTTGATGGTAAACCTATCTTGAGATAAGTCAGAATGAGGTATTAGCAATGATCCTGAGACAACTAGTGAATCAGCCCTGGTGTTCTTTTCCCTAGGCACTACTTCAATAGAAAAAGCATCAAGAAATTCAATAGAATCCCAAACTTTATTCCTATAATGCTTCAACCTTCTATTCTTTACTTGAAAAAGGTTTCTGACTTGTTTAACAACTAGTTCTGCATCTTCGCGAGCTAGAAGATTCTTCACACCTTTTTATTTTGCCATATTAAGCCCAAGAATGAGAGCTTCATACTCTGCGGTATTATTGGTATTTTCAAATTGTAGTTTGAATGAGAAAGGATTAACTTTTCCCTCAGGAGACATCAATACTACGCCAACTTCAGAACTAGCTAAGGAACAACTTCCATCAAAATATAAATTCCAAACCCCATTAGGATCATGAAGTACTCCTTTGGGAAGCTAAGTTTCCTCTGGAGACATAATCATATAAATACCATGCCCAATATCCTCATAAATTATTTGTGATTTGGGATCATCCGTGTTTTGTACAGTATATTTAGATTACTTTTCGATCAATAACTTCTTCATTTGTCCATTAACTGGTATGAGGGCATGTGACCAATCCATTTGAATTTATCCTCCTACATCCTTATAGAAGTTCCTGATTAACAACACACCATATGAAGGAGGGATATCCGCTACTAGGATGGTAGCCAAGACCTTTTTCTCAGGTAAAGTAGAAAAAGCTACTTGTGCATCTTTAATTCTTCCAACTAGGGGCACTTCCTTACTCTCCATGGAATAAAAAGACCCATAAGTGCGTGTGAGAGTTAGACCCAAAGCATGGGCCACTTTGGTAGGCATTACGTTATCTGATGCTCCTGAATCTATGACACAGTTGCTGAGTTTATGGCCTGCTATAAGAAGGGTCACATAAAACAGTTTGATCTTCTCATTAGGTGAGGTGACTATAGCTACCAGATTGGGTTGGGGTGCGAAGGATGGAGTAGGTAAAAGGAATTTATAGGAAGCTTTGGATTGAGAATTGACAAAGTGAACCATTTTGGCAAAAGCTTTGGGATGGGTTTGATAATACTCAGCCTCTGAAATTTGAACCTTTGTCTTTTTTAGGTGATCAATGATATCGAAAGATCCAGAGGTGGACGGGCTATCATCACTTGGAATCTTAGGTTTGTCAGATTTAGGAGTTGTAGAAGAATAAATTTTAGCAGTAGAATTAGGAAAAGTAGAATTGGCAGAATTCACCTTCTGTGTGGACATAGTGGGGATAGGGGATCCTCTTTTTGCAATAACAGGGATAGTCGTGGGATGCTCCTTGGATCTTTTAGTGGGCTGCATCACTTTCTCCCTTTTATTTTTCTACTCTCAAGTCACGACAACATATGATTCACTATTCATATCTGCTACTACCTCATCATAATCATCTTCCTCATCAACACCTTCAGTAGTGAAGAAATTAACTCGAGATCCCTCAAGTTCCTCCATCTCTCCATCAACCTCTTCTTCAAATTCTTCACAATATTCATTAACCTCTTCATATTTAGGCTCTTCAACCTCACAGGTTATGTTAACAGGAACCTTGATGGGTGGCCCCTCAAGGGCTAGCCTTGTCTGAGAAGTAGGCAAATGATTTCTAGGCTGAAAATTCCTCCTTGGAACATCCGCATAGGGGGCATGCTGAGCCAATTGTTTCTTGATGGAAATGAGGTCATTTGCAAGCTTTTGTACTAATGGATCAGTATTAGGCCTAGGAGTGGAAGAGGAGGAAGAAGAAGACCTAGATTTAGAAGGGTCTCTTTTCAACTTCCCAGACATAATCAAATCATCTTCAACGCTAACAACAAGAGTTTGATCCTCGGCAAATGTTGCGAGATTGGCTCTTCTCAATGCATAGCTAACTTCAGGTAATTGAGCATTTAGGAAGAAATTTTTTTGAATTTTATCTATAGGTTGAGTGTCTGGTGGGATTTTGTTAATCAAATTGTTGAATCTAGCCCCAAATTACCTCACGGGTTCTTGTGATTCCTTCTTTATTTGAGAAATATGGGCAAGCAAAGCATGTATGTCCTCTGCAGGTTTGAAATGGTTCTCAAATCTTGTTCTCATCGTGGTCCAACTGGTAATGGCCCCAGCTGGAAGGTGATAGAACCAATCTGCTACATTATCTTGTAAAGTTTCTACAAAAAGCCTCACCGAGACATCTTCATGTTCAACTCCGAGAACTCCACATGTAACTATGAAGGCTGCGATATGTTCATCAGGATGCACCTTTCCATCACCTCTGAACTTGGGGAAGTTCTTCCTGTTACCTCTAGGTAACTCATTCAAAGGCTGAGGAAAGGTGTGAGGCCCAACATGATGCCCCCAAGGTAATGGTGATGCCATCCTTGGAAAGACGGCTTGAAGGGGAACCAAAACACCAGTAAGAATAAGAGTGCAGAGATTAGGGCTGAGTTGCTATGGAGGGATAACACCTATAGGTGTTCTATCTTCAACAGGAGGAGTGCTTGTTGAATGAGCTATTCTATTCCTTCCCATTGAAGGAAAAGGAAATCCTTGCTTGTTCTAAAAACTTGAAACTGAGAATCTTCAATACCAAGGGCCCTCCTTCCGTGAGTAAAACGTAGAGTCACCAGATCAAAGGATGATCAAGAAATGTTTATAGAACTGGAATACGTTAAGAAAAATGAATTCTCCAGCGGAGTCACCAAAAACCGTTGGTCGTCAAAAAGGACTTCAAAGAGAACAACAGTCAGGGGATAAAAAATCCTTCCTGTTTAATGGGAGATGTTCCCTTATTTAAAGACCAAGATTATTTACATATGTATAGTACATAGTTTTAATGTGGGACTTGGATATCATGAAAGTGTCTTAAAATAGAACGGATCATCAATAAAAAAGTACAGAGGAATGAAGTAGTGGAAATGAGTAGAAAGGCATTCTCAAGAATTATAGATAACAAAATAATTCCTTATGCATGCCAGAATAAAATTATTTGGAACAAAACCATTTGCATTTGAAACAATAAGATGCTATTGCAAAGGCACAAAGTTCTAGAAATAACATCTACAAGAATATAAAGCTTCTTGAAATAATATAGAAAAATGATTCAAAAAGTATTCAACATATAGTAATGAAAGAATGAGACCAGATAGACATGGAAATAAATCTCTTTTGTATTGATTGATTTGTTACTCCTTACACTTTCATAAATAAACCAAGTTCCAACCTCCTCAAAATGGCGTAGAGAGCCCATTATATAACTTTACAAATTAGTTACAATTGGTAACTACTTATTTTAACTAAAATGTTTTAGTTAAGGGGATGCTTGACACAAAGCCCTCAACTAATTACAATAAGCTTGAATTGAGAAAAATAAGGAAAGGAGAAGCTAGGAGAGAAAACAAATCTTTATGATTGGGGAGGGCCCACCGACTTGAGGATCCATTGTCTAAAATTTTTCAATGCTTCTGCTATGTCTCGGCCTCGTGGGACTAATGTGTTGGTAGTATCTTGGGTCCAATATCCCATACATTTCTCCATCTCCTTATCGAACTTAGTGTGTGTATGATATTCTTTATTAGCTTCCTCAATGGAAGATTGGAGAGAGCAAATTTCCTTTATCTTCTCTTTGGTCATTGAGTCCTCCTTGAACAGGTTTTCCTTAACAAATGCTCTGAATTGATTTTTAATTTCGTGCAGGGAAAAAGGAACACCTTGAAGTTTCATCATGAAGGTGACAATGGATATCCTTGAAAGTAGATACAACACATGCTTTGAAGGCTTATCCATTTTTCCAACTCTTCCTCAATTCTCCTAGAGCCTCCTCCAACACCTTTTTTTTCCACTCTATGCTGAAAACCCATGACCTTGACAAATTATCTTTGGCATCATCAAAAAATTTACTTTCCATCAATAAATTCTCATCAGTCTATCCTATTAGGTGCAGGTCTACTATGCAGTTGTTCTAAAGTTTAAGATCTTTATCTATATTTCCAATTGCCAAGGAGAGATTTTGTTACAGATTAGTTACCTTCTCATTGAGTTTGAAGGCTTCTCCAATGAAATTCAAACCTGTAATGACCATATCATCTACCATGGCTTCCATAGCTCTCCCATAGATGGAATACCTGTGTATGTCTTTAATGCTCTAGACCTCATCTTGACTAAGGATCACAGGTGGTGGAAGGGCAGTCAGTGGGGTAGGATCCAGAACTTTATCCTTAGACAAAAATGACCTGATGAAACCAGAAAGCACTTGAGCCTGCTCTTCCAGCTGCTCTATAGTCTGCTTGCCTTTTTCTACTCTCCCAATAACTCTAGTTACTATTTCCTGGAGATTATGTATTTCACTTTCAGGAGTAGATTCTCCCATTGAGATCCTAGAAAGTTCCATATCAGAGGCCAGTAAATCCTGTTCTGCCTTATCAACTTTAGGCTTTGCTACCTTAAGAAACTGTTGGCCCTAGTCATCTGTCACTATCCTTGAAGTTGTTTTAGCTCTCTTTGTAGGAGCAGAAGGAGTAGTGCCCAACAAGGCCGCCACAACATCAAAGTTTGGCCCTGTCAATCGAGAAGATGACTTCCTCTTCCTATTGTCAACAAAAGGTTGCACCCATGCAAAAGTGGAGGAATAAGAAGAAGGAGAAGTAAGAGAACCAAGAGTAAGAGAACTCATGGCACTTAAAGTATTTACCACTATTTCCTCCAGTAGAGATGTGAGTGGAGGAAGATGAGGCTTCTTGGACTAGAGGAATCCATGGTACTTGGAGGCTCAGTGTTATGAATTTCCTTTCCTTATCCATTGTGGCATCTGAAATCCTATAGGAACTGGCACTTCACTATCCTCACTTTCACTGAGAACAATGATGTTCTCTGGCCCAGAAGGTAATTCTAATGTTTTAGCAGGGGATCTTCTCAATAGGCTCCTTTTTTACCTCCTTCACCTTCTTCTGATATACCTAAGTGGATGAGGAAGGGGTGGATTTATGTTCTCAGGTTCTTTACTTGATGCAAGTAGGAGGATACTTTGTGTAGGAACCTCTGAGCTAGGTGTATGTGACTCCTTTCATCGGAGTAGCATCAATTGTCTACATAACTGAAGTGTCCATTTTTCAGGAAGGATATCTAGGAATTCTTCCTTAGCTCTCAAACCCTTCTGTCAAACTAGACCTTGGTTCTTACTAGAATAGGGGCTAGGATCTCATTCCAATTCATCTTTCTCCCTTTTGAACTAGTCCAAATCCTCTAAGGGATTATGCTTGATCACAATATCATATTCATAGGAAGAATAGGTCTATTTGTCATCTTGAAGCCCTTCAAGAATCTGATATAGGTTGAGCTCTTGTATTAGCTGAAGGGATTTTGAGCCATAATGCCTCTGTCTTGCCTCAAAATCATCTGTGGAAATCAGCTCAGTAGTCCTCAGTATCTTCTCTATGATGATAGTTGATTCTAAGATTTAGCTCAATGAATTTCTTCAAATCAAAATAGGTTTTGGACTTGAAGAAGTGGACAGTGATGGGGGAAATGGCTCTTTCTATGTTCTGGGCATCCAAACCTATTTTGCATGTATAGTTACCCAAAGATATGGGGAAATGCAACCCAGATATTTTCTTGTCTCTACAGGTCCTATGCATCTTTGTCTAGTTGTCTGCATACCTCAATTAGAGCTATCTTATCATTACAAAATATAGGGAGCTTGAGATGAGTTTCTTATAACCGGCTAACCTGATATATGAAAACCTTCTGAATTGAATGAAGAAAGCTCCATATTTTCTATCAGGTTCATGGATTCATTAGAAAATATCTCTAGCAGTATCACTTTCTAGAAGCCTCACAATGTACATGGTGAAAGCATCATTCACCCTCTTGAAGTTGTGATTGCTAGTGTCAAGGGTGAACTGAGGGTAGTAAGCATAGATGGGATCACCTTTCTAACCCTCAATGTATGTGAAACTAAACCATTGTCAAGATGCTGCTAAGGTATACACAAGGTAAGACGTCATGTAGAAATTCTTGGTTTGTTGCACCTGGGACAACTACTCTATGAAATTCATGCAAATGATCTTTTCCCAATTGATGTTCTGGGTACCTTCATAGACTATGTTTATGAGCAGGCACATCCAAAAAGTGAAACTTACTGGTAGAGTTTAAGCCCATGACATGAGCTAACGGGATGATGAATTCAGATAGAATCTTCACTAGTTGAAATCAGACCTAAACAGAGCTTTGGAGAGCCAAGATGCCCCTTTTTTAGGGTTCTTCAACCACAACTTGGCTATCCTTGCTTTGTATTTCTCATTGTCTTGCTTAAAGAGAGCTTGTGCTTGAGTTTGAGATATTACCACAAAGTTATTCCATTTCGGGGATCCGTAGGGCATTGACAATGGCAAAACATCCAGTTTAAGTTCATTAACTCCCCGTGCACATTGGTCAATTCACTCGTGTTGGGGTTGAAGTGAGCTCCGTAGGTGAGCACAGTATCATGTACATGAATACGAAGATTGGGAAAGTAGCAGCAAATGCAAGGCCACTGTCATTAATCATTTGTGCCATTAATGGAGAGGGATTTGGGTCAGTCAACCTGGTCTAGAAATCACCAAAATGCAGGTGTCGAATCTCACTATCTCTGATATCAGGAATGGAAAACTCGAGTGGAAAAACCTACTCCCAGTCTTGAAACTTGATCTTCATACTGACAACATTTAGAAAAATAACCTTACAACTTGAATCCGCAATGAAAAATGTAGGGGAAATGGGGATGCGAGTAAATGGTTTTGAATTGCAAGGGTATGAGAACTAATGGAAGTGAGAAAGTAGTGTGCAAAATGCGTAGAGGGGATTCCCATTAAATAGCTATTTTAGGAGAGAGAAGGTTATAAATGTGCATTAAATTCATATGCACTGACTCAAAAGGCAAGCATTGGGAAGAGCGGGAAAAATTAGCCCAGATGTCCTTTGGTACATTTGGGACATGAGGGATGTGAAAGTGCAATTCGGCTGATGCGGGAACAAAATGATCAAACACTTTTGGGACAAGTAAGACTAAAGTATGTGAAGGGACCAATGCAGCCGATGTGGGTGATTGGGGAATAGAGAGCCTTAGAGAACTTAGAACATCTGGAACAAAAAGTTCTGACAGACCTGAAAGTTAACAGATTTTGAAGAAAGCGACCGATCAGGGAATAGAGAGCCCTGAAGGACTTGGGACACATGGGACAAAAATTTCTGACAGATCCGAAAATCACCCAAATGACTCAAAAAATGTCAAATTTTCCCAACTTCTCAACTTTTCTCTTTACTAGAATATCATAGAAAGGTGCTAACTCAATTTTTTTTCAATTTTTGACTTTCGAAAGATGGGAAATTTTGAGAGGACAAGCAGGCTGCTATGCAAAATATCCTTGACAAATAGATGGCTTCACATAATACATCCAAATTTTTTCATTGAGACACCTATTGAAAAGAATAGCTTCGAGTGGCCTCTAACTCAGCTACCCAGGACTTTAACTTAATTTAACCCTAACCAATGTTGGAAAAAAATCGATTGCTAATGGATCTTACCAAGTCACTAAGTTCTTTCCTATCTATAATTTGATCTCAAATTCTTGATGCAAGAGATAAAATTATGATTAGATTTTTTAGTGTAAAAGGTAACTAACACCAAAATATTGATAATCATCAATGATATGTTAAAAAATCATTCCATGTGTCAACATTTTAGTGGGTTTCATTTACAAATTAATATGGCATCGATTTTTATAGGTATAGAAATTATTTAATAAGTGTTTATCATTAGATATCAAAGAAATTCTTAATAAATGTGTCATATTGTTTCCTAACTAAATGGTTACATGAGACTTGCCTCATGTCACATTTTATTGGAATTATTTTTTAAATTACCCACATGTCCACTATATTTAAAAACATTTGCAAATTAGAATTTCGATAAAAAATAATAATAAATGTGTGTATATTACTCTTTTACACTTTAAATCTTGTTTACCAAATGTTTGCTTCTTATAGATCACCAAAATCAGGTGCACTTTGAGTATACATTATCTAGTCATGCAAAGATTGCATACACACTATATACATATGTGTTCCTAAGTCAAGAAGAGTAATGGCATGTAACCCATGCCTATTGGCCATTTTGGTTGATTTCATTTCTACTTGTAAGTCCTGCACCTTTATTTGGCAAAACCAATCTATCTTTTCATACTTCAGTTTCACCTTTTCTAGACTAGGAGCACCCCTCCAGGATTTGCACAATGTCAAGCTCCCTCAACCCCTTTGGGTGATCCATAGTCCAAAATCTGTTAACACTTTAACATGTGCACTTTTTAGGGTCCTTTCTAGTCATTTAATCATCTAGCATATTTTTATGTTAGTGCAATAATTTTCATGGGAGAGTTGTATTATTGAATGCTTCACAGTGAAGACAGAATCATATAAGATGCTAAAATTATGTGATGCTAATAAGGGACCAAGCACTAGGCACTAGCTATCAATTACCTAGGGTTACAAATCCATTCACCCATTCATTCTATAAAATATATTAGTCAACATCCATCTGAGCTCCATTATATCAAAGGCACATTAAGGCCTATGGTTTATCTGCATGCTCTACTTCATAAGATGTTATTCCTTCCATTGCATGTTTACATAAAGGATGACATTTGGCGAAGTGCATGTGGCAGTACAACCTGTAGACAATTTTTAGCAAAGGAGTGAGAGATATCTTACAAAACCCTAAAAATTTGGTTTTGTGACCATCTGTGCAGACACAGAGGAACCAAATATTTGGATCATAGGGGGGGCTTTTGGACCATAGGAGTGCCCGTAAGCCTTCCTTCTAGGTTTGCCCTATGAGTGTGAAGCATTTTATGCCTTTCAAAATCTACATTTTCTTAGGCTCTTGTGTGAAATTTTCCTCCTGTTCATGCTAGTCTCCACCATCGGCACAGTCTTGTGGCATCTTGCAAATAAACTAAGGCTCTTCTGCTCAATTTTATTGTGCACATTAGGTTTTATACATTATTATTACTGTAGCTGAATCTCCCTGGGTGTATTTCAAGTGTTTTTCCCTTATTTATTTTTCTTCTATAACATCAGATTAGGCTAGGCATCATTTACATCCTTCTAGCATAATCATTTCGGTGAACCCCACATTCGACACCACCTTTCACTTAGGGGTCTTTTTCTATTATTAATATGGCTCAATCTTCTGAAGAATTCACTAAATCCCATCTTAAATCCCTCAATGATCATATCGTTGAGAATCCCCAAGTTCTAGACTTGCTTTAAGTATGCTTCTCATGAGGAAGCTACAAACCTTTCCGAGCTTAATGCTTTCACCTTCATTTCCCATTGACGTTGTTACTCAACCACTTTCTTCTACTCTTCCACCTATTTCCACCATTCTCTTTTTTTGATCCTACTCCTACTATTAACTATACCCCACCTCTTATTTTTCATACATAGCAGGATCCTGTACATACCCAAAATTGTAAGGTATTGTACCGCCAGAACAGTGCAACAAGTGCCCCAATGATGATACAGGTCTCCTCGCAAGGTGTTTGGGATCCAGAAAGAGCTCTTCGGATATGCGTTAACATCCCGCATACCCCACTTAGCCCCCGTGTCCTTTGTTTTCCCCTTTTTCCCTCTTTTCTTGCCCCTTTTGATCTTCAGTGACGAAACCACCGCCCTGCAGGGCGGTGGTCTCGTGACCGCCGCCCTTAACAGGGTGGCGGTCCTGTAACCACCACCCTGAGCAGAGCGGTGGTCCTGGGCATGTTTTCCAAAATGCCCTTTTGGCGCGACCCGCATGAAATATCACGTTTCACCAGCTTTTCTTTGCCGACTTGAGCATGCATTAATGTTTTTGGTCCCCTGGAACAGTGTTTTTCCTTTGTTTATTGTTTAGGAGTTCAATTTGATTTTGGTTTTTTGAGTGTTGGAATTCCTATAAGTGCATGGTTTGTGTACATGTAAATGGCTTCTGATTTTGGTCTGGAGTTTTTGGTCTGACCATTTTGGCTGAGTTTGTGTCTTATGAATTTGAGCTGGAGTTCTGAGCCACCATTTTTCCTTAGGATTGTGAGTCATAGTTTGGTTCTTAGTACTTGGTTTAGCATTGCTCAGCTGTTAGTAAGCCACAGACCCATCTTGTGGAGGCAGTGCTGTTGCTCCATCCAATCTGGTTAGAAAGCTTGCCTCTGAATTCCTCTTTGCTGTAAATTTGTTATACTGTGACTTAGAGTTCTTAGTTCAATTCATTGTATACCTGGTTAGCTTTATTCAGTTGTTAGTAAGCCACATATCCAACTTGTGCAAACAGTGTCTTTATTTTGGAACAAAATAGCTTAGGAAGCCATTAAAGTTACAGGTTTTACTCTTCGCATAGGATAGTCACAGGTTCTGGTCGCTTCATGTTGTATGACTCACAGTAAAATCCCGCTAGGAATCGCATAAGCCAAGCTCTGTACTCTTGCACTATCCCTCTCCTACTCGCATTCTCGGTCTGCATTCTGAGCTGTCCTTGTCCCAAAATCTACTCCTATCGGTGCTAGCATTACACGCTTTTCTGGATCCAAGTGAACACGAAAGAACGAGAAGATCATACTGAGGGGACGAGATCACACACACCATCGGATTCTCCACTATTCTGCGGAATCCAGGTTTTAAATTTCAAATTTCTAGTCAGAATCATATCAAATAGAGTAGTTAATCGCTTTATTTCATTTTCATGATATTCTCGATATTACCAGGGAAGCTGTGGGGATTGATAGTTTCTGAGAAACTATGATTCACTCCTCACTTCTTGAGGTAGGATCGAGAATCTTGCAAGTAGATTAGACAGGCTATTTTATTTATTTAGAATAATTCTACAAATCGCACAGGCAAATAACCACACTCGGTTATCTTGTCTGTTTTAAATTATTGTTTAGTTATTATTTCTAGATACGCTTAAAATAGTTTGCTTTCCTTAAAATTGTTAGAATATTTTTTTAGAAAGATAAATGTTATATGCATATTAGATTTATTTCACGTAGTTAGAATTTATTTCATTACAGTTAGATTACATTTCATTTTCGTATGACAATCACGGGACCTCAAGAGCCCAGGGAAATATATATTTGAGCCAATCGTGCCTCAACCAAACCTCGTCACAGTGATAGTTGACATAGACCAAAATCTCAGGATACAAGTATTCCAAACAACCACAGATTTACAACTGATCAGTTCACAGTTAAGAGGATTAAACATAGAAGACGACCAAGCACATGCGTTTTGGTCAAGTCAGCCAAACTACAGATTACCCTAGAAAATATCCACATGACTGTAGAAGGGCTCGAAAGAGAACAAACATTCGAGTGTGATCCTTTAGTTCCATAGCCAGACGCTGGAGACACCCTCGTAGATATAGATACCAGCTTAAGAATCCAGGTTGCGAGAATGCCTGTAAGGTATTCTGAGAAGATCGCACAACTATTGGTTCTAAACGTAGAAGCTGAGAAAGCTTATGATTACTGGATACTAGGGATTAGAACTTGATCTCGCGTATGACCATAACAGGACCGCAACAACCAAGAGTCTATGGTTGTGATCCACAGAGTCCCACAGCCCAACGAGTCCACAGGTCAATCCGATATAGACACTGGCCTACGCACACTTGGTATTCAGTCCACTCCACTTCCACCTATCATCGTCGAACAATTGTCCTTACTAGATATAGCGGCTAACGAAGCTAGGGAATTCTGGACTAGGCTAGAAAAATCATCCGTAGAGTCAATTATATTCATCATCCACCATATGACCTTATCAGGAGATATACACGAAACCAATCCCAGGTCATTTTTCCACGTATTCCGCAGCCCATAGATCGAATCACGCCAGAGCTCGATATTGATTGGAGCCTTCGAGCAGTCATCCTTGCTGATCGATCTATCACACCAGTCCAAGTTAGAAGGGCCTTCTTTGCCTTAGATTCGTAAATTCCATTAGTGCGTGTCGAAGACATTAGACTGGCCTAACTAGTTTCCGTCTACCTATATTCTACCCCCACCCGGCTGTCTCGGCACGACCTCGAGAGGTCGGGTACGCGGAAGAGTCACTTGTAGATTCTCACGCTCACCTGTTGCTTTTTCAGCGTACAAAATTGGTGAACCCGACGTGAATCAAACAACTTAGTTTCACCTTCTCTTTGAGAAGTTTCAATATCTTCTCTCAAATCACCTTCGCTCCTTCCCATTATTCTGCGGGTATTCATATACCCCCCCGAATATGTCGGGATTCGATGCATATGGCAGACCCCTCTTGGGTCTTGAGGCATACTACGCCCCAACAGAATAGGCAATCATCACCCTCGCTCTCAGTATGGGGTGACAACTATTCAACTAATCAGTTGTCAACACAAACCCCAAGAATCAGATATAGTTCGTCTTTTCAAACTGAGGAGTTAGATCAACCCCCTCGAACCCAACAAACAGAGCCTTCAGGTTCCAACAATATGATGTTTACCCCGGAGAATCTGGTTCGTCTCCTCAAATACTACTCAGACCACATATTATTAGACAATCAGATCCATACCTGGTCTTAGACGATGGACAATCAATACCTTATCCTAGGAGTGAACAACGCTCCTGGGGTATGTACCCACCTATAGGAGGTTTACAAGTACAACCCGAGATCCCTTTTCAAGAAAATACCTCTATGCCACTGCATACAGGAAATATTCTTGGAGAACTTGGCAAGATAGCAATCAGTTCATGACAGGCTATCACATGCCTATACAACACCAGGGTATACAACAAACGCCACTCAGGAAAAGTACCGTGACTTCACCGAATGAAGTCATTTCAACGTTAGTAGAAAGAGTGAGAGGGTTAGAACTTGCTCAAGCAAATCAAAATTCTCCGTTCATGCAAACGGGAAGTTCCAATCCTCCATACCACTCTGGCCAAGTAGATCTCCTTACAGGAGTAGGCACGTTAGGCATGCCTCCTCAATATCCACAACAAACGCCAACAAGGCCCACCATCTCTAACACTATTCCTCCAGGTCTAGTGTCAAACAATCCATTCCTCGACAATACCCCATCCTATTTAAACATGTACTCTAAATCCCCACAAGGAGATATGTTCTCCTCTCTCGGCATGTTTGCTCAAACGCAGGGACCTCCCTATGCCCCTGCCAACGCATATGCTGCACCATATCAACAACCTATCCCACCACCGCTCCCTCAGCAACCACCATCAATGGTCGAAAGCTATGCAATAGGGACGTATTCAGAATATCTAAAGGAACCCTTAGATTTCACCATACGAAGCGTTATGCTTCCAAGACCTCTCCCTGATTTGCCCAAGTTCAAGGGTGAGGGAGATCCAAATGCGCATATCAAAGCTTACGCTACTGCCATTACGAGAATTACTTCCTTGGGATGGGGTTGTTGCTAAAATATTTCCCAAAACCTTGGAAGGCATCGCTCTTGATTGGTATTATAGAATACCTGAAGCTTCCATACATTCGTTTAAACAACTCGTGTCAGAGTTCATCAAAGCCTTTGACATGAACAAACTATTGAGAACAGGAATCAGGGAATTCTTGCATATCAAACAAGAACACAACGAATCAGTCGCCCATTTCATCCAGAGGTGGCGTACAGTTCTTTATTTCATCAACAAGTGCTCCAAAACATGGATCAGATGGAACTATGCGATTTATTCCTTCATTCTCTCAGTAGAGAAGTGAAGGAAGAAGTCCAGAAGTTCCCACTAAGGACTTATGATGAGGTACTTGAGAGCGCTCTGCGAATTGATCAAGCAGCGATAGATAGTGGTCGTAAGACGTACGGAACAAATAGGAGGTTAATCACCCTCCACTCAAAATACTACAACTACCACAAATGTCAATCAAGGACCCAAAATCCTTAACAAAAATCGTGGGGTAACAACGGATGGGATAACCAACCAGCCCAAGAGGGTAAATGTCGTTAATACTCCGTCACAAACAAACAACTAGCGAAACAACAACTTTACCCCAAACGGTCAACACAGTGGATTTTAACCTTCCATAACAACAACAACAATAACAACAATGGTGAAATCCCATGCAAGGACCAAGCCAAAACTCATTTGGTTATCAAAACCAAAGTCAAAAACTAGAAACAATGCAATTCCAAAACTTTAGTCCTAATAGGCAACAGTTTGATCGGAATTTTAGGCCATAGTATATACCAAACCAACAAAGACGGGAATTACAACCCCAATTCTTATTGTGGTTTCCATAAAATTTGGGGTCACGACACTAGAACGTGCCACGACTATAATAAATTTATGCAGCGCTTTCCAGAAGAACAAAGACAGTTCTTCACAGACTTGTTTTTGGCAGATCCCGTCTCATCATCACAACCAAATACTGCTCGCAGGGGCAGTTTCTCCCTCAGAATGCTCCCCTCAAGATCTTTAACGATCCGCTCCCAAATCATGATAGCAATAGGCTGAATCCAACTGGAACAAACAAAGGTGCAATGACGGGAAACAATGATCATGAAGCTTCGACTTCATTAAATCCGTCAGTTGCACCACAGTTGGGAGCTCAACCAAGACCTAAGATAGTTAGTTTGGTAGAATTAGACGCTGAACTACCTATCGAAGCTATAACGAGAACACGAGAGTATTTCTCTCAACCGAGCCCAAGTCATCTGCCAGAGACAGATAAGAGTCAACAAATAGTTGAAAAAACCCATCGATGCCTATGATTTAATTAGTGACCTAACAAAGACCTTTTCACACATTTAATTTTTGGACTCGCTAAAGAACTCTCCCCCTCACAGAGCTGCTCTTTTAGAAGCATTAGGTATAGGCCATCTAATTAACATCACTCCACCTCCTGAAACACAAGTAAATCATGTAGATTTTGATATGCACCCACCTCCGGGGCAGCCGGACAAGGATGTCGAATTCATATTTGAAATAAGTAAAATGCCCACATATGTTGAGATCGCACGCCGAGGTGACCCAGCCTTACACTTACAAGTGTGGGTTTATAATAACTATGATAAAACGAGCAATGGTTGACGACGGGGCCACAGTTAACAATAGTCCCTTTCTCTTTCCTCCAAAAAACTTGGATATGGAGAAACGAACTGTTCCACTACACGAAATACCTTGAGAGGCTATGATAGCCTTAAAGCCACTTCGATAGGAACTATAATACTTGCCGGTCACCTTAGGGCCCAAAACCATCTTGACTTAATTTTATATTATAGATCGGGAAACTAACTATAATATGATCCTCGGCCGACCTTGGATACATCGAATGAAGGCAATCCCTTCCACGCTATTTCAAGAAGTAAGATTCTTGCATCTGGGAAAGGTATTTATAGCCAAAGGCGATCCAAAACCTTTCGATTTGCACCTAGCTGATTTAAAGAAAAGACCAGGGGTGCACTCAGAATTTGAACTGCCAATAAACCAACTTAATAAACCCTCTGACCCAAAGCCATAGGAAAAGTTGATACCTACGATGAATCTTGAAACTACCAGCATAGCTAAAACAATTCCAACCCCTAAAGGTAAAACTAAAGAAATAGTATCATTAGGGACTACTGCGAAAATCGTTGAGTTGATAGAACAAGATTCACCAATGTTCTTACCATTCGATTCAGTAGGCATGGGATTTTCTCTAGGTGTTGGTTTCTTGCCAGCGGAGGATCTCTGCATGGTAGAAGTAGAGTGCGCAAACGCAACAGATGCCCCAACATCTATACTCCCGGCTAAATATTGGACTCTCCATTTCGATGGAGCTAAATGCCGTTATGGAGCGGGGGCAGGTATAATTCTTACTTCGCCAGAGGAGAAAGTCCTCCCATTCGCTTTTAAGTTAAACTTTGAATGCACAAACAACGACGCTGAGTACGAAGCCCTTCTTCTTGGCCTCACCTTAGCCAAAAGAATTGGTATTGATAACATCAGAGTCCTTGGAGACTTGTAATTAGTGACAAACCAAGTTTCTGAAGTATATGAAACTAAAGCCGAACATTTACAACTCTACAAAAATGCTGTATTAGATTTAAGCAAGGTGTTTAACTTCATATCCATTGAAGCAATCCCGCAGAAAAAAATCTTCTCACCGATTCAATAGCAACCTCAGCATCACGCTTCACCCCAAGCAATGAGCTAGAAGACACTCACTTCACAGTATCCATTCGTGACGAACCATTGATAAAAACAATGACAAAGCCTCTTTCAAGCGGAAGTAAATCTACCATCCTAGACCATGTTGGAAATGATGCGGCTACTTTAGATTACTTAAATGCCTATGCAGCACTACATCTCTCCTATCACATGCTAGATTTATCCCTGATTCCGCATTCGTCTTCCTACTTCGGAAATCCCGTAACGGATCATCCCTCACAAATGGAACCTAACATATACGCAATAGGAAACGGGGATGATCTAGATTTACCTCCAACACCACTTGAGTTCGAAGAGGGTAACGCCTCTTTGATCGAAGAAACAATCGATGTCAACATCGGGACAGAAGAGGAACCAAGAATATTGAAACTAGGTTCTTCGTTAACCCCAGAAGAGGTGGAAATACATACTCAGGTTCTTAAAGAACATCAAAAGGCATTTGCATTTAATTATAAAGAGATGGCAGGAGTTGCACCCCACATTGCAGTGCACAACCTCGTCACTAGATCAGATGCAAAGCCGATTAAACAAAAATCAAGACCCATGAAGCCCAAAGTAGCTCTCATGGTAAAAGAGGAAGTAATAAAACTCCTTCAGGTAGGATTCATCAATCCACTTGACTACTCCCAATGGGTATCTAACATCGTTCCCGTTCTCAAGAAGAATGGAAAGATACGCATCTGCATAGATTTTCGAGATATCAACAAAGCTTGCCCTAAGGACGATTTCCCATTACCATCCATAGACATTATCATTGATGCAACAGCTGGTTTTGAACTCTTGTCTCTCATGGATGGATTCTCGAGATACAATCAAATCAGAATATCTGAGCAAGATCAAGCTAAAACCACGTTTATAACTCCTTGGGGAACTTATTGTTATGTTGTCATGCCTTTCGGTCTCAAAAACGCTGGTGCTACATACCAGCGGGCTATGACTTATATATTTCATGGTTTAATTCATAAAATCATGGAATCCTACGTAGATGACTTGTTGGCTAAGGCCAAGAAGCGTTGTGACCATCCAGAAGTACTCCGCGTCATTCTTTCATGTCTAATAGAATACGGAGTCACGCTAAATCCAGAGAAATGCGTCTTTGGTGTAACAGGAGGAAAGCTCCTAGGTTACATCATATTGTCACGAGGGATCGATGTTGATCCAACCAAAATTTGGGCTGTCCTCGAAATGGTCCCACCTTCGAGTGAATCTGGAATCAGATCCTTTCTCGGAAAGCTGGGTGCAATCCAGAGATTTATCCCGGACCTAAGCTTCGCCGTTCATCCAATCAACAATTTACTCAAGAAGGACTATAACATTGATTGGACTGAAGATTACAATGAAGCTTTTGAAGTAGTTAAGCATTTTTTGTTATCACCACCTACGCTAATGCCACCTAAGCTGGATCACCCGTTAATCCTATATTCGCGAGCTACCAATGTCTCGCTGGCCTGTATGTTGGCCCAAGAAGATGATGACAAGAGAGAACGTGTGATTTATTTCATTAGCCGAATGCTGCTCGACTATGAAACATGCTATACACAGGCAGAACGAGAATGCCTTGCCATAGTATTTGCTACTAAACGCCTAAGACATTACATGCTGAATCAAGAAACGAAGGTCATGGTAAAGACAGACCATTTACGGACTTTTCTCACACAAGGGTCCTTGTCCAAAAAAGCTGGACGTTTCATAACCTTAATGGGAGAGTTCGAATTAACATTTGTAAATCAGAAATCAGTTAAAGGACAAATCATCGTGGATTGGTTAGCTGACAACCCATTAGACAGAGGCGATTTAGTAGATTTAGACTTTCCAAATGAATGCGTATATTACATCGAAACTCGACCTGCTATCTCTGAGTGCCCTTGGTACACTGATATCATTAATTATATCATGGACCATACATACCCGGAGACAATTACACCACAACAAAGAAGGCGGTTATGCATATCGTAGCTAAATACGTCATTATAGAGCAGGTGCTCTATCGAAAAGCATTCGATGGAATGCTCCTAAGGTGTGTTGACACAGAAGAGTCCAAGAGGATTCTCCATTAATCCCACAACGGTATATGTGGAGGCCACTTCGGTGGCCATGCCACCGCTCAAAAAATACATCGAATGGGATATTTCTGGCCCACTCTAGAACATGACGCGATAGAGTTCACACGCAGGTGTCACAAGTGCCAAGAATTCTCTCATGAGATCCACATGCCAGCACAAGCTCTGTAACCAATCGCTACTCCATGGCCCTTTTCTACATGGGGCCTAGACTTAATAGGGAAATTCTCTCCCTCATCCACAGATGGCCACAATTTTATAATCACGGCTACTGAATATTTTACCAAATGGGTGAAGGCCATGCCTATTACTACCGTACCTGGTTTGGTGATCGCTAAGTTCATTTTGAATCAAATCATTTGCAGGTACGGTATCCCGCAAATCATTATCTCCGATAATGGAACTTCTTTCAAAAATGAAGAAGTTCGCGAACTATGCGGTAAATTTAAAATAAGCCATCATATGGCTTCCTTGTATTATCCCCAAGCCAACGGACAGGCTAAAGCAACAAACAAAACGCTGAAAGCCATTCTCCTTAAAACGGTGAAAGAAAACAAGCGAGATTGGCATTTGAAGTTATATCCGGCCTTGTGGGCCCACCGAACCTCAATAAGAACACCAACGGGAGCAACTCCTTTCTCGCTAGTATTTGGGGCAGAAGCAGTTCTCCCGCTTGAGGTCGAAATACTCAGTCTCTGCATTTCACTACAAGGGATTCTGGATGAAGACGCTTACAGAGAAGCACGTCTTTCCCAACTAGAAAGCCTAGATGAAACTAGGTTAGATGCTGAACAGTGGCATAGTGTAGACACCAAATTTGTGTCTTACGACCCCTTGTGACCCGTATCTCATCTCGCAATATAACCTCATCACCTAAACCTTACACAATTATTTATTAATTACCTTGTAATTGATAAATCCACATCACCTTACCTACCACCTCATTTTGCCACTTCATCATGACCCAACCCTAACCCTAAACTAACCTAATTAAGACCCATAACTTGGTCTACACCTACACTCATAACTAATGCCTCCTTACTCGCACCTAAAACCGATATTCTAGTCACTTGACCAAGCCCGCAACTAATCTCTCGGGAGAAAAGCAGGGAAGGTGGGCTATTTTACTAAAAGTAGCCTACCTTTTCCTTACCAATGCCGGTTCCTACTCGACCGCCGTCGGTTACGTAACCGTCATCGGTTCCCTATAAATGGGCTCCCCAAACCAAAAATGAAGGATCGAAATTTCATTTTTTGGGATCAGAGGAAAGGATTCTTTGAATCAAGAAAGAGCATCAGGAGCGATCAAGAGAACCCGGATCTTTACTTGACTGAGAAGAGACAAGTGAAGAGATAGGGAGAGTAAGCCAAGGACTGTAACTGGATACCAGAGCCCTGTGATACTCAGCTGATTTGATCTGCTGTGTGCCAGACCATCCTACCTCAGTTCTGCCTTTGCCATCAGAGCTCTTGGACCTGCATCTCCGCGAATAATCAGTAGTCCTTCCAAGACAAAAAGGAGTTCTTCGCAGTCAGCCTGATCTTTCTCTATGGTACGCGTACATCATCTCGACATTCTACAGGTATTCCTCCTAGCCCCAACCCTTATCTATTTCTAAAAGGAACGAAACATTCCGAGTGAAACATTTTGGCATGCCCGGTGGGACCCATTTTGGGATTCTTTCATTTTGCTTGCTTTCATATAGGGAGTATACTTGTTGTTTTCATCTTTTAAAAAGATATTCAAAAGGTTTTGTATTATTTTGATAAAAGAACTTTCTTTGCTTTTACATCTTGCATTAATGAAAGTCATCTCTTTTGCTTCATCGAATATCATTTTCGATTTGGGTTTAAAACACGTGCATTGCATTCTTGCTTGTTGTTTTTCAATTCTAGTGAACATAGATTAAGTAACAGGTCGTACACGTGGGGGTGATATCCACGGTATTGACAGGAAATTAATCTTACTTTCACTGCACAACACATACCAAATCACTTCACAATTAACACAACAACTCAAACATCCCCCCTTTTCCGCGGTATTCCTCCGCCCGATTGAGGTAACCTTATAAGCCAAAACAACTTGACATTTCCCCTAAGTCTCTTGTTTAGGATTCTGACATCATTCTACGTCTAAAGGCATAGCCCACGATAATTAAAATTAACCCTAGGGTTATCTCTGGATTTGTGTGTGCATCTTGCTTGTTTTAGTTCTGTTTTCTTTCTCATACTCTGTCTTCTGTGATCAATAATTGGACAAGTATACTAAACGTTGTTAAAATCAAATTAGCAGCCTTTTATATCTTGTTAGCCCAGAATTCTTACACCGACATCGGTTACCTGACCGACGTTGGCTATAGTATAACCGACATCGGTTACAAGACCGATATCGGTTACTATCTTTTCCAATTCCTGGCAAACCAGCAACCTACCAATTTTACCAGTCTGAGTTTGTTTCTATTCCTGACAGATTGAAACCCTACTGTGAACTCCTGTCCATGGTTGTTATCACTCGAAAGCAAGCCGCTGCCATGGTTTCACATGCTTGCTCTGTTTTCTTTGCCTGAATCACCCCCTTCACATTCTGTGGGGAATCCGATGGATACCAGCGAGGTTCCAAAATTCCTGTGGGAGATAAGGACTTTGCCAAGTTTCTGGATGCTAATTCTAGCGCTGTATAATACTATTTGTCTCATACCCCTGACCGTACGCCTGATGGTCAGCTCCTTGTTGGTATGCCTATTAGTATAGCTGATCATTTAGCTCCCACTCCGCCTGATAACACAACCTTGCTTCTTGCATCTCTAGCCCCGTCGCCCAATCCGACGGCTTCAGAGGTTCATACGGCTCAGATTAGCTTTCCTTTGGTTAATCTCGGACCCCACATTCATTAACCCGCCGACTGCCCCTACCTCATCTCTCTTGCAGACTGCTCCGTTCATGACTTGCTCTCTGCCACCTATCCACACGAGCTTTCCTTCTCAGCTCCGCCTACCTTTCATTCCCATACACGTATCCAGTGACCTCAACATCCTATATGGGACAATCCCTATTGCGGGTTGCCTCAACATATTCATCCTCCCACCCTATCAAAACTTAACCCACCAGTGTCTAGCGGTGGTCCTTGGCCCAATTTGCCTCCAGTTACCACAACCACAACCATCATCTCATCTAACTACTGATCTAATAAAAAAAATGATGGACAAAATGCAAAACCTGGAGGCTTCTGTTTCAGGAAGTCGTAGCACCTTGACATACGAGCAGTTTGTCGGGAGCCCATTCACCCTTCTGTCCCCCTTCATTCATATCCTCCTCAATGGGAGTTACCAAAATTTACCCATTTTAACAGTAAAGAGGACCCTCAACAACACTTGCGATCATTTAGACATGCTTGTTATTTGATTTCTCAGGATGATGCCTTGTTACTCCGCAGCTTTCCCATGTCCTTATCAGGACCTACCTTGGAGTGGTACAGTGCTTTAACCCAGCACTCAATCTTCTCTTTTAACCAACTAGCCCAATCTTTCTTGGATCATTTCTCCATTAACATTGCCAAAAAAGTATCTATCACCGACCTCTATGCCATCCGACAATTTTAGGACGAATCTATCGCAGATTTTGTTGGACGATGGCGGGGCCTTATCAACCAACTTACATATGCCTTGCCTCAAACTGAACTTATCGAACTGTTTACACGGGCCTGCGCTAAGCAAATCTCCCCTACCCTCCAAATTCAAACTTTCCGTACATTCGATGAGGCCTTTACTATGGCTCGAAAACTAGAGATTCGAGCCTTAGAGGAAGAGAAATTGCAGTTGCGTAACAAAAACTCCACTTTCCAAACCCAAGATTCCACCACAAACCTAACACCACTAATCCTCACCATCGAACCGCTTCGAAATCAAAAGGGGCCGTGCACGTGGTGATGGTCAAATCCCAACCACCGTCTAATACCCCACCAAAAACCACTTATAAGTATAAAGCAGAACCCATCAACTACACTCCCTTGGGAGAAACATATGGTGTGATATTGGAAAAATTACTCAAAGCAGAAGCCATTACATTACCCTCCTGTTAAACCTCATTCCGGGTTTGATTCCACTCGCGCCATACCTTCCTATACAAAGCAAAATTTACTTTCTGTAACTTCCACCGCGTGAAGGGACACAGTCATGAGAACTGCAAGATGTTGAAAAACATAGTGCAGGAAATGGTTGATGCGGGGGATATAGCCCTCGATAATCCTAATGCCCCTGCTAACCGAAATTTGAAAATATTCAACAAACCATTCCTGAATCATTCTTCTAACAGTAACGTAAATCAAGATATCTTAGCCGAGGAGAGTGTTCATGAGATCCATGCAGTTTTCGATTCTCAGCCAAAGACCTCTATCGAACAAATTATGAATCAAGCCTCTTCACTAAGGCAGGAAACCGAACCCCCTTACTCGTCATCAAGACAAACTGAAATCCTTGCCGTTCCTTTACCCATCAAGGAATTGGCTGCCCAGAGTTCCCTTCTCACAAATGAGCCTTCTTATACCACATCCTTGCAAGACTGTGAGCGGATGTTATCTAATTTATCTATTTCCCAAACGTCTCCTTCTACCATTCTTGCTGTACAAGAGGAAGGCTCGCCACTTCTTTTGTCATCCTTAGACAAGAAACCTCTTGAACCGACATCGCCATATTCTTTAAATATGACAGATTCTCTCAAACATGCCCTCCTACCTATTAGTCCTTCATCACCTAAATCTTTTCAACGACCAGTCGACCTCTTAACATCTATTGATACAGTGCCTCATCTACCCAATGTATCACACCCACAGTGGACTGGAATCACAACCCGTCTTTCTTCCGTACAAAAGTTCATATTCACACGTGAGGACTGTCATTCCACAGAAGATAGACAGGCCCTATGGGAACGTTTGAGTACGCCATATTCTACTCAAATGCAAATGACCGATCCTGAGGCCTCCACCATATACCCGAAGTGTTTACAGAAGCTTAAAATGCCCATGTTCTCACCTTCATCCCCCCCCTCACCTCTACCAAATGCCCGTCCACTTCTATTAACTTAACCAAATCTTCTCCTACGCTTGGGACCTCGCCCATACCTAGTCTAACACACCCACCTAAGCGGCTTGATTTATCTAAAAATAAAGCCGTCCACCCCATTAGGAGACAAACTCAATCTCCTCAACCTATTCCTCTATCACAACTAAAACCATCATCGTCACACCTACCTTCCATATTGGGACCTCATCCCTCCACCTTACATCAATATATCATACCTCCTGCGTTTTCTTCAAAACGACCTACGCCTTCTACACCTATACAGAGATCAAGGGTATATCAACACCGTCACCCCGCGTTTCCTGTCCACCTATCAACCCTAAACAAATTCCATCATCAAAAGATTTGTTTTCGATCACTCCTATTTCCCCGTGGTTATTTTCTAATACCACATCATCTGTGGCCTCATCATCCAATATAGCTTCTGCGCCAAAGAAACCACGTTTAGTGAAAAACACGTGTCAACACCCCTCGGCTGAACTACCAAAACCCGTACGAACCAACCACGCCCAAACATTACCAAAACCCGCACAACCAATACCCTCATCCTCCTCTGATTTTGACCCACTTAAAGGATCTTACACCAAAATCCTTGCTATGTTGGTAGAGAATACGACTATTTCCCTACCCCCACTTAGACCTTATGACCCGTCTAAACCCCTACCTATAGGTTATGATGAGTCTAAAATCTGCGCCTATCACCGCACACCGGGGCATGATGTGGAGGGATGCAAAGCTTTAAAAACCATCCTTCGTCAGTCACCTCTCCCGATACAAAGGTTAAGAAAGACAACTTACGAAGGGAGAGACCTTTAGCTTCAATTCCCTCTACTATACCATCTGTCCCCGCCTCACCAAAATCTATCATTATTACAACCCCACCTCTTGAAGACCATGACTTATCCCAACCATCTTCCTCATTTCAGGTCTACGAGATTAATATGATTAGTGTTGCTACTCGAGGGCAGAAAAACAATGGGAAAGCAAAAGAAAACACGCCTGTGGCATCTCTTCTTCTCGTCAACCATCCCGATTGCACCACCACCTAAAGTGGTTATTCGCGGACCCCTTACCCCGTCTCTAATGGAGTTTGCCCACCGAACTATGATCAAACAGCTTCACCAATCACCTGTAAAAATGACACTATATGATCTCATTCAGACTTCTGAATCTCATCGACAAGCTCTCGTTGAAATCCTTCAAGGGATAGATGTTTTACCTAATGAAACCTTTCATGTTACCTCTATTCTAACACCCAATCATGTTACTTCACTCACTAAACAATCCATCTCCCCAACCACTTCTGTCTCTGTACAACAAGCTGTGGCAGTCAGTTTCTCTGAAGATGAAATTATCGACTTTGGTACCGAAGATCCTGACCCTGCTCTTTTTATCTCAGCGTACGTTCGGGATATCCGGGTACGTCGTGTTATGATTGACGGGGGCGCCAACCTAAATATCATCTCTTCAAAATCCTTCCAACAAATGAATATCCCTTCCAGTTGCATGTGTGCTAATCCCATCATGTGCGATCATTTAATGATGCTATTACTTCTACTTTAGGCACCGTGATCCTTAACATTCGTGTAGGACCACGTACTTTACCCGAACTCTTCTATGTCTTTGAGGGAGAGTTCCAATACAATATGTTGTTAGGTCGCCCTTGGATCTGGGCTATGGGATGCGTTCCCTCAACATTACATAGATGCATAAAATTTGAGTATGAGGGGAAGTCCTATACCGTATAAGCTGATCCTCCCCCTTCAAAACTTGCAATATGTTGTATCGCCCTAATGATGTACTTGTACCAGTCAAGACACCCATTCATCCGACCCAGCCGTCTACTTCCGACACACACCTGCCACACCTTCAACCAACGAAACCGCTGTTACAAATATTACTTCCTTTCCCGCAGATAACATCCCAACCTCCGACCCCTTAGTAGATGTTTTTCAACGCCTTACGCTGGGGGAGTACCGCCTATATAACGTTAGTTCTGTCCCTACCCCGCAGGAGTAGTACAGACAATTACATGCACATCCCACCTACGACCGTCGCCGTGGGGGAGGTAATCTCTTACAGATCACCCCATTGCCGCACACCCAACCTAACGTATGGGGGGTTGAAACATCCTCCATTTCCCTTGAACCTCCTCTTGGTGTGGTTCCCTTCCAATCCAATTTTCAATACTTGACAAATCGTCGTTTCGCCCTCACATTCTTGACTCGCTGTGCTTGGAAAGGCTTTTTGGTTTTGGTCTTTACGAACAAGGCCAACATACACTCATTCCCGTGACTACCCGCAAACATAATGATCGCATTGGTCTCGGTTTTCCTGAAACACCTACACAGGAGACACCTCTGTCAGCTGTATCCTGGAAGAAGACGATGTCACCCCTACCCAACCATCATCACCCACTTTGCCATCATCACCCACAGAATCGATGGACCCTGAATCTATCCCTCCTAACTTTTTTTTTTCATAAATGCCATCTTCATAGGTCCTCTCACTTATCAACGCGATAATGAGGACCCATCTTCTCTTCCCCTTCTGTATCCAGACATGATCAAAGAGGATTCGCCTTCGATTAATGTTGTTGAGTGCCAGGATGACGACTCCATCCTCTCTTACCTTGGGGCGGACGACTCCTATCTTCAATGCGCCTTACCATCTGAAACTCAAACCATGTTGAATGAGTCGACTATAGAAATCAACATCCACACGGAGGAGGATCCTCACATTGTGAAGATCGGACAATCCCTTAACACATTAGAACAAGCCGCCTTTACTACCTTTCTCCGTACCCGCAACCAAGCTTTCGCTTGGTCCTACGCGGACATGCCAGGAATTGATCCTAGCATTGCTGTCCATAACATCACCCTAAACCCCGATTCCAAACCAGTCAAACAAAAACTGAGAAAAATGCATCCACGCATTGCCCTCTTGGTCAAAGAAGAGCTTCAACGACTTCTTTCTGTTTCCTTCATCTTGCCTATTGACTATCCTCAATGGATTTCTAACATCGTACCTATCACTAAAGCAACGGGGGGACTTCGGATATGCACAGATTTCCGAGACCTTAACCTCGCTTGCCCCAAGGATGACTTCCCCCTCCCAAGTATTGATCAACTTGTTGATCTCACTGCGGGCCATGAAATGCTTTCTCTCATGGATGGCTTTTCAGGATACAACCAAATTTTGGTTGCACCCCCCGATCAACATAAAACCACTTTCATAACTCCTTGGGGAACCTTTTTTTATCATGTCATGCCGTTTGGCCTTAAGAATGCTGGTGCTACCTATCAGTGGGCTATGACTTACATTTTTCATGACATTATGCACACTATCCTTGAGGATTATGTCGATGATCTTCTGGGCAAATCTAAACATCGCAGTGAACATCTCGATGTTTTAACCATTATTTCCGATCGCCTGTTGCAATATTCATTCCGGCTTCAACCAAAGAAATGTGTCTTTGGTGTTCTTTCGGGAAAACTTCTTGGCTTTATCATCTCTTTGCGTGGCATTGAGGTTGATCCATCTAAAGTAAAAGCTATCGTAGAAATGCCCCCACCCAAAAACCTCAAACAATTATGTAGTTTGCAGGGTAAACTTCAATCCATCCGGCGTTTCATCTCCCAACTCTCGGATCGATGTCACCCTTTTCATCACCTTCTTAAAAAATACGTTGCCTTTCAATGGAGTGAGGAGTGTCACCAAGCCTTCAAAGCTCTCAAATCCTATCTCTTGCAGCCACCCGTGCTTATCCCACCCCAGGACGACCGCCCTTTCTACCTTTATCTTTCCACCACTGACCATGCTATAGGAGCTATGCTCGCACATCGGGACTCGGCACGTCGAGAACAGGCCGTTTATTATATAAGTCGTACCCTCGTGGATTACGAGACTAGGTATACACATGTAGAAAAATTGTGCCAAGCCCTATCATTCGTAGCCACCAAACTCCGACATTACCTCCTGAATCACAAAACTTTTTTCATCACCAACACGGACCCCATTCATTATATGTATGTCAAACCACATCTAAACTAGCGCATCGCTCGATGGCTTATGCTCCTTTCCGACCTCGAACTTGAATTTGTACAATAGAAGTCAATTAAAGGACAAACTCTTGCAGACCAACTAGCGGAGGCCCCTTTGCCTGGGGAAAAATTTACCAATTTTACATTCCCCGATGAACTCATAGCCACTCTTTCACTCGGAGAGGAGTCATATCCAATGACCCTCTTCTTCGATGGATCTAAATGCCAGCGCGGCGGAGGAGCCGGCATTGTTCTCATTCCTCTCGATGCTGAGCCTATGCCTCTCTCATCATTCCGACTCGATTTCCCTTGCACTAATAATACAGCGGAATACGAGGCCCTTGTTCTGGGTCTCCAAGTTGCGATACACTTAGGTATCAAATCTATCAATATTTTGGCGACTCTCAATTGGTAGTCAATCAAGTTATGGGCATCTACCAATGCAAAAATGAGGAACTTCAAAAGTACAAACACTACGTGGACACACTTCTAGCCTTATTTACTCACTATTCTATCCAAACCATTCCCCACTCCACTAACAAATTTGCGGATACTATGGCTTGCTTAGCCTCGCAAATTCCCGCCACACCAACTGACTCTGAATTCGTCGTGGTCCCAACAACTTTTTGCACCCATCCGATTCGACCCCGGTAGTGTTGTATTATAAATTGTTCTACTAATTCGCTATTTCGCGAGGATACTTGGTACCTACCAATTTCACCGACTATCTTACAATCTCTGTTCTCTCACCTGACCTTACTAGTAACGGCAAACGTGCTTTTCTTAAAAGTGTTTCGCGTTATGTTGTCATGGGGGGACTCCTCTATAAATGTGGCTTTGATGGTATCCTCCTTCGCTGTCTAAACCGGCGCGGAGGTCACCTATACCATCCAACAAGTCCATGATGGGATTTGTGGTGGACATTTTAGTGGCCTTGCCGTGGCTAAACGAATCCTTCGCCTAGGTTATTATTGGCCTACTCTCAATAACGACTGCTACGAATATGTTAAGCGTTGTGTTATGTGTCAACAACACGCCAACCTTCAACATACTCCTAGCCACCCCCTACAGGTAGCTCGAGATCTTTGGCCTTTCTCACAATGGGGTTTTGACCTTATTGGTGAGATTCACCCGTCCTCTTCACAACGTCACCGATGGATAATCACAGCGACCGAATATTACACAAAATGGGTGGAGGCCATTCCACTCATTTCAATCAAAAAAAGAAAAAAATTGTCGAATTCATTAACCATCACATTATCTGTCGTTTTGGTATTCCTCATCACCTAATAACAGATAATGGTAAATCTTTTAAAAACAAGTTGTTACAAGACCTTTGTGACAACTTTGGTATCAAACTTAGTTTCTCATCACCTTAATATCCGCAGGCCAATGGTCAGGCTGAATCTTCTAATAAAACCCTAACCAAAATCCTCATGAAAGTTGTCAATGAATCCAGAAGAAATTGGCACGATCACATTCCCTTTGCCCTTTGGGCTTATCACACTATCATTCATCCTCAACCCTACCTCTGCCTGCATACATCCAAATAACAAACAACCTTTCAATTCCTCAAATCCCCCCGGGTTTTTTCTCAAATTCTGAAAATTCCTACAGCAACCGGTATCGTTTACAGTTAACCGGTACCGGTTGAGTAACCGATACCGGTTATCCCTAACTGATATCGGTCACTGTTACCTTCATATAGCCTGCCTAAACACACTGCCTACGACAATAATTTGAGCGTTTATTCCTTTCTATACATACAAACATACCTGAAACCCCTGATTACCTACCCCGTAACACTTACCTCACCTATAACCCTTGCTATCATGTTTTCTTTTTCATATCTACCCACTTAATCTCCTATTCATAACACATGCAAAAATCAAATCACAACCAAAACGTTTACCTCTTGGGTTGCAGCAGCTTGCGGTGGCACTTGTCTTCCCTCTCGGCCCTGCCTGCCGGATGCTTCTCCTCGTTCTGTCATGATCACCACTCTTTTCAAATTCACCTTTCTACCGTCTGAATCTCAGATCGCATTCACTTACCCTGTCTCTTTTCTCCTTTTCACTCAAATCTCTCCTTCAAATACCTGTCCCAGTCGTCAAAAAGCGTCGCGTTCGCGTATTTAACCTCTTGCATGGCTCTAAAAATAAGAACTTATGTTGCCACCCTAGCTTTTCTATTTTTAGAAAAGCTCATACCTAAGTAACCGGTATCGGTTATATAACCGATATCGGTCTATTAGCTACCGGCGTCGGTTACCTAACCGATATCGGTTACACACCTGGCTTTTTAAAACTTGGTTCTTTTCTTCATTCTCTACCTAATTTTTTGTCGCGCCCGCATCTTTTCCTGCATCATAACACCATTATCCATATTTGTCCATCCACCACACATATCATTATCATTTCATTAACATCGTCTATTTTTACAAAAACAAACCATCAACTAAGGATATCAAAAAACTATCAATCTATACATCATTTGGATACAGCTCATCAGATACATATATAACAATGTCACAAAACCAGCACCACAACATGCAACATTTCATCATATAACATGTCATCCATATATACGTGCAAAAACAAAGACATCAACATCATCCATATATCAACATGTCAATTAAACTCATCATACATTCTATATCACAAACCATCCACAAAATACTTAAAAACATTTCGAACACAACATATGGATCAAAACATCATCTCTATATATATATACAAGTTTCAAATATACAATGTGCCCTGCATCGGGGCCTCTGTGATCTCATCATCCAACAAAGCCGGCACGCAGGCCGCAATAACTATCAAACAGCTCGACTCGGCTCGCAGGACGGTCCCTCATATCAAAAATATACTCGGCTCGCAGGCCGGTATCAACTATACAACCTGTACTCAGCTCGCAGGCCGGTATACAAAAAAGAATGATACAATCAATACATGAATAAATGTAGGCATGCAGGCCTCTATCAACACAACCGGTTCGCAGACCGGTGCCCATGTCCATATACAAAAACAATACCGGGATCCCTCAGCTCTCCCCATCGCCCTCGGCACCTCTCCCTGCTAGTCCCTGTGGCACCTCTCGCCTCCTCCCTGTAACGGACACGCCAGCTGTGGCTGCGCCTACCTAAGATCTCTGGCTGTGAGAGGTCTCTACTCTATGAGCTGCATAAGGTTGATACTCAACTCCGGTACCATCAAGAATATCCTGATAGTATCGGGCCTCCGCTCTAACCTCCATATAGCGCTCTCGAGCCACTGAAGGAGCTGGGGCTGGTCCCCTGGCACCTAATACTAATGCCCCCTGAGCCTGTGCTGGTGCCGCTGCTAGTGCCTATGGCCGCGGTGGTGCTGGTACCTGTGCTGCTGCAGGTACTATTGCCTGTACTTGTACCTGCACCTATGGCTGTGCTGCTGGTGGTGGTGCTGCCTGTGCCTGTACCTGGGCCTGGGCTAGCTGCCCCTGTAAGACCCCTATCTGTGCCTCCGCAGCAGCAAGCTGCCCCTGTAAGAGCTACACCTGACCCCTGAGCTGATCTCTCTCTGCCGTCACACCTGCCAAGTTTGGCTGTGCGGGCTGTGCTACCCTCACCGTTCTCTGACCAGCCCACCACACCATGTATGCTCCTGTACAACCAGCATCATCTACTGTGTCATCTGCTGACCTCTCAGCAACCTAATCTGGATCCAAGGGCTGTGGTGTAGGCAGTGGGGCCTCTACATCATCCCTCCTGTACTGAGGGAAGGGAGGTGGCTCGTCCTGTCGTAGCCCCATCTGCCTGCGTACCCTCTCTATAGGTATCCTCTCGTACTCTCCTGGCCTCCGTCTTGCTATTCAGAATATGTACTGGATCAAACGCAACTGTAAGCGGGCTCCTCCGCGAGGGTGATGACCTCTGTAAGGTCTCCATACAATATCTACCACTGTCAGGCCCTCTAATAAATGCCTGTAGTAGGCGACGTCTCTCCCCGCAGGCACTACTCGTGGCTGCCCCACGACTCCCAACCACCTTTGAAAGTTGTATCTGTATATAACCTGTGGCCCTGGCTGCTGGGGCAGCCCTACTGTTCTGATGCATATGATGTGCTCATATGCCCAATAGTGAAGTAAAAAAGTTGAAAAAATACCAAATCGCCGCATCCGGTGATAACCCCATAGCTCTCTGTATAGCTGCACCAGATACACTGGTGCCCACGCATAGCAAGTATGCTCCTCAATCATCTCATGCAACACCCCCATCAGCGCTCATGGAAAGCGGCCTCCCTCTGAGTCTGGGAGGGCAAAGCAGGTGATCCCGATCATCATCAACACGGCAAGCCGTGTCTCATGTCGATGCGCACGGTATATATCACCATACCCGATGCTCGCGCTGTGATAAGTCAGTAGCGCAGCTGCATCCCCGAAAACCTGTAGTATGCTATCCATGGCTGTCTCCGCATCCACCTGGAAGATGGCCTCTCCATCAATAGGTAATCGAAGGATGCGATACACATCCTCCAATGTGATGGTCATCTCTCCAGTCGGGAGATGGAACACATTGGTCGTCGGATCCCATCTCTCGATGAGGGCGACCATCAGGCTGTGATCTCTATCAATAGATCTATATCGCTGGACTCCGCCGAGTCCCACCTCGCGCATGATCGCCCAGTGTGCCGCAGATACGTGTGGCCGCATCCGCACCAACAGCGGGGGCATCCTATCCCACATCGTCAACTGCTGACGTGCCTGCAAAACCAACCCACATCCTTAGACCTACTCTTTATCACAACATCTACTTTACCCTCTAAACCCCCTTTTAACCCACCCAAACCCCTACCCGACCCAAAGCCCAAAATCTACCCAAAACCCACCCAACCCCAACCCATACAAACCCCAAAATCTACCCAAAACCCAACCCAACCCCAACCCATACAAATCCCATACCCATACAAACCCACCCAAACCCCTATCCATACAAACCCCAAAATCTACCCAAAACCCAACCCAACCCCAAAACAAAACAAACCCACCCAAACCCCTACCTGACCCAAAGCCCAAAATCTACCCAAACCCACCCAACCCCAACCCATACAAACCCCAAAATCTACCCAAAACCCAACCCAACCCCAACCCATACAAATCCCATACCCATACAAACCCACCCAACCCAAAACCAAACCCACCCAACCCAAAACAAACCAACCCCAAACAAACCCCACCCACACCCCAAAACACACCAACAAAAAACAAGCCCAACCCAAAACCAAACCCACCTAACCCCAAAACAAAACAAACCCACACAAACCCAACCCAATGCCGGCCGATATACGACTGACGCTGGTCCATCCCAACGCACCCTGTCCACACAATTTTTGACCGATGCCGGTCGCTTAGCAACCGACATCGGTCGCTGTATTTTACCGGAGCCGAACCCCCGCGTGGCCCCCCCACCCACATTTTTGCATTTTTCTACTTATCTACCCACCCAAACACCCTAAAAACCTACCCACCCAGCCGTCTTGCCCTATTTTACCCATCTATCCTCTTCGATTTTCAAATTACGTCCATTTACTCATTATTTCCTAAAACATGTAAATTCCTACCCAAACCCCCAATTTAGCTTAGTACCATTCAAATGCACAAAATAAAGAGTTCCGAACCTAACCGAACGACGAAACGTCGTCGTGGTGGGATGGGTGGTGGTGGTCCAGCTGGTCCAGCCCCTCCTGCTCCTCCTGCATGTGCCATAGCTCCAATTCTGATCTGTTGGGTCCCTGGCTAATCAACTGCTACCTCCTCCTCACACGGGCCCGCAAACAACTCACTCCTCCAGAAAAATAGCTCCACCTCACTCAATAAAACCTCCAATCTCAACTCTCCATGTCAGACAAATCAATTTGGTTTCCAAATTACAAAAGTGACAACGACCGGCCGTATTTTTGTTTTTATAGGTTTTTACCATTGAACCGACATCGGTCAAATCGTGCCCTAAGGAACCGGCATCGGTTACCTAACTGGTACCGGTCATCACTAACCGATATCGGTGTTGTCTTTATTCACCCAACTTTCTGCCCCTATTTACTAATCGCCCTTTCTCCCAACATCACCTATATCCACCTTTGCTGCACACAATTTGTTCATCTATCCGGCCCGACCCAAGGCCTCAACCTACCCATTTGGCCCGACCCAAGGCCTCAACCTACCTATTTTTCCCAACCCAAGGCCTCGCCCTACCCATTTGGCCTGACCCAAGGCCTCACCCTACCCATTTGGCTCGAACCAAGGCCTCAACCTACCTATTTGGCCCGACCCAAGGCCTCGCCCTACCCATTTCGCCCGACCCAAGGCCTCACCCTACCCATTTGGCCCGACCCAAGGCCTCAACCTACCTATTTGGCCCGACCCAAGGCCTCGCTCTACCCATTTGGCCCGACCCAAGGCCTCAACCTACCCATTTGGCCTGACCCAAGGCCTCACCCTAACCATCTGGCCCGACCCAAGGCCGTAACCCAACAACTTGGCCCGACCCACGGCCGTATCACTTCAATACCATACCCACAATCAACGTTTTATTTTATCCATCCATCATGTACCTTTTGTTCAATCGAGCTCACCTGTTCGTGTTTTAGCATGATTAGGGTCCTTGACTTGATCTGTCGACCAACTTTGCCTAGACCTAGACCGAGACGTTTATCTCAACCAAACCAACCACTTGGTACTGCCGAACATGCCTAAACGTTCCTGTACCTTACCTGTTATATACCCTGGAGCTACTTCCTATGCCTTGGATACCAGGATTATATCACCCTTGTTGGATAAACTATCGACCTTTGCCTATACATTGCTGGTTTGCTCGTCAAATCATGTACCCTAGTCGTACTATTACATTTCAACATGCGTCTACTTCCTTGGACCTACCCCACCAGCTTACCATCCTCTCTACAACATTTACCCTTTATCAACCCTATCCCTGATTTCCCGTTCGCTCAATCTGTGCTAGATTTGAGGGGGATTACCTATACCCTTAACAGGAAAAACCACTTCATATTATTGTCCGTGTAGCTTTACAAAACAAGCTACACGACAATAAGGGGCTAATGTAGACACCAAATTTGTGTCTTACGACCCCTTGTGACCCGCATCTCATCTCGCAATATAACCTCATCACCTAAACCTTACACAATTATTTATTAATTACCTTGTAATTGATAAATCCACATCTCCTTACCTACCACCTCATTTTTCCACTTCATCATGACCCAGCCCTAACCCTAAACTAACCTAATTAAGACCCATAACTTGGTCTACACCTACACTCATAACTAATGCCTCCTTACTCGCACCTAAAACCGATATTCTAGTCACTTGACCAAGCCCGCAACTAATCTCTCGGGAGAAAAGCAGGGAAGGTGGGCTATTTTACTAAAAATAGCCTGCTTTTTCCTTACCGATGCCGGTTCCTACTCGACTGCCTTCGGTTACGTAAACGTCATCGGTTCCCTATAAATGGGCTCCCCAAACCAAAAATGAAGGATCGGAATTTCATTTTTTGGGATCAGAGGAAAGGATTCTTTGAATCAAGAAAGAGCATCAGGAGCGATCAAGAGAACCCGGATCTTTACTTGACTGAGCAGAGACAAGTGAAGAGATAGGGAGAGTAAGCCAAGGACTGTAACTGGATACCAGAGCCCTGTGATACTCAGCTGATTTGATCTGCTGTGTGCTAGACCATCCTACCTCAGTTCTGCCTTTGCCATCAGAGCTCTTGGACCTGCATCTCCGCGAATAATCAGTAAGTTACATCTTGCATGTCCTCTTTAATAACATTTCTTCGACTTTTTTAATCATAAGTCCTCACCAATCCATTCTTGGATCCACTACCCAATGTGTCATTGCATCTAACTGTCATTCATCTACCTCTCATCACTCTATTCCCTAATATCACCTATATACAGCCCTACAAATAACACAACTATCAAACAACACCACCACCCCACAAAACAACCAAACTTCAGATCCTAGACTCTACCGATATTGGTCATCAGTAACCGCCATCGGTTATCAGTAACTGGCATCGGTTATATTGACTATAACCAATAACTAGTCTTTCCCCTACCCAGTTCAACAAAGCAATTTAATTGATATCTTACAGTCTTTTGTGTTAATTCATATTAGCAGGGGAACTGACCACCTTTGAAAGGAAGTTTTATATTTCCTAGGCCCAAGGAAGTTTCCTCATTTATTGTCTAATTAAAATCTTGTGGTCTTGTGTTCTTATTTGCAGGTAGTCCTTCCAAGACAAAAAGGAGTTCTTCGCAGTCAGCCTGATCTTTCTCTACGGTACACGCACATCATCTCAAAATTCTATAGGTATTCCTCCTAGCCCCAACCCTTATCTGTTTCTAAAAGGAACGAAACATTCCAGGTGAAACACATAGAGCTTATGCTGACCGAATGTGCCGGCAATATAACAAGAAGGTTTATGAATGTGATATATACGAAGGTGATCTAGTTCTAAGACTAGACAGCCGGATCGACAAGAAAACCGGCGAAGGAAGGAAATTCCGGCCCAAATGGTTGGGCCCATACCGAGTCACAAAAGACTACAGAAAATGGTGCATACCTCTTATGCACGCTAGAAGGTGAGGAATTTGGTGAAACAGTCAATTCCCTGCACCTCAAACGTTTCTACGCATAAGCAGCCAGCACTGCTTATATAACTATCTACATTGCATCTTCATATAGCTTTAGGATCATTTTGTCCACTTGTTCTTACACAAATTGTGATCAAGGAATCTATTCTCAAAGTAATTCATTACAAACTCATGATGTTGTTGGCACAAAATTTTCTAATCATATCTCTCCATTTTCATGATATCATCAATCACTTCAGAATCTTTTATCAAATAAAATCAAACATGACGAAGTCTTAATGGTAACCATGCCAAGATCTGCAAGTTTTTTCTCGCTTTGATTTCTTCTTAGGATAGGTGTCTTGCCTATGGTCTGTTCTAGAAGCTTCATGGTGTCACATCTATCCCATATACACATCTCTTTGGAAATAAGCATATACTGACATTTTACTCAAAAAGACAAGTCAAAAAGTGATTAAAACAGAAAATTTTATTTTACACATTTCCTTGCCCCACCAACCTTCGGTGATGAGCTTGCGTCTCTTACTAGTGACGTAGGGTTGGGAAAGGATGGAAATGCCCTTACTCGCCTATGCCTTGCCCACGGTGATAAACTCATGCTTCTTACAGGTAGCACGGGGCAAAGTGTAGGGGGTCCTCTAGACAATGCAAACGTTAAAAAGGTCATAAACAAACTATTCAAACTTTGAGTCAAAAACGAAAGAATCAGATGTTCAAAATTCCAAGAGAGTTAAAATCCTAAAAATCTAGATTTTTTCTACTATGTGGCCATCTACGGGTCTAAGTCTAGATAAACCACAAAGCAAGTTGTACCCAAAACTATAAAGTCATTCAGGTGGAGTAAGTTTGTAGTTTTCAATTTGGTTCCACCAAAGCTTCGTCTGTCTTTCATCACTGTCGTTTCACCATATTTCATAACTTGCGCCCTTCTTGGCTCTTGGTGATGAGCCCTTGCATCTTACTGGTTGCGTGGAGTTAGGAGTGGGGCAAGTTAATCTATTCATCATACTGGTTATTTTCATCACTTTGCCAAAACAAACATGAGGTATCCAAATTGCTCACAGAAGCTAATATTTAAGATCACAATATATCGAAAATATCATGTATCAGCATCATGAAACACAAAAAGAAAGAAAACATTTGCATCATCTGTTTTCCATTGCATACATTCTAGAAAGCATATAAAACATACATCGTAGTATGCACGAGGAAGCTGGAAACAGAAAGGGAAAAACACAAAATTGAGGAAAACCAACCTGTGATCTAGCGGAGCGGTGTTCCACACGTGGAGGCATAATCACGATCTCGCTATGAACGTTTCGACTCTACTCACGTGAGAAACTGTCATCGTGGGTCCCAGAGCTCAAAACCAATCAAATCAACTCGTGCAAATGAATAGGAAAATGGGCCCACTTTCATATATATATTGTTCTGTTTCGTTTTAAAATGAATTTTTCGCAGGTTTGGAGCGTTGTTGGAGGTAAGTTTCTGTCCCCGCACGAATGGTACGTTCTCATTCCCTACTATTTTAGCGTTTATCTTCCAAGTTATTGTATCTATCTGCACTTGAGTTCTCTTTTCATTTTGCAGGTAGCAGGAATTTTGATGGCGTCATTTCAACGCACGGACGAGTAAGGTATAGCTTCTAACTCCCCATTTCGGGATTGTCATACTCGGACCCACCGTTTTATGCCTCTTCATGGCTAAAACGCTTCTCCGAGGGGGCAATATGTACGTACCCAAAATTGTAGGGTACTGTACTACCAAAACAGTGTAACAAGTGCCCTGATGATGATACAGGTCTCCTCGCAAGGTGTTCGGGATCCGGAAAATCCCTCCGAGCATGTGTTAACATCCCGCATGCCCCGCTTAGCCCCCACGCCCTTTTGCTTTCCCCTTTTTCGCTCTTTCCTTGACCTCTTGACCTTCAGTGACGAAACCGCCGCCCTGCAGGGCGGCGGTCTCGTAACCGCTGCCCTGAGTAGGGCGGCGGTCCTGTAACTGCCGCCCTGCTCAGAGCGGCGGTCCTGTGCGCATTTTGCAGAACGCTCTTTTGACGTGACCCGCGTGAAATATCACGACTCACCAGCTTTTCCTTGCCGACTTGAGCATGCATTTATGTTTTTGGTCCCGTGGAATAGTGTTTTTCCTTTGTTTATTGTTTAGGAGTTCAATTTGGTTTTGGTTTTTGAGTGTTAGAATTCCTATAAATGCATGGTTTGTGCACATGCAAATGGTGAAGAATTTGGTTTGGAGTTTTTGGTCACCATTTTTCCTTGTTAGAGTCTTCTGATTTTTAGTGTTTTGGTTAGCTTGCTTAGGATTGATAGCATAGTTTATTTCATACTTGGTTAGTATTGTTCAGCTGTTGGTAAGCCACAGACCCATCTTGTGCAGGCAGTGCTATTGTTTCATCCAATCCAGTTAGAAGCTTGCCTCTGAATTCCTCTTTGCTATAGATTTGTTTTTACTGTGTCTTGGAGTTCTTAGTTCAATTCATTATATACCTGGTTAGCTTTATTCAGCTGTTGGTAAGCCACATATCCAAATTGTGCAAGTAGTGTCTTTATTTTGGAACAGAATAGCTTGGGAAGCCATTAAAGTTGCAGGTTTTGCTCTTCATATAGGATAGTTGCAGGTTCTGGTTGCTTCATGTTGGATGACTCGCAGTAAAATCCCACTAGGAATCGCATAAGCAAAGCTCTGTACTCTTGCGCTATCCCTCTCCTACTTGCATTCTTGGTCTGCATTCTGAGCTATCCTTGTCCCAAAATCTACTCCTATCGGTGCTAGCATTACACGCTTTTATGGATCCAAGTGAACACGAAAGAACGAGAAGATCATACTGAGGGGACGAGATCATACACACACCATCGGATTCGCCACTGTTCTGCGGAATCTAGGTTTTAAATTTCAAAGTTCTAGTCAGAATCATATCAAATAGAGTAGTTAATCGCTTTATTTCATTTCATTCTATTCTTGATATTGCCAGGGAAGCTGTGGGGATTGATAGTTTCTGAGAAACTATGATTCACTCCTCACTTCTGAGGTAGGATCGAGAATATTGCAGGTAGATTAGACAAGCTATTTTATTCATTTAGAATAATTCTACAAATCACACAGGTAAATAACCACACTCGGTTATCTTGTCTGTTTTTAATTATTGTTTAGTTATTATTTCTAGATATGCTTAAAATAGTTTTCTTTCCATAAAATTGTTAAATATTTTCAGAGAAGAATAAAAGTTATATGCGGTTAGATTTATTTCACGTAGTTAGAATTTGTTTCATTACAGTTAGTTTTGCTTTTTATGACAATTATGGGACCTCAAGAGCCCAGGGAATATATATTTGAGCCAATTGTGCCTCAACTAAACCTCGTCATAGCGATAGTTGACATAGACTAAAATCTCAGGATACAAGTATTCCAAACAACCACAGATTTACAACTGATCAGTTCACAGTTAAGAGGATTAAACATAGAAGACGACCAAGCACATGCGTTTTGGTCAAGTCAGCCAAACTACAGATTACCCTAGAAAATATCCACATGACTGTAGAAGGGCTCGAAAGAGAACAAACATTCGAGTGTGATCCTTTAGTTCCACAGCCAGATGCTGGAGACACCCTCGTAGATATAGATACCATCTTAAGAATCCAGGTCACAAGAACACCTGTGAGGTATTCTGAGAAGATTGCACAACTGTTGGTTATAAACGTAGAAGCTGAGAAAGCTTACGATTACTGGATACTAGGGATTAGAACTTGATCTCGCGTATGACCATAACAGGACCGCAACAACCAAGAATCTATGGTTGTGATCCACAGATCCCACAGCCTAATGAGTCCAAAGGTCAATCTGATATAGACGCTAACCTACATACCTTGGTATTCAGGTCCACTCCACTTCCACCTATCATCGTCGAACAACTGTCCTTACTAGATATAGCGGCTAACGAAGCTAGGGAATTCTGGACCAGGCTAGAAAATCATCCGTAGAGCCAATTATATTCATCATCCACCATATGACCTTATCAGGAGATATACACGAAACAATCCCAGGTCATTTTCCACGTATTCCGCAACCCATAGATCGAATCACGCCAGAGCTCGATATTGATTGGAGCCTTCAAGCAGTCATCCTTGCTGATCGATCTATCACACCAATCCAAGTTAGAAGGGCCTTCTTTGCCTTAGATTCAAAAATTCCACTAGTGCATGTCGAAGACATTAGACTGCCTAACTAGTTTGTCTACATATTCTACCCCCCACCGGCTGTCTCGGCACGACCTCGAGAGGTCAGGTACGCGGAAGAGTCACTTGTAGATTCTCACGCTCGCTTGTCACTTTTCCGGTGTACAAGACCCTTCAGTAGCTTGTGGTTTATGGAGGTTATGGAAATATCCTACTTTATGAGGTTATGAATAAGACCTTGGAGAAGATATTATCAATGTAAGAAAATATAACTCTCACGATTTGTCACTCTAGCTAGTGGAGATATTTTGTAGACAAGGTTCAGGCTACTAAAGACATTAGGAATCCTGATTGTTTCTACATGTTTTGGTAACAGAGATTATTCATTTGTATACACACAAGAAAAACAGGGGTAGTATAGTTAGGATTGGTTGCTTTTAAATGGATTTTGATGGGAGGTGTGGTAGGATGAACTTGATTTACCATATCCTTGAGAGATTTTTCAAAATGGAAGACGAAACCAACAGAATGCCACATAACAAATAAAATGTTTCTTTAACCAGAATATGTGCTTTAGTGGAGGCCCAGATTAGCAATTTTTCATACAATCTATGAGATTCTAACATGAAGGCTTGAGTTAGAAAACCCAAAAAAGCATCAAGATCTGAGCCAAATCACGCCTGAGGTACACCTAGAGGCTTACAGACAATCTCTGTCAACAGATGAAAGAAAAGTGATTTAAAATCATTTATTTCACTCCCAGATGAAGGATCTTCTGATAAATGAAATTTCATATGCCACTAAATTGTCACGAGGATTAAGACCTATGTGATTGAGAAAAATTTGATATAAGATTGCAACAGGTATAAGAAAAACTATTTGCGGACATTCAAAGATAAAAAACAACATTTTGTTTAAGATCAATATAGAATAACTCAAGTTTGATTAAATTTATCAGTAGGGGAAAGTTTCTAGAACAATCTCAGAGCTTGTCAATGACTGTACACTCACAACCACCTTGACATGATAAAATTCAATACAAAAGAGATATACAGGCTTCTAAAATGGATTCTCAAAAAGATGGGCTCTATCAAGCTTCTTTCTATTAGAAAAAATCAATCCCAACCCTTAACACTCCAACCATTTACACAATAAATCTGTTCCATTTATAAAATTTACAACAAATCCTTTCCCCCCCAAAAACCCAGACATTGAGTGCCACCAGTGCTTGCCATGATCATGACCGTGATTCCCAGAATCAGATATGTAAAAAGTCGCTAGGTGCTTAGGGGGCAGATCTCTTCGAATACCTCCCGCATTCAACTCTTTCCTCTGGAAAATCACCCTTCCTTCCATTTTCCAACCACTTCCGCCCCTAATCTATCAAATCTGGTTCCTTGCATGCTTGGGAGAAGAAAAATGGAAAATCAGATCGAGCCCGATAGTCAGACCATTTTAATGGCCAAAGACGTTTCTAGATCTCCCCCACAAAACTTAAATATTAAAATTAACTCTCCTCTCTATTTGGCATGTAGGAAATACCAAGAAATCATGAAGACTCGTACTTTAGGATATTTTTAGTAAAAATGGGGGGAAAATCAGAGTTAAACACATAAATGTTGTTGACCTCTACTTTGAATTTGGGCCATCCACATGGAAGATTCAATTTAAAACGGGCTTGGGGGCTTCCTTTTGACTTTTTACAACCCTTTGAAAAAATGTAAAAAAATTCACATTTTTCTCTGTACCTCCGCCCTTGAGAAATGAGTCTGACACGTGTCCTAAGGTGGGTCCCAAAGGAACCATGGATAAATTGTACCATTTGACCCTATTTTTGGAAAAAGGAAAATTTTCCAAGTTTTCCCCACAGATCTTCCCTTTTGCTTCTAGTTTCCAATGTGGGTCCCAACGGAACTACGCTCCCTTTTATACTTTTAACTCCTTTCTCCCAAAAGGAAAATTTCCAAATTTCCCCCGAGAGTCCGCACCTCTGTCGTTGACTTTAAAGAAAACTTTGACTGATCCCTTGTCAGGCTTGCAGGTGATTTTTGATATTTTAACCCTTTTAAAAATAAGAGGCAAAAATTCTAAGTTGCCCCTGGGGGTCCACTTCCCCACCCCTTTTTGACTTTTCAAACTACCACACGTCAAAATGGCGCACCTTGGGATGGTCCCAAAAATTTGAGACCTTGAAAAAGTGTGGGCTCGCCATGTGTCCTGGCCCAAAAAAATTAGTTTGAAGGCTTAATGCTTAGTGGAAGGTGCCATGTGTCAGAGTCCGAGGAAGTCTCGTTTGGCTATTGAAAAGTCCAAGCAAAATACAAAGTGAGTAGAGGCCTCCAATTGTCCTCCTGTCGCTTCTTTAAAATAAAACTCAAAGGCCGGTCCCCAAACATGTGTGGTTCCTCCACGTGTCCTAGACCTCCCAAAACCTTTTGAAAAAAGACTAAGTATGGGAATAACCAACGGAAGCCTCCACGTGTCTCCATGGTGCAATTTCACAATGGTGCCCAAATTTGGGACCCTGAATGAGAGCGGGCTCACCATGTGTCCCTATCCCACCAAACTATGTTTAGCTGCATAAAAATTTATCTAAGTTTGCGTGAAGCAGTGGAAACCTCCACGTGTCCTCCTGGTGCTACTCCAAGGCCAAACCAAAAATAAAATATTCAAATGAGTGTCGTTCCTACACGTGGAAAATTTTTAAGTTGAGGCTATTCATAGAATTTTTGAAGTACCCAACTGAGCCGCATCCAACCAAAAGAAGCCACACCCCGTATCAATGCAAGGATGTAAATTTGACCAGGAGAAATGCTCGTCAAACTGTAAAATACAGAAAAATGACCATTTGTGTCCGGAAATGAAATTTTCTCCAAGGACAGAGAATTTAGAAATGTTACAAGGCTCAAATATGTTCCTTAGCTACATCCATTCATCTTTCTTCAAGTATTCAAGGCAAAAACAACAAGGACGGTAAATCCTGAGTGTGGAAAATGGAAACAATGGTAAAACCAGAGTTTTTAGATGAACAGAAAATGGTAGATCCAAATTAAAGATCTTTTCAAAGAAACAGAGAAATGAGGAGTTGATTATGGATCCATAAGTGATCTTTTACCTAGGACGGATTGAATATGGCAACAGAGACTAACCATGCACAATACGGGGAAGTAGAATGTGACAGAGGCCATAAATCGATGGATATCAAAGGAAAAATGGGGCGAGACTATTTTGAGCACCAACAGACCGTTTTAAGGGCACACTTATCCTAATCATCTTTCTGAGTAACAGTTACAGTTGGATACTCATATATATAAGATTGGAGAATTTTTAGTTGTTTATACAATTGAGCTCATTGCTGGTAACTCAGATCTTCATTCTATATAGAGCCTCATTGTGGATGTGCAATAGGATGGTGCCTACTCATCATCACCATCAGGTCTTGTACCGTGTAGAGGTGGAATTTGTGAAACTAGGTAAGCCACCATAAGACACTTCTCAGTACCGCGTAGAGGCCAAGGCTGTGCAATAGAATAAGGATTACTAGGAGGTGTCAACATAGTGACATACATGCCACATTTTCTAGAGATCCAACCAAGTTTCGTATTATAGAAGTAGCAATTTGGAGACTATGGTATCAACTGTAAAGATCTCTTCAATGATAGAGTTCATGATATAGGAGTGGAGATATGAATTTTTTGGGGCCAAACAGCTTTCCCACTAGAGATTTGTTATTCAGATGTCAATACAGAGGAAATATGTTCCCTAAACGTCCTAGAATGGACACAATATGGAAGATGGCTTTGAGAGCTTTATGTCGACTATTTGAACACTTCAAATGAAGTCCGTACGCACATCCAATTAATGGTCAAAGTTTAGTATACATTTGGTCAACATTGGTTTACGAAATGATGTATTATTTTGAAATAATATTACACTAGTAACATTTCTATTAGCTCGCTAAGAACTTTTTGATGTAATTTGAATGGAAGAAATATGAGTCTGTATGCGAAAGTTATGATCGATCAAACTTATGTTAACTAGTGGCCAACAACCGAAGGATGTGCCAAATGGAAAAATGACGTGGTGACATGTGACACAGTTGCACAACTACAAATGACACATGAAAAAGATTCATCTGATAATGTGGATTTATTATTTATACATGTGGCATTAAAGGTGGGTTTGAGGTTTTTACCCACGTAAATGGTTTTATAATATTTTTAATAAAAAAAAGAAAGTCCACGTGGAAACAAATTTTGGTAAATAAAGTCTATTAAAAATTATTACATATAATGTGGGAATTTCTCCACATAAATTTGCTCCATCCATGTGAAGTGTGGATATTATTATGGGGTTGAGTTTTTTTAAAAATATGGCTTAAGATTATTTAAAAACTTAAAAAAGATAATTAATACCTATTAACCCGCTCAAACCCTATTAAGGCTATGCTATTATTTAATGTGGTTTAAAAATTTGGTGGAAAAAATATTATTATGCCACGGGGAATTTTTCTAAGCCCAATCCGCTGAGGATTATTACAGGATCTTTAAAAATAAACCACATATATTATCAAATATTCCTTATATTCTAGGCTCCTAATCAATATAAATAGGGGACCCAAGCACATAGTAAAAACAAACAAGTCTATGATATTTTCTTAGAGGTCAAAGGAGGGGGAGAATATTTGGAGAAATATTTATAAATCCTATTATTATTATTTTAATAGGAAAATATGGTGGTGTTATAATGTGTGGCCATAATAAAACGTGATGGCCCACATTTTTGAGAAATAAGTCCTATATTATTATAGGAAAATTTGGAGAAAAATCATAAAGGCCTATTTATAGGCATTTGCATAAGTCGTATTATATTATTTAATAGACAATATTAGGAAGAAGAAGATATAAGTTTCTTTCCAAAGAAATGTTCCATGCCTGAGCCGAAGATGATGACATGAAGTTTGAAGGTGATTGCAGAGGCAGTATTATGTAAATGGAAGACCTATATTAACACAGGCATTATGAACAGATACTAAGACCTATATCATATTGAAATCATCTTGTTGGGTTTCAGAGTTGCACTTGGAATGAAACCACTGTCAGGGGACAAAAAAATCCCTACTCTTTAATGGGAGAGCTCCCCTTATTGAAAGTCGGGAAAAACCTATGTAAAAATGCACAATCTTTCATCAATGGTGGTTTCCTGATATCTTGAAATGCATTTTATGCCTGGAAGGTTATCAATATGTGAGGATATAAGAATTTAAGAGAGGAGGGAAGAAGAAGAAGACAATACTTTCAAGGGAAAGAGATGATAGAGAAAACCCTTATATGTATTGAGCTAATGAGATATAGAATAGAGAAATTCACGTTTGTAACAGGAGCAATCCGAAGACTCAAAGTTCTTGAGATTGTATAGACAAGAAAAAAAAGTTTCTAAGCATGAAAGAATTAAATGGTTCACAGATCAGAGAAAGAAAGAAGATAAAGCAGAGGAAAAAGGGGAAAACCCATGTATTGATTTCTTCAGACTCAATTTTACAGTTTCCGGATATCAAAATTCTAACCCATACAATGGTTTTGAAATCCTATGATATAGCTCACACGAGACGGTCACAACTTACTCAAGAAAGAAAGAAATAGGTACAACTTATTCCAATCACTCACGCCCTTTCAAATTCTCGATTGGCAAAGAAATGTTAATGACATAAAAACCAAATTTTAAATACACGAATATTTCATTATTTCACCAGTTAAAACATGGGCCATTCAATTCACTTTTACAAATTTAAATATGGGCCACCCACATGGAACGAATTGATTGGAATGGACCCATAGAAACCTTGAATGTCTACCTTTTTTTTGGTAGGGCCGTATATCTGACCCTGGACACGTGGTGAGTTGACGCATGGCTCCTTCCACTGAGCTTAGAATTTTCAACGGTCAACTCTACCTCTCCATTGACTCTGACCACATGGCTATCTGGAACTCATTTGGAAACTGGCCTTTTGGTTTTACTTTTGAAATAGTGCCATTGAGGCACATGGAGGCCTCCACCAACCCACCCATACTTAGTCAATTTTAATGATCAGCTCTATCCCTTTTTGACCTGGGACACGTGGAGGAATGGCGCAAGTTTGAGAACTACCCCCGGATTTGAACCTTGAAGCTGTGCCAATGAGGCACGTAGCGCTGTCCGCTGAACCTTCAATACTTAGCCGATTTGGGATTCTTTTGGCTTCATTTGGGATCCGAGACACATGGCAAGCTAGTGCTTATTTGAGTACCGTCCCCTGGGCCCTGCCCTTGGAGTTGTGCCATGTGGATGCATGGATGCTTCCGCTACTACATGAAACATGGCTACACCACATCCAACCAAAAATTTCCACATACTACATGTGGATGTTGGGACAAAAATTTATGGGGAGGATATGCCTGTCATTCCTGACTGTAGGAAGAAAATAAAAGAAGGGGAAGATACTTCACCGTTATGCCTGACTCTCAAACTATTCACCATGAACTGGAAAACTACAAACAATTCCCGGCTCAACACTCCAAGGTACTGACTCAATTTTTTTGAAAATTGACTTCAAAAGAGAGGGGAATTTTGAGGATGACAACAACTGGCTCTTTCTGGGGATGACTTGACAGAGGAATGAGGAAATATCAAGAACCATAAAAAACTTAGGGAATGCAGACCAGTGTCTATCCATTGAGAAAAATAGAGTCAAAGAAAAAACCAATACAAGGCAACACACACAACAAGGAACAAGAAAAAAAACAAGCCAAAATTGGGAAAGACCCAAAATAGAACACCAAAGAACGACCAAAACCAAAAAACTATACACAATATATAGGAATTCCTAGTCACCTAGGACTTGAACAACTTTAGGTACTACCCACTATAAGGAAGTGGGAGAGGGGATCCATCCATGTAATCTAGATAAAAAGAGTTCTCTCTAGTAAAATGTCTGATTCTAAAAGGACCAAGCCAAAGAGAATCAAAGTTATGATGGCTTCCTCGTGGCTCATGTCTTTTGTCCCAAAGCAGCATAATGTCTCCCACTTGGAAAACTTTGGGTTTGGATTTCTAGTCAAATAAATCCTTCACTTTCAACTGATGAGCTACTATCCTGTCAACCACTTGCAATTTATCTTCATCAAGCTTCTGAAGGTACAAAATTATCTTATCCAAATAGCTACTGAAACTTGAATCTTCAATGGTTTTCATTAGATGCAAGGCTGGAAATTCCACCATGAATGGAAGTTGAGCTTCCACACCATACACCACTTGGAAAGGAGACATTCCAATTGCTCTCTTGGTTGTAATTCTATCAACCCAAAGTGCATCATATAGCCTCTTATGCCAATTCCTCTAAGAATCATTTAGAAGCTTCCTAACTATGGTTACCAGATTATTGTTTGTCGATTCTGCCTGTCCATTCCCTTGGGGGTAGTAATCTGAAGAGTGAGTAAGGGAGATCCCATATCCATAGCAGAAGTCCATCATCTCAGCAGAAGAAAATTTAGAATCATTATATGTCACAATCTTTTTTGGGATCCCAAACCTGATCAATATGTTGTCCTTAATGAAGTTACAAACCACCTCAGAAGTAGTGCTCTTAACTAGGATGGCTTCCATCCACTTAGTGAGGTGATCTATGGCAGTCAACACATGGGTATGCCCATCATTGGAAGATGAATGGAGTGCCCCAATGAAGTCTAAACCCCATTGTTGAAATGACTCTTCAATCACTATAGGATTGAGAGGAAAAGCAGCCCACTTAGGTCTTCCAATAAAGGTTTGGCATGCTTCACATTTACCAACCCATTTTGATGCATCTTTGAATAAAGTGGGCTAATAATAACCAGCATGAAGTATTTTATGAGTTGTTATTGCAGAGGAGAAATGGCCTCCACAATCCTGGTCATGAAAAGAAGAGAACAATTTATTTTGTTGCTCCTTGTCTACGTAATTCAAAAACCTTCCATCTATGCCTCATTTGAACAAAGAATTATCCCATAACACATATTGTACAGACCTGAGTTTGATGGATCTCTTCTCTTTGGAACTCAAGTTAGATGGAAACTCTCCATAGGTCAGAAAAGGATCAATGTCAACATACTATACATCTATCGAGTTGAGGAACAGAACAACAAGGACATCAACTTCATCTTTGGATGAATCCTTGGTAGATCCCTTAGCAATGAGTTCGCATAGGCCCTTAACCTGAACCAGTTTTTTTGGCCTGATGTCAAGATCATACTCTTACACCTTTGCTACCCAATTACCTCTCTTGGTACCAAATTCTTGCTGAGTAAGAATGGATTTGATTGTTGTATCAGGCACCAACACTACAGAATGAGAATTAAGAAGGTAAAACCTAATCTGCTTGAAAACTTTAAGAACTTTAAAAGCATGTTTCTACATCATGGTGTACTTCAGCTCATGAGTTTTCAAGACATAACTCATGAATACAATTGGGATCTCATGATCTTCAGTCTTCTTCTAGGCTAACATAGCAGCTAGGGTATTTTCAGTGGCGTAACAATAGATAATGAAATATTTTCTAAAGTCAGGGCATGCCAAGGTTGGAGTCTTTACAATAGGATGTTTAATTTCCTCAAATGGTTTCTTCCCTTCAGAAAACCAACCAAAATTTTTCTTCCCTTGCATAATGTGAGCAATGCTCATAGTAAGTTATGAAAAATTGAGGATGAATCTCCTCAAGAAATTGATCTTACCAAAGAAAGAATGGACACCTTTCTTACTTGATGGAAGAGGAATTTGCTAGATGGCTTGAACTCTCTCAGGATCAATTTTGATTCCTTCCTTTGAAACAATTTGTCCCAACAACTTTCCTTCTGTGACACAAAACATAGACTTCTTAGGGTTTAAAGAAACCCCATGCTCTCTACACTTCTGCAATACTATTTCAAGGTGTTGGATGTGCTATGTTATTGCTTTAGAAAACACTGTCAAATCATCCAAATACACAACAATGCATTTCCCTTTCAAACTACCAAAAGCCAAGTCCATGGCCCTCTTGAAAGTGGCACCATCATTGAAGAGACCAAATGGCATCCTTTTGTATGCAAAGGTGCCCCAAGGAGTAGTAAAGGAAGTCTTGTGTTGATTAGCAATATTCACCTCTACTTGATTGTACCCCGAGAATCCATCTAACATAGATAACATATCTTAGCATGTGACAGCTTGTAATACTTGGTCCATCATGGGGAGAGGGTAATTATCCTTCAAAGAACCCTAATTTAGGTTTCTAAAGTCCACCCCAGATCCAGATCTCACCATTTTTCTTTCTGACAGGTGCTATATTAGCAATCCATGTTGAATGATGCATAGGGAAGATGATCCTATCCTTCAAAAGCTTTTGTAGTTCTTGGAAAACTGTATCAGCTATCTTTGGATTATATTACCTTTGATTCTGTTTGAAGGGTTTGATGCCAGGCTTAAGAGGAATGAAATGTTGCATTTCTTTAGGCTAAAAAGCCTTAATATAATCATAAGAGTAAGCCAAAACATTAACATACCTCTTCAACAAATTCACCACCTTCTTTTTCTCTTCCTGAGTGCAGCATTTTCCAATGTTGACCATTTTGGGATCATCAAGAGTCCCAATATTCACTTTCTTAGTCTCAGCAGATTTTCGGGATCCTTGGGAAACTTTATACTTCATATACCTGTCATGTTTATCAAAAAGATCCTCCAAACTCACCAACCCTTTAGGGATTTTGTTTCCTTTCAATTTTACGGATCCATCTTGATCCATCTCTTCTTTGATGCCTTCTTCATTTGATGACACACACTCTCTAGGAAGATTATCACTTCCTTTAAATTATAGTTGATCAAAGTTGTCTCTGAGCTCCAAGAAAGAAATCAAATACTGGTCATCATTAAAAAATTTCCAATTAATTGCATTGTCACGCACACTGCGTCTATGGATCATCTCAATGGTGAATTTTTCTTGAGGAAAATCAAGATGAGGAATTAACAAGGACCCCAAAACAACTAGAGAGTCATCCCTAGTGTTCCTTTCCCTTGGCACAACTTCAATGGAAAAAGTATTAAGGAATTCAATGAAATCCCAAACAAGATTCCTATAGTGCTTCAACCTTTTGTTCTTTACCTGATAAAGGTCTCTAACATTTTTTACAATTAGCTCAACATATCCACGAGAAAGAAGGTTCTTCACTCCCATTTACTTTTCCATGCTCAACCCAAGAATGAGGGCCTCATACTCAGCAGTATTATTGGTATTTTCAAACTGAAAACTGAAGGAGAAAGGATGAACCTTACCCTCAAGAGAAATGAGCACTACACCAGATCCATAACCATCTGAAGAGCAGATCCTATTGAACTCCAAAGTCCACACACCATTAGGATCAAGAAACACTCCCTTTGACAGACTTGTCTCCTCTTGTGACATGATCATGTAATTCCCATGCCCAATGTCTTCATACAATATTTGTGATTTAGGATCATCTGTCTTTTGCACAATATACTCTTTTTGTTTCTTAGGTAGCAACTTCTTCATCATTCCATTGACAGGGATCAAGGCATGTGACCAATCCATTTCGATTTCCCCTCCTACCTCCTTGTATAAATTTTTACTCAGCAACAACCCATATGAAGGAGGAATATCATCTACCAAAATGGTGGCTAAGACATTTTTCTCTGGAAAAGTGGTAAAAGATACTTGTGCATCTTTAATTATGCCAACCAAAGGTAATTTATTACTCTCCATGGAATAACAAGAGCCATAAGTGCGGGTTAGGGGTAGACCCAAAGCATGAGCCACTTTTACAGGCATAACATTATTTGATGCTCCTGAATCAATGACACAATTACTGCGTTTATGGCGAACTATGAGAAGGGTCACATAAAATGGTTAAATTTTCTCATTCCGGGATGTGAATGCAGCCATAAGGCTTTATTGGGGTGAAGGATAAGGAGTGGGAGAAAGGCCTTTAGAAGAATGGGCTAGGGTTTTAGATTTAGAATTTACAAAGTTAACCATTTTGGCAAAGGCTTTAGGATGAGTTTGATAGAACTCTACCTCAGAAATCTAAATATTGGTCTTTTTAAGATGGTCTATAATGTCAAAATATCTAGATGTGGATGGGGAATCACTACTAGGAGTAGGAGGAGCTTTTGATCTATCAAATTTATCATTTGTTGGAAAAGAGTTCTTATAAGCAGAAGTACAAGGAGAAGGACTAACAGATCTTACCTTTTGGGTGGAAGTAGTAGGAGTAGGATCTCCTCTTCTTGCAACCACCGGGATGGTGATGGGATACTGTTTGGATCTTTTAGTAGGTTGCTTCACTTTTTCTTTTTTGTTATTCTTCTCTCGGGTCATAAAAACATATGACTCACTGTTCATCTTAGCCACTATATCATCATAGTCATCATCATCATCCACACTTTCAGTGGTGAGGAAATGAACCCGAGAACCACCAAGCTCCTCCACCTCTTCATTGACTTCCTCTTCTTGTTCATCATAGAGCTCATTTTATTCCTCATCATCAGGCTTAAGAACCTCACAAGTAACATTGACATGCACCTTGAGGGGTGGACCTTCAATGTATAATTTAGTCTGAGGGGAAGGCATGTAGTTCCTAGGATAAAAATTCTTCCTTGAAACATCTTGATATGGAGCATGTTGAGCCAATTATTTCTTAATGGAAATGAGGTCATTAGAAAGCTTTTATACCAACTGATCTGCATTACCTCCAGGAGAAGGAGAAGAAGAAGAAGATGTCATGGATTTGAAATAATCCCTTTTCATCTTCCACATTGAAAGCCAATCTCTGATCAACATCCAAAGTTGTAAGATTTTCTCTCCTTAGGGAATAGCTCACTTTTGATAATTGAGCATTCAAGAAGAAACACTTCTGAATCTGATAAACATGTCTAGTATTATGTAAATGGAAGACCTATTTTAATATAGGAATTATGGAGAGATACTAAGACCTATATCATATTGACATCATCTTGTTGGGTTTTAGATTTGTACTTGGAATGAAACCACAGTTAGGGGACAAGCAAGTCCATCCTCTTTAATGGGATACGTTCCCTTATTGAAAGATGGGTTGAAACCTATGTACAAATGCACAATATTTCATCACTAGTGGTTTCTTGATATATTGAAATGTGTTTTATGCCTGGAAGGTTATAAATACGTGAGGATAGAAGACTTGAAGAGAGGAGGGAGGAAAAAGAAGGAAATACTTTCAAGGGAAAGAGATGACAAAGAAAACCCTTATATGTATTGAGCTAATGAGATATAGAATACAATCATTCACGTTTATAACAGGCACAATCAGAATCAAAGTTCTTGAGATTGTATAGATGATAACACAAAGTTTGTAAGCATGAAAGAATTAAATGGTTCAAAGATTAGAGAAAGAAAGAAGAGAAAGCAGGGGAAAACCCGTGTATTGATTTCTTTAGACTCAATTTTACGGTTTATGGATATCAAAATTCCAACCCGTACAATAGCTTTGAAAGCCCATGATATAGCTCGCAAGAGACGGTTACAACTTACTTGAACAAGCAAGAAATAGTTATAACTTATTCCAATCACTCACACCCTTTTGAATTCTTGATTGGCAAAGAAATGTTAATGACAGAAAAACAAGATTTTAAATACACAGATATTTTATTATTTTGCCAGTTAAAACATGGGCCATTCGATTCACTTTTACAAATTTAAATCTAGGCCACCCACGTGGAAGGAATTGATTGGAACAAGATTGTAGACACCTTGAATTTCTACCTTTTGTTTGGTGGGGCCATATATCTGACCCTGGACACGTGGCGAAATAGCGCTCATTTAGAACCTGCCTCTAGATTTTGTCTTTGAATTTGATCTAGGTTAACACGTGGAGGCTTCCGCTGATTCTTTATACTTAGCCGATTTAGGTCTTTTCCTGTTTGACTCATGTTGACCCCTAGACACATGGAGAGCTAGTGCTAATTTGAGTTTCCAATTTGGAAGCGCCTCCTGAAAGTGTGCCAAGCTGACGCGTGGCTCCTTCCACCGGGCTTAGAATTTTCAACGACCAACTCTGTCTCTCCATTGACTCTAACCACGTGGTGATTTGGCACTCATTTGGAAATTGAAATTTTGGTTTTACTTCTGAAATCGCGTTGTTGAGGCACATGGAGGCCTTCGCCAACCTGCCCATACTTTGTCTATTTTAACGACCGGATTTGTCCCTTTTGGACATGGGACACATGGAGGATTGACACAAGTTTGAGAACTACCCCTAGCTTTGACTCTTGAAGTTACTCCGACGAGGTATGTGCAACTGTCCGCTAAACCTTCAATACTCAGCCTATTTGGGATTCTTTTGTCTTCATTTGGGACTTGGGACACATAGCGAGCTAGCGCTTATTTAAGGACCATCCCCTCAGCCCTACCCTTGGAGTTGCACCCTGTGGATGCGTGGAGGCTTCCGCTGCCACTTGAAACATGGCTACGCCGCATCCAACCAAAAATTTCCACATACTACATGCGGATGTTGGGGAAAAAATTGACAGGGAGGATATGCCTGTCATTCCCGACTGTGGGAAGAAAATTAAAGAAGGGGAAGAGACTTCACCGTTATGCCTAACTCTCAAATTGTTCTCCATGAATTGGAAAACTAAAAACAATACTAGGCTCGATGTGACTGATTACTCCAAGGTACTGACTCAATTTTTTTGAAACTTGACTTCAAAAGAGGGGAATTTTGAGGACGATAACACATCTTTATTAAGGACCGATATTATTTGTTATCGGCAAGATGAATATAATACCTACTATTTTAAATAGGAAAAATTGTTATTGGTAGTTATTCAAACTACCCAATAGACAACATTTGAGCAACACTTCATAATGTAAAGCTTGGAGAATCGACAGGGGTGCCATCTGGAAGACCAATCGTTATACCAAAGGACTTTATACCTAAAGGATAATACTGGATCAAATCTACTTATTATTCGGGATAGCTACTAGAGTTTTAGGTTCATGTTCCATTATGTATTCAGTATTATCATGCTTAGATTATATTATTTTTTACAGTCATTAAGTGGATAATAAATAAGCTCTATTGACAAACCCAGAGACGTAGGCATTCTATCGAACTCTGTTATCAACCTCTGTTTAGTGTATTTTGATTATTTCATTACTTTAAGTTTATTTTAATGGGGTATGTTTGGAGAATAATTTAAAGGCTCTAGGGGTTTGTGATCGAGTGAAAAAAATTTCGGTCAATTTTCGGATCAATTTGACCTATCAGAGCTGGTTGTTCTCTCTGTCAAACCTATTGTTCTCCTAGTTGGTTGATTAGTGCAGGATGAGTTGAAAGTGATGGCATCAACTTGTACTTGTGGAGTCCAGATTGTTGGGATAAGCTGAGGGAAAAGTTTATCATCCTTTGTATTTTTGTCGCATTTAATGTTTTGATTACTCCATTATATCTCATATACAGATGAGATATCATTCGACAATCCACAGGTTGTGTATTGATATAGGTCAACACTGAGGATTCTACAACTGGTAAGAAATCGAGGGTGTAATAAAATTTGACATTATGTTCAACTATTGTTTAAGGCTTTCAAGCATTATTTATTTCTCTTATTATTAAAACATCAAACTATTATGCTAGGTAGAATGTTTTAATAAGATCCCCTTGTGGGAAATGTTTCTATGCATCTAACAAGTTAGGGCACATTAGTAAAAGACCCAATTTTTGGTAATGTTTGTACTCTATTATAATTCCATTGGTAAGTCCCCATAGAGGGAAACTATTTTGGTTATTTTTATAACACCATGACATGCAATATATTTTGTCTTTGTTGAGTTATTTGTCCAACATGGAGGAGACAAATGAAGTTAATCCATGTTGTGATGCAGTGGAGAAGAAAAATTATATAAGCCACTGAATAGGAGAAAACTTTATTAGATGTTCATCATGCAAAAAAAGTTTGTTATAAATTTTGTATTATGCTTATTGTACAAAGACTGCAAAAATGGAGCATTATTACAACTAATTTTGCATGATGTATTAGGAAATTTTTTTCCTTACACTTGTATTTGGAAGTTGTATAAAGACCCTTTTAAGGGCACACATCTCCTAATTAGCTTTTTGAGTAACAATTAGAGTTAGATACTCATATATATAAGATTGGAGATTTGTCATTTTTTATACAGTTGATCTCACTGGTAGTAGCTTAGATCTTCATTCTATATATAGCCTCATTGTGGCCATCCAATAGGATGGTACTCGATCATCATCATCATTAGGTATTATACTGTGTAGAGGTGGAAGTCATGGCGTTGGGTAAGCCACCATCAGAAAATTATTAGTACCGTGTAGAGGACAAGGCTATGCAACAAAATAAGGATTTATAGGAGGTGTCAGCATAGTGGAATACATGTCACATATCCTAGAGATCAAACGAAGTGTCATATTGAAGAATTATTAGTTTAGAGACTATGATATCAGCTGCAAAGATCTCTTCAGTGAAAGATTTCGTGATCCAGGAGTAAAGATATGAACTTTTGGGGAAAAACACCTTTCCCATTGGAGAGGTGTTATCTAGAGGTCAATATATAAGGAAAATGTTCCATAAAGTTCCTAGGATCAACAAAATATGGAATATGAATTTAAGAGCTTTCTGTCAAATATTTGAACACTGTAAATGGAGTCCGTACACACATCTGGTGGCTGGTCGAAGTTTGGTCAACACCTGGTCAACATTGGTCAATGAAAAAATCTATTATTTTGAAATCATCTAACATTAACACCATTTCATAGATCTCTTTAATACCTTTCAGATGCATTTTGAATGGACCAAATCAAATTATGTATATGAAAGTTATGACTAGTCAAAGTTCTGTTAACTGGTGGTCAAAAAGTGAAGGATGCGCCAAATGGATAAATGACATGGTGACATGTGGCAAAGATGCACAACAACATTTTACACATGTAAAATATGTATGTGATCACATGGATTTATTATTTATACACATGGCACTAAAGGTGGGTTTATGGGTTTTACCCATGAAAAAGGTTTTATAATCTTTTTATTAAAAAAAAGAAAGTCCACTTGAAAACAAATTTTTTGTGGATAAAGCCTATTAAAAAGGCTTGCATATAATGTGTGAATTTCTCCACATAAATCTGCTCCATCCATGTGAAGATTGGATATTATTATGGCATTGAGTTTTAAAAAAATATGGCTTAAACTTATTTACAAGCTTAAAAAATAGAATTAATTCCTATTAGACCGCTCAAAGCCTATTAAGGCTATGATATTATTTGAATCGGTTTATAATTTTGGTGGCCAAATTATTATTATGCCATGGAGAATTTGGCTAAGCCTAATCCATTGAGAATTATTATGGGCTATTTAAAAATAAGCCAAAGATATTATCAAATATCCTTAGATTACGGGCTCCTAATCAATATAAATAGGGGACCCAGGCACATTGTTAAAAAAAACAACTCTAAGATATTTTCTTAGAGCTCAAAGGAGGGGGAGAATATTTTGGAGAAATATTTGTAATTCTTATTATTGATATTTTAATAGGAAAATATGGTGGTGTTATAAAGTGTGGCCATAATAAAATGTGAAGACCCACATTTTTTAGAAATAAGTCCTATATTATTATAGGCACATTTGGAGAAAATTCATAAAGGCCTATTTATAGGTGTTTGCATAAGTCCTATTATATTATTTAATAGGCATTGTTATTAAGAAGAAGCTCTGAGTTTCTCTCTGAAGTAGTGTTCCATGCTCGAGCCGAAGAGGGTGACATGAATTTCGAAGGCGATATTATGGAGACGGAAGACCTATTTTAATATAGGCATTATGGAGAGATACTGAGACCTATATCATATAGGCATCATCTTTATCAATGACCAATATTATTTTTATTGGAAAATGAAGATAAGAACTATTATTTTTAATAGGAAACATTGTTATTGAGAGTTATTCAAACTACCCAATAGGCCACATTTGAGCCACACTTCAGAATGCAGAGCCTTGAGAATCGACTGGGGTGTCTGTTATCTCTCGAAAGTGCACACTAGTTGACAGATGACAACATGGGTTCTAAGTTTTCTTTGATCTCTCACTTTCATAGATACAATGGAAACACCTCAAGTCTGGGGGTATACCTATTGTTGAGGTGAGTCTCCGGTATCAATGACGCTTCCTTATTGATATATCCTAAACTTATTTTTTGGGGTTTTGAGGGTAAAAATATGACTGTAATTAAAATTTAAAAGGGTGATACACCAAGCTTATTTAGGTTGTTGACTTAGTATTTGCGCAATAAAATTGAGGATGAATTTTGGATGTACAAACCAATGGCTTTCAGCAAAATATTAAGGAAAAAAATACTTATGTATTGAGGGATAAATCAAAACAGCACAACTAGATAAACATGCACCCTAAGATTATATAGAAAATACCAAATTTATAGCAAGGTAAGATGATTAATTAGGGAATTGACATTCATAAGAATTAATGAAGAGATACACACCACTACAAATAATCAGAAAGGCAAAAATCAATTCTCATTCAAGGCAAAACTGGAAGAAAATTGCTTTAGCACTCCTATGTCAAAAAAGTCCTCATGTCCTTTGCCAATGCACACAATATATATAAAACTTATTCACCCAACCTATCCTAAAAATAGGCTAAAATTTTCACTCGCCCATGCATGTTAATTTTACCCCTTTATAATGAATAAATAAAGGAAAAAATAGACATGCTGATTACAATGAAGCATTAATAGCCTTAGTTTAAAAAATAAATTCGAGTCAAAGTGCAGTTGACTAATTTATTTTTAATAAACTTGGATGAATAATTTAGCTAATAATATCTCTTTCTTGTTGTACAAGTCTTATCCAATGTGCATGCAATCTTGTCTTCTTCTGCTTGATGTGACACTTGCAATGATAGTTTTAGCACCTTTACAATGATAGTTTTAGCACCTTTACAATTCTGCCTCCTTGAACGCACATGGAAAAATAATATTTTTCTCAGAGAAAAATAATTCCTTTGTCTTCAATACTTTGCAAACACATTCACCCTCCAATATGGGGACTTCCTACAAGCATGTGCAAGAAAATAATACCCTTATTTTGTGAACAATAAGGTAATTAGTATTTCAAAAAGGTCTTCTTGATCTCTGATGTTGACATTTGTTTCACATGGGATCCTTTATTCCTCTTTCACTTATGTGAAACCTGTCTTTCTTTATCTGCATGAAAAGATAATCATCTTTGTGACACTTTATGGTGGTTGGTCCTTTTCTTTATGTGGTTTTAAACATGCAACCTCATTATCACCCTTAGTCACTTTAATCAGGTGCCTTGCTCATATAATCTCAACCCCTTCCTTTGGTTGCGCCATGCACATGACTTTGGATATTGGTGCATATACTATAGTCTTTTACCTTTTTAATTGGAACACATGTTGTTGGTCCCCTTTTGAATAATCATAAAATGTATATGTAATGTGTTTTCCTTTTGACTTGGACAACACGTATGTTTTTTCATGGCATATTGTTTTAGACATTTTTGATTAATCATATATTACACCATGGTTTTGGGATATTTTGGAAGGTAATCATTTAATTTGGAATTTTTCCCCTCCCCATGAGGGCTTCACCCTCATGATGTTTTTTGGTGGAATTGACATTTATTTGATTAGGGTTTCATGGTGAGTCGACACGTTGCATTTTTTTGAACCCAAGTTATATTGGGAGTTTGCATGAAAAAGGTGATTGATGCATGAAGATTGTCGAAATTCATACTATTTGATATCTGTCATTTATTTCGTTGGATCCAATAGAGGGGTAGGTGGACTGTGGATTTAATCTGAACCGTTTGATCTTTGGGTGAATTTGATTCTAAAATGTTGATCCTCTCACCATGTTAGATGGGGTGGTTGGCATTGGTTTGTAGTATTGGTCGTTTGATCTTCGTTCTATGATCATCTTGGTCATCAATTGTATGATGGGTTAATTTGACCTAACTCGTGGCTTAAGGTAAAAAAAATGAAATGCAACTTGTCATTGGTCATTAGAAAAATTTGAGCCAAGGGATGGTGAAGCCATAAAATAATTGTTTTAAGTCGTCATGAATGTGATTTTCTAAGCTTGTTTCTCTATGAATTCGACCTTCATGAAGATTTGAACGTGGAATTTTGCATCTTACTATCATGAATGTTATGTTTGAGTTCTTCTGTGATAAAGACCAAGGCAACCACCATGAAAAGTATGGAACTCTGTAATTTATTTATGTTGCCATTAATGAATCTTTAAGCTCTAGTTTTTGTTATTACTTTGAATGATCGCCATGAATTGTTAAAGGTGAGCTCATCTGGTCTTTTCTCCCCGTATACTTCCATTTTTTAATTTTTTCCCTAGATCTGATATTGAATTTTTAAAAAATGGATGGGGGAGTTAGAAATCTCTTGAAGCCAAATTGATTCCCCAACTCAAAACATAATTTTGGGCCTTGAATCAATTCTATCTTGCTTGGGGCTAGAATACGGGTTTGATGCATGTTATCAAACTATTCAAACTGACAAGGGGTGAATTTTTAGATAACTATGTACATCTTTAAATGAATACACTGGTTAACGACCATTAGAATCCATAGGTACATTCTATTTTTGGTTTCTGGCCTGATTTCTTCGAGTGGTCAAGCTAAAGGCTTAAATGTACTACTGCCTTCAATGGGGTCCCTAGAGCATTGCATTTTGTAATCCTCAGAATAAAACACTGATGGAGCCTTTCTGATTGTGTATTCATGTGTTTCCATATCAGGGTATCTTCATTGTTGTACTCCTATTTTGATTTGTTTCTGAATCTCGATTCATTTACTGCAAAGGCTCTATGATTGCATTTACTTTTTCTATCAAGTTTTCTACTATATCTTGCTTGAAAATTAAAACCTTTCTAGTTTCATTTTCTTTGGCACTTGTGATACTGCAATGAGCTCTAAAAAATTTCTAGGAACTTCACATTTTGATTATGTGTTTCAACCCTTCAAGAGGCATTCAACATTGAATGAATCTATCATTGTTACTTGTTAGAAACTAATAATTTGATTACACCTAACTATAAGAGGACTCATCCTAGGATTTTTCTCGTGGTTAAGACTTGACAAAATTTTCACAGTCTCTCATTTTCATCCATGTCAAGAGGAGATTTGGAAGTGTATTTCTAGAGTACCTTATGAGGAGCAACAATACATTAGTTCCATTGCTACAGTGGTAGGTAATAATACTATACAAGTTATCAACTGTAACCATTTTGGCATGACTTTTACCAGAGCACATTTTTTAAGAAATTCTCCTAATTAAGAAAACCCTATTGCATTCCCATTAGTACTTTACACAAAGTAAACATAAGCTTTGAAAGACTTTGACCATGGCCACATATGAGGAGTCCATACTTGATTGCACAAAAATATGAATCAATAATGCAAATTCTTCATAGCTGATTTGACACTCCATCAGGTAAACATCACTTCAGTTTGAATATTTTTCCTGAAACAGTTTATAAATAGTGACCATTCCCCCCTTTCCATTCATTTGTTTACATCTCATTGTTCATACTCTAGCGAGATTACAACCATCTTGGTTCGGCTTGTCTTCTTTGAATTACAATAGTAATAGAAATTAACAACAATTTTTGTGCTCCACTGAAACATAAAATGCTCATTCCATAGAAAATTATGTATCTTTATTTCCTTAAATAGCTTATAGTTGGTGATTTGAGGAGAACACATTAAAATTTCAAGAAAATGAAAATGAAAAATGGTGTAATATGTGTTTTGTTTCTATTATATTCGCAGTTTTTTGTTTAACTTGTTTTATCTATTTTAGCACCATGCAATTTTAATTTTTAGTATAACATGGAAATGTTTGAAGTTGTGCACGTAATAATGATGAACTTTGCTAGAAATTTCTATTCTGGGCATTGCTAATCTCTTATATCTCTTGGCGGAAGGCTGGAAAGTATAATTATGTAATAATATATACCGCATTCTTTTCTAACAAATTATGTAAGTATTACAAATTCTTTCACTTGAGAATGGGGCAGTGTCATGACCAAGATTTAATGAGGTTACATTGCTACTGGTATATATTGGTAGTATGGTAGGTACTTCCTTATTTTTTGATCGAGAGGATCTTCTCGAACATGTGAAAAATACTAGGTGATTTTATATGTATAATGAATTTGCATTGTCTTTGAGGCCAAGATGAAAATGGGTGGATGTACTGGTCTATTTGGCATTGGCCATCTATTTGCACTTAGTTCATTTTTTAATGAGTGCCTTACCATGTGATTTTAAAATGTGGGACTTCTACTATTAAAGTATTTAGTTGGGAAATTTTTCTACTCTTTTGGATTAATCTCTGCAATGTACAATTTTTTCATCTGAAATAATCAGGAGACCTTGTTGTGTATTTATCTGAGCCCTATATTAAATTAAGGCAATAATGTTCACTTTTATTGTGAGATTTATAAATTCTCTTAATATATTATTAAATGTAAATATATAAAAACATACGATCACATTTGTTAATAAGGATAGCACAGATAGAACACAACTTGACTTAAAAAACCATCATCATTTCTAACTTTAAATTCCTGGTTCCAGAAAAAATCCTAGATAGAGATTTAGATGCACAACAAACATGCTTTATAATGCTCTGATTTTACCTTTTATGTATGCATAGTACTTTCTGTAACACTTGTTGATACACAATAAAAACCCAAATATTTCACAAATAGACATGTACTAAAAATAGTAGCAATCCCAATTTTTTACAACATGTAGACATGAAATGAACCACCTGGTTAGAAGTGCCAAGGGAGTTACAAAAAAAACATAAAAATTCATGGAAAATATGATACACACTAAAAAAAAAATGGAATGAAAGATCATGAAAGTGCAATTGTAGAGTTATCCTGAAGAGAACACAATATCTTGAATACCACATTTGGATAACCAATTTTGAAGGGGAGAATATTACATAGATCTTGATATATCCATTTCGTGATATCCAATTGACAGGTCGACATATGCAAAGATACCCCTAAGTCATATCTGGGCTACACTGACAACCAATCTTATTTATATTAGCCTTGAATATGCCTGCATCCACTGAGTTAACACTATACAATTATAATACACCAATTTTTCTAAGAAAAAAGTATATGTGGTATTTTATAGGTAAAGGCACAATTAGATAATAATGATGTTAGGAAATTTGCGGGACAAATTTTAGAATTAATTATGTTCGATCATTTTGCTTTCTCTTTAATTAGGGTTATTGATAATTGTAAATGAATCAATGATTATGTTCAAATTCATTTCACAAGAGAAGGTGTTTTGATGGTGACCTATGATGCCCCGATATTAGGGGTTATTTGCATGAGTTAGAAAGTACATGAGTCAAATTCCTAAACCACTCGAGCATCTGGACATGATGCCAAATTTTTCAGGTAGATGTAGCTACACAGGATAACAGGACATGAGAAGATTGAGCTGGAACTTAGAAAAATATGATTAGAAGGATTTGATTGAATGATGGGTTTTTCTATATGCCTTTAGTCATAGGGGTTGCACCATTGGACTTATTAATTACACCTTCCATGATTACATCCCACGGCATTAAGGAAAAAACATTGAACTTTATTTCTCAATAGATAACAAAATTGACTAACTAGAATTGCTATAGATTCTACAACATTCCTATCGATGATACATATTGATTGTATATTAAATAAACAAATCAATTCTAAAAATGACTTAAACCATTCATATTTCATAATGAGAGTTGATAACCTATAACTTGAAATGAGCTCTCATTCTGAAAAGTGCAACTAAGCTATAAAGAATTAACATTTCACCTTATTGTGTAGAAGACCATCTCCATCAATTAAGTCATTACATCCTTTGAGGAAGATACGTTTTCACTTAGGCCAACTAGATGAACATGGAAGGGAAGTTTACAAAAAATTTAAAACAAGTTTTATAAAAACACACATAGCTGCATATTACGTCTCCTCATAGAGAAATTCTATGCTGATTTACATAATGGAAAATAGTAAATCACCACTTACGTATAGGTCCATTTCATCAAAACCTTCCCAATCGTTAAAAAAATGTAATTGTAAATATCTTGACCATTTTTGCACAAGTATAAAAATTGTCAAAAAATGCCATTACTTACAGTTAAATTGAAATTTTATTCCCCTATATATGGAGAATTTATCGTCTGACTAAATTACTCTTGTATTCCTAGTTTCAAAGATCATGTTACTTATGTTTCTTAAAATCAATTCTCCTTATTCACTCAGTAAAACTCATTCAGATGCCTAAACAAATATTTAATTGTTGTACTATTTGTTAGTTTTCCTAAAATCTATTTCCAACCTATGTGCATCTATTTCAATCAATACTCTACATGGACCAGTGCAACTACAATACCTAGATAAATTTAGAAACAAGAATGCAAAACATTTATCCAGGGGTCCTAAACTATGACAAACCATTTGTCATCCTTTTGAGGAATTCACTCCATTTATGACCTCAAAAACCTGATTATGAATATCACCCAAAAGCGAAAATATAGAAGTAAACTCTTCCGAAAATTCAAAAAGACTGGTTGCAACAATGTACGCATGAAAAAAAGAGGGAACATTTACAAGGCTTCTGACATGAGTTCTGTTACATGTTCATTTTGATTTTACACCACCTTTGCCCTAATTTTCTTTTCACTCTAACATTTCCTAAGAAAAATTTTCTATAGTTTTAATTTAAAATGAATCATCTTTCCTTTGTTCCCAACCTTAATATTTGAAAATCATTTGGCATGCCCCATATTGCAAGAATACTCAAATCTAATGGTAGCGACCATAGTCGTTTTTTACATTTTCCTGATCGTGGAAGCTTAACAATGAACGTTTTATACCTATATGCCTTTGAAAATACATATCCCTTGGTTGAAAATGATCAAAATCATGTTTCATCTGATTCTATTTCAAAAAATTTCCATCCTTGGTGAAAAAATTAGATTACTGGGCACAACTGGAAAAATTCCCATGTTACACGAATTAAAGGTTGTCAGAAGCATATTTTAGAATTCAAATAACTGTGTTTCTGATGCGCACCAATCAATGATATGTATTGCTATTGCTCTATATCAAATATAAAGCATGCGCCTTTATATAGGCAGCGAAGGAGGCAGAGGTGGAAGAAACGGTTATTCAACCGACTAACACACACACTAACAATAAACAATGTATTAACAAATATTAACTTGCTAACATTCCCCCCCTTAATACATTGCTCTTACAAATGTACCCCCTAAACAAATCAAACTTCACCTTGCCGAGAGGCTTGGTGAGAATATCTGCAACCTGAAAATCAGTAGGGCAGTACTGGAGCTGAATTTGGTGGTTCAAGACCTGTTCACGAATGTAGTGACATTCGACCTCAATATGCTTTGTTCGTTCATGGAAAATAGGATTCTTCACAAGCTTCAACACACCTTGATTGTCGCAGTGAATGATGGGAGGTTTCTCTTCAGGAATCCCTATATCTGCAAGAATGCGACGTAACCAAATTGCTTCACACACAGCTCCTCGTGCAGCGCGGTATTCAGCCTCAGTGGATGAGAGAGCAACAACAGTTTGCTTCTTGCTGATCCATGAGATAGGTCCAGATCCGAGATGAAAAACATATCCTGAAGTGGATTTCCTGTCATCAACGGATCCTGCATAGTCCGAGTCTGTATATCCCTGTAAGAAGAACTGAGTGTTCTTCTGATACTCCAGACCAAAGTCAATTGTACCTCGGACATATCTCAACACATGCTTTGCTGCTATCCAATGACATTTCTTCGGCTCCTGCATAAATCTGGAGAGATAGCTCACTGCAAAGCAAAGATCTGGTCTGGTATAAGTCAAGTAAATGAGACTCCCCACAAGCTGCCTGTAGTGAGTGCCATCTACCTGTGGTGAATCCTGGAATCTAGATAGTTGCAAACCTTTTTCCATAGGTGTGGACATTGGTTTACAATCTGACATCCCATACTTTTCCAGGAGTGTCTTGGCATATTTCATCTGGGAGACGAAGATATGATTCTTCTTCTGCCATATCTCTAAGCCAAGACAATAGTGAAGTAGCCCCAAATCAGTCATGTCGAAGGATTTCTTCAGATCATTCTTTACATCATCTACAAGATTGTCAGAACTTCCTGTGATCACAAGATCATCTACGTACAAAACCAGAATGACAATCTCTGTTCCTACCTTCTTGATATACAAATTTGTATCTGAGGGGCTACGAGTGAATCCATGCTGCAATAGGTGATCATCAATTTTTATATACCATGCCCTAGGTGCTTGTTTAAGTCCATAAAGAGACTTTATCAGACGACATACCTTGTGTGGTTGATGCTCGTCTACAAACCCTTCAGGTTGGGCCATGTACACTTCTTCTTGCAGATCACCATTTAGAAAAGCACTCTTGACATCCATCTGCTGAAGTTTCCATCCATTTTGTGCTGCCAGTGCACATACAACTCTGATGGTTTTGATCTTCGCAGTGGGTGCAAAGGTCTCGTCATAGTCAATTCCTTCTTGCTGAGCATAACCCTTTGCAACAAGTCGTGCTTTGTGTTTGTCGATTGAACCATCTGCCTTATATTTTGTTTTGAAAATCCATTTGCAGCCAATGGATTTCTTACCTGGAGGCAGATCGACAAGTTCCCACGTCTGATTCTGAATCAGGGAATCATATTCAGCATCCATAGCCTGTTTCCACTGTGGTTGGTCTAATGCCTCACGAACAGTGTCAGGTTCGGTGCTCTCAACAACTGAACTCATGAGTGCAAAATTTACCTCATGTCTAGCTTGACTTCGTGTTCTAACTCCCGTAGAAGTACCAGGAAGTGAGTTCAGGTGTGCATCCCTGATAGTACTCTGGACCCATTTCAGACGTTGGTGCTGCTGATGTGAAGATGTGTTTTCCAGTGTGCCAAGATCAACGAACAAGTCTCCACTCAGCTCTTCTTCTCTCTGAGAAGAATCATCTTGCTCATCATCTGGATGTGTGAGCAATCTATGTGACGAGGTCGGTACTGGATCTCCATTGTGTGGCAAGGAGTCAAAGGACGACTCATCACATACCACATCTTGACTCTCGTAGATCTTCTTCGTCTCAGGATCCATGAGACGATATGCCTTTGAGGTAGTACTATACCCCAAGAAAAGACATGGCAGTGTCTTTGGATCGATCTTCTTCCTTCTTTTATCTGGAACATGCATATATGCAGTACAACCAAAAACTCTTAAATGATGAATAGAAGGTTTACGACCAGTCCATACCTCTTCCGGTGTCTTGTTCTGCAAGATCTTCATGGGTGCCCGGTTGAGTAAATACACTGCTGTCTGGACTGCTTCTGCCCAAAACTGATCCTCCAACTTGGCGGTCGAGAGCATACAACGAGCCATCTCCATGACAGTCCTGTTGTGGCGCTCGGAAATCCCGTTCTGTTGGGGCGTGTAGGGAGCAGTCAAATGTTGTTGAATGCCATGCTGCTTCAGGTATGCTAAGAACTTCTTTGACACAAATTCCCCCCCTCGATCTGAGCGGAGGAGAAGAAGAGGCTTCCCAGACTGCCTGGTGGCTTGCTGGTAGAAGGTTTGGAAATTTGCAAGTGCCTCACTCTTCTTCCGAAGGAAATATACCCACATTTTCCGTGAGTAATCATCAATGATGAGCTGAAAGTACACAAAACCTTGAAAGCTAGCTGGCAGGGGTCCGCACAGATCGGTGTGAACGACCTGAAGATGCTCTGTAGAATGATAAGAGCTCTGTTTGAATGGACCTCTATGTTGTTTGCCCGCAAGACATCCTGAGCAAACAGGTAAGGAATGGGAGAGTGGAGGAAGCCCTCTTACCATTTCCTTCGCACTGAGTTGATGCAGAGCCCCGGCAGAAAGATGACCATATCTAAAGTGCCAAAGTGCAGTGGACTCTGCCGTTGATGCAGAGAGAGCAACGCTAGATGAAGTGACCGCATCCAGTGCAAATAGACGGCCCTTCAGAAATGCTTGAGCAATGACTGACTCTCCCTGGGAAATGATGCAGGACTTGACCCCTTTTTCAACAAAGAATTCAACCTGCATTCTATGGTTAAGAAGTTGACTTACAGACAAAAGATTTGAAGTCAAACCTGGAACATAGAGCACCTTTGTCAGTGTACATCTTCGTGTTCCAAGAGGAATGATGACATCACCAATCCCTGCTGCAATATACTCTTGATTGTCTGCAATGGTGATCCGATCTCCAGTGGGCCGGTCACTCAGAGTATGGAACAACTTCTTGTTGCCAGTCATGTGTTTGCTGGCACCTGAATCAATCAACCAGACATCTTCTGACGGCTGCGAAGTCTGTGAGACTAGAACAATGTCAGAATGAGTTGTATCTGGTACCTCTTCATCGGAGGTGGCTTCCTGCTGAGCAGCAATGTGGCCCTTCTGCCTCTGATTACGAGCATGCCATCGGGATTTCTTGGAATATCCTCGGCCAGAAGTGCTCTCTTCGCCAGAATTTCCATACTTGCGACCGTTGTAATAATAGTTCGCAGTCGTGTGCGTATCCGTGGAGCAAATGTGGCACCACCGATCCGCCTTGTGATTATGCTGCTTCTGGGGTGGCCGATGTGAAGATGGCTGCTGAGCATGCTGCTTCTGATTTTGGGGGGCAGATTGCCCTTTCCGAGGCTTATGTTTTTGCCTCGTGATAAGAGCCTTGTCTTCGAAGGCTTCTTGTACATTTTTCATGGCTTCTTCCTGCTGGAGATAATTCACCAGGGTTGCAAAACTCACCTCCTGTTGAGTAATTGTCAACGTGGTGATCAGTGTCCGAAACCGTGACGGAAGAGCTCGCAGGGTGAGCGGGACAAGCAACTTGTCGTCCACTGGTTCTCCAAGTGCAGAGAGTTCTGCACGTAACTCAGCTACACGCCGCAAGAAGGCTTCTACTGATTCGCCTTCATGCATACTCATCGTATGAAGCTTTGTCTGAAGTTGCAACTTTGACGTCAGATTCTTAGCTTCGTAGATGGTACACAATGTGCTCCAAGCCTGAGAAGAAGCAGTTGCTTCTCGAATGTATGGCTGCACCTCATCAGAAAGACTGAGGGTGATGAGCATGAGTGCTTTCGCATCAGCCTTTTCATATTTTTCCAACAGATCATCGTCTGCAGGAGGGGCGTCTTTGCCAGAGACAATCCCCCAAAGGTCTTCGAATTGAAGAATCGTCCGCATTTTGGTTTTCCATGCGGCGAAATTTGGCCCTTTCAAGAGTTGGGCATCTGATAGCAATATTTTTGGAGCAGACATTTTTTCAAAAAACTCAAAAATGTATCTTTATTTATTTATTTATTTTTCAAAATGGCTACAATGCTTACTGAAGGAATCTGTCCCGAAGATGGGCTCTATAGGCTCGTGCAGTGAGATGCCGACGCTCCTGTGGGCGTTCTATTTCGCGTTCGTCATCTGCATCATAACCACGTTCAAGTTCTGCACGAATCCACCGTGCTTGACATCGAACGTCGAACCAGAAGTATTCCAACAGTCCTTGGCGCACAATCTCGTCAAAGAGAATGTTACCAGTGTTGTGTAGCTCGTTGACCAAGGCAAAGAATAGCCCAGTGGTGTCCTCGTTGTCATTCAATGCCCAAATATTTGGTGCATTGCTTGCAGTGCTTTGTGCATCGGAAAACTGAGACATACACCTCCTTTCGTGAGTAGAGGACGGACAGTTGCTCCAGCAATGAGTCTCCTCTCCTGAATCTCCACGTACAGCCAACAAAGAAGGCGCACCAGATGATAGGCGAGGGACAGGCTCAGTCTTCTTCTCCTCAGCAAAAGAAATGGCAACAGTCCAGGCTCAGTCTCTCTTCCTTCACGCACGGACAGTAGAGAAATGGCGGACTCCTTCATGCACGCACAGCAGAGAAATGGTTGCTGAGTCTCCTCTCCTCCTCACGCGCGCACAGCTCTTCCTCTCTTCCTTCACGCTCCTTCAGGCGGGACAGGCTCCTTCAGACGGGACAGGCAGTCTCCACGCCTCCTCACGCACATGAAAACGGGACAGGAAGATTGGCTCTCCTCCTCACGCCTCACGCACAGCAAAAAAACGCAGGTTCCTCGCCTCCTTCTTCACGCACCAACGTACAGCGCACGCAGCAAAGAAACTTCTCCAAAACGCGGGACTGTCGCACCAGGTCTGCTCTTCTTTCACGCGCACCAGCAGTCTGCTCTCTTCCTCTCTCGCACAACCACGCTCCGATACCAATGATGGACACTGGAAGAAGAATAATGTATATTGCTATATTGCTCCAGAATACAAAGCATGTGCCTTTAAATAGGCAGCGGAGGAGACAGCGGTGGAAGAAACGGTTATTCAACCGACCACACACAAAAATAAACAATGTATTAACAAATATTAACTTGCCTCTTCAGTGCATCTTTGAATTGCTTAGATATGGCTCTAAAAATCCTTGATAAAAATTAATCCCATATAGGTTGGTTGGCTTGGTCTGCAGTGTCATATAAACCCCAATATACCATGAATCCTTTTGCTAATAGAGATTCTTTTGCTAATAGAGATCACTATTGAAGTAACCCTCTTACTTAAATAATTATGATTTGGTTGTGTGATGAGTACATTTTCTTGCCTTCCCGTTCCCTCTCCTCCTTTATGTGGATGCAAAACAAATTAGGAAAAAGATCTTATAAAATTGCCTCTAAATGCATGTCTCACTACCCATGTCGGATATGCCTCTTTAGTGTATCTTGCAATTTCTTCTACAATTCTATAAGTGCTCAATAAAAATTAACGTCACATTGGTTGGTTAGATTGGTCTATGAAAACATATTAAACTCAATATATTATTATCTTTATGCCATTAAATATGCCTCTTCAGTGCATCTTTGAATTGCTTAGATATGACTCTAAAAACCTTGATAAAAATTAATCCCACATAGGTTGGTTGGCTTGGTCTGCAGTGTCATATTCAACCACTCAATGGTGAATCCCATGATCCTTTTGCTAATAGAGATGATGCCACTATTGAAGTGACCCTCTTACTAACAATCCATTATGATTTGGTTATGTGATGAGTAATACCAAGCCTTGGGCTTTCCCTATAAAAAAATCTCCTAAACTTTATACGTGGATTCAAAACTAAGCATTAGGAAAAAGATCTTATAGCCATAGTTAGCCTGCTAAAATCTGCATGTTAGTGCAACTACCCATGTCGGATATGCCTCTTTAGTGTATCTTGAACATTTCGATCTACAAAACTATTAGAAGTCCTGACAATAAAAGAGATAACGATCACATTGGTTGGAATATAGATATGGTCTAGAGAAAAAACATATTAAACTCACATTGTGGCCTTATACAGCCACTAAAGTGGTAGTCATCGAGTTCTTGGCACTCAGACATCAAGTCTTGGCTTGTAAAATAACTTATCAAATAATAAAAATATCATAATCTTTGCTTGAATCATCCATCCATACTCCCATAAGGATAAACATAGTAAAAATTATGTAGGTTTGTTCAATGGACAACAAAATAGGAGAGAGAAAGGGACGCTAGTTTTCATAAGTTGAGAGTTAAGTGGTGTGCATCCACAATATACTGAGCAAGATTGAAGTATACTAAACATAAAGAAGTGGGTTTTCAGTTTATATAAGACTCCACTTCCTCACTCGTACTCAACTCAATATTATGAAAATGTTGTCCATGCATCCTCTCTCCACACATACAGTCTTAACAATTTCTCCCCTTAGGGTGGTTCAATGTAAGGTTCACAACATAACACATAAATAGATCACTAACACAATGGTGATTCACACACATTAACCATAGTTTCTTATGCATGGTATATATACAGGTTATAACACAATCATTACTTTCTTAGGTTACAATACAACATGTTTCTACACAATGCACCCAAGCTGCAAGTATTGGACAGTAGGGGTCATCTGATCACCATATGCTCCTAATTCTTGACATCAAATTTCACATATTACATGAATTATACGTATGATGAACACAATGAATAATATTAGGACATAAATTCAATTGAAATATAACATGGTGAAACACATGATTCATTATAAAGCAGTGGCGACATCAAGATATAATCCAATTCACTATACACCAATCTTGTCATGTAACAAATCAGCACACCTACATACCACAAAATGACAAGGCGCTCCAAAAATATGCAATCAAATTATTTTCACACACAATAAGGTGGCACATCACACGTGAACTCCTCACTGAATCCATTAAAAGGAGAGTGAATACTATCATCACAAGCACATCAACATGATAACAAATATACACTAAGTGGCATGCACAAAATGTGCATTCATATATCAAAATTACGACGTTGGTCACACAACAACATATATTAGATTATTCTTCCCATTTCCATAACAACCATGTAAAATAATCACAACTCTAATCTATGCCAGAGGTTTGAGAGTATGAATCTTCGCTCTGATACCAAATGTAATACCCACATTTTATACACATAAATACAACACTAAAAAATAGTAGAAAAATGTTTTTTGAATTACATTGCAGTACACATGACACCACAAGACATCATCTAGGAAAACACACAATACATGATATGTTTGCAAAAAAAATAACCCACACAGATCACAGGAAACCCTGCGATGCACATCAAGGCAATTTTTTTTAAAAATAGAAGGAAAAACATAACGATTCATCTGTAGTGTAAACTTATAGATAGGGTCTTCTCACGACATGATATTTTTAGGATTACACATTTATTACAATCATATTTCAATATTCACTTAAATTATAGAAGGGATCATAATATGTGAATCATACATTTATTTTCCTTTTTGCTATATTTCCTTTATACATTTTAACATTTAACTTACGGTGTGTCTCATTAAATAAGGATAATCTACATTATTTAAATTACTTGATTAATTTATTAATTACTTAATAGGGTATTTATTTACACACAAGGATATTAGGTATTACCCTTAGGATTCACATCTAAGGGAATGCATCTTGATCTTATATCATACCTCTGTTACACAATGGAAACAACTATAAGTCAAAATGATGTGAAGTTCACATTTTTTTGTTTAAGGAATTACGATTTTGTTTCTTTCACTCATTTATAATTTGATATTTGATTTAATACCCACTAAGGATTATATCCAAATGAGATTATTTATACACAATAGGAGGGTTTAATCACATTACAAGGAATATCATGTTTCACTTTCCTATGGAGTAATATCCCATGATTACACTTCCCAAGGTCAAGTGTCAATTATAATTTTACTATAGTTATGGTCTAGCAACTAATTAAGGATTGGAAGGAACTTAACATGGAAACATGCTTCTATTTTTTTAATTTCTAAATTATGTTTCTTGAGTATCATTACGTCCAACTTAAGAGGGATTTCCCCTAAATAGGTTTATATGCTTTTGTATTGAATTGTGTAGTCTATTTGTTAATAGGGGGATTTGTAACCTCACCAAACTTCTAGTTGCTCTCTTAGGGAATTTATCTCTAAGATATGATCACATAATTTCTCATCATACATCTATTACATAATAAGACAAGTGGGAGAGAAAGATGGATTAGTCCATTGTTTAAAGGGTTAAGGTTCACATTAGAGTTTACACAACCTATATATGTTTTCTCACCAAAAGATGATTTAAACATGTTATGAGAATGACCTAATTTTCACCTTTCACAAAGCACATCACCTTATGGTTATGTTTTCACAAAATAATCATAAATTAAAATGTTCTTAATTTTCACAATTAACTGTTAGTATTCCACTACAGAAACATAACGATAATGAAAATTGGATATCGTGTTCATTTATGATCCCAACTATAGACACCTGTAGTTTAATAAAAGCACTATTATTGTTAATATGGCACTAGATATTCTAATCCTAAAGAATTTACGACACCTTGTCAATTAGGTCTATCTAACTCTCTTTTTGCGACATCCTTTTGGTCATATTCCTCTTATAACTGGCTAATTGGGATGATATAGCCTCTTATTAGCCTAACCCTCTTGTAATCTTCTTCAAACCTGGTTCTACTATATTCCTAGGTTATCAATCCATTTCATTGGATTGAGTAGACCCCTCAAAACTCTTTCAAAATCCTAATTTTTCACTAACCATGATTAATTAACCTAAACCTAGATTAACTAGCCTAAGGAATGTTTAACCTCTTCTACACCTAAAAGTGATTTTTGGCTTATTTATTTGTCCCACATGCACACACATTTTGCCATTCTTTGAAATGGAAAACTATAAACACCCCACTACCCCAAGTCATTTTCTAATAACAATCCCTTCTCTCTAGGTTGAATTATACTATTTTTGCTAGGATTAGAGCTTTTCTTCATTTATTTATTGAGCTACTTAGTTTTCTTTGCATCTAGCATGAAAGATTTGAGTAATTGGTATAAATCATTGACCTTGAAGCCATTAATGCAGAGATCAAATTCTCATGATCATAAATTGATTTCTTAGAATCCTTATTAGGTTCATTTGTAAAGGTTTCAAGAATAGAGGATAACTAGACATGTTACACTTGTTTGTTTATTTCAAGAGTAATGCATGCAAAATAATGAATCCTTTCTTATTTCTTATCTCATGGTCTATTGACTAGTTGTTTAAATATTTTGGGGCCTCTTGAGTGTTTTTACCCCATTTCATAGCTTTTGCAACTTTTCCTTGTATGCATTTTATGGATGCATACATGTGACCCAGATGTAAAAATTGCCCTAAAAATGGTAAACAATTGATATTAAATTCAAATATTAACAAACAGGCATAATGCACTCACATAGGGTCCATCAACATCTTCTTGAAGGTACTCTCAGATCTGGTATGCACGTCTCCTCTGCGTCTGAACTCTCTCCTTTGTGGCTGAACTCTCGCCATCTCTCTCAGCTCACAAGTCAATCGTGGTTAAAATTCACAAAAGCTCCACAACAAATGAAATAACCGTGTTGATTTACCCCCCTCCTTCGGAGGGGTATATATAGGTTCATTTTTATCCATTGCGGTGCCCTCTTGCTCGGCATGATGCCCTTGGGGCATGTTTCGATCACCGTGCTCATTCTAGCACATTATTCTACCTTTCGTAATAGTTATTTTTATTGAATAATTATTGTTACTAATTTTTCGCTATGCTAGGGAAATATTTTCCACCTAGCACTTGTTTCTTCTCCCTAGGAAATATTTATTGATTGTAGGAGATTATTCTCATTCTTCCATCTTCTAGTTAACCATCGTGATAATTATTTTTATTAAATAATTATTTATTGACTCAGTTTCTTCTTGCTAGGGAATTTTATTGTTGCCCGATGCACATTTCTTCACCACGGGGCACTCCATGTGTTTTTAAGTGATCTTCCATTCTATAAATTATTATTCGATTAAAAAATGTTGAAAATTGCAAAAATCATAAAATCATTCAAAAATAAAAAAAATTGTAAAAATTAAAAAAATTTGAAAAAAAGTGGTAAATAACTCATACGCAGCTTAAATCTGTGTCTCTCACATGACACTCATCTCGTATATTTCCAGAATTTTCACATGTTTTGAAATAATTACTCACAGATGATGTGATTGTACAATTATTTACAAAATCTATGCTACTTACTTCATCTATACTCTGAGGCACAACGAGTTACGTGCTATTGTTTCATTTTTCACACTGTTTTTTCAAAGAACCCATGTGTCCTCTATTCTTCTCCTTCCATGTATAATTTTCTTGGGGAATCATTTTAACCCTTTTTTTATCAAAAAAATTTGGGACTACCACTCAATAAAAAAATATTTGTGCAACTATCTTGAATGTTGTTTGTTTGAGTTTGTGTGTTTGTACTTATTTCCCTGTTAGATAAGTGTTTTTACTTCTGCTATTGCATTACATTTTTTATGTTGTATGCATTTGGAATTTTAGCAATGGACATTTGTTTTTATCTTATATTTTCATGTCATTTTACGATTATGTCGTATTCTTATATCTTTAATAAGAACCAATGATGAAGATTCTTAGCAAAATGATGAAATGAATATTGTCTTACATAATACTGGATTACAAGTAGTGAAATATCTCCCCTTCCTTTTATTAATATTTCTTCTACCTCCCTTCACATGAGGTTTACTCATTCATCCTCCAAATTTATGTACACTCATATCAATACAAATATCAGATATTTAGTGACTCATCATGCACGATCGTCGACTTATTTATTTAGTATGATGTGGAAGATGAGCAGTGAAAATGCACGTTGTATCATTATACATATCTCTCTTCATCGTTCGCTCTTACAAAAATTCAAACAAGATCTATTAATAAAGGAAAAGCTTGCACTCAGCAAACCTTCTCATGTCCTCTTCTTCATTCCTCCTTATTCTTATCTTTCACGTAGGGCATCTTGACCCTACCCATTCATTTAGCTCTTCTAATTTTTTCATTTTGATCTCCAATCAACCTCTTTCATCACCCCATCGACAGTCGAGGGGACATCCTTTACACTACTAATGGTTTTTCCACCTGTTCAAAAAAATTTATAGTCGTGTATGTTTGTATACTTTCTTTGAAGTGGCCTGCCTTATGCCACCCCAAAGATGTGAAAATGTAGACACTTGTAGTTTAATCAAAGAACTATTATTCTTAATATGGCACTAACTACTCTACTCCTCGCAAATTGACAACACCTCATCACTTAGGCCAATCTTACTGTATTTTTACGCCATCTTTTTGGTCGTATTCCTCATATAATTGACTAATCGGTATGATATATACTCTTGTTAGCTAAACCCTCTTCCAATCCCCTTCTAACCTGCTTCTACTAGCTTCCTAGGTTATCAATCCATTTAATTGGATTGAGTAAACCCCTCATAACTCTTTCAAACTCCTAATTTCTCACTAAATGTGATTAATTAGCCTAAACCTAGATTAACTAGCCTAATGCATGTTTAACCTCTTCTAGACCTAAAAGTGGTGTTTGTCTTATTCATTTGTCCCACATGCACAAAATTTTTCCCATTCTTGGAAATGGAAAAATATAAATACCCCACTACCCCAGGTCATTTTCTAAGAACACTCCCTTCTCTCTAGGCTAAACTATAGTATTTTTTCTAGGATTAGAACTTCTCTTCATTTGTTTATTGATCTAATTACATTGCTTTGCATATAACACCCAAGATTTGAGTAAGTGGGATAAACCATTCACCTTGAAGACATTAATGGAGAGCTCTCATTCTCATTGTCATAAACTGATTGCTTATAATCCTTATTAGTTTCATTTGTAAATCTTTAAAGAATAGAGGATAACTAGACATGTTAGGCTTGTTTATTTATTTCAAGAGTAATGCATGTAAAGTAATGAATCCTTTCTTATTTATTATCTGATGGTCCATTGACTAGATGTTTAACTATTTTAGGGCCTCTTGAGTGTTTTAACTATTATTTACAAAATTTCCTTGTACACACCAAATGTTACAGGTGACTTCCAAGGTTGGTTGGTGATCATCGCCACTCAACAAGAGTGTCAGTCCAAGAGGGGTTTACACTATGTTAAATGTTGGTTTCACAAGGAATAATTAAGAGAAGCATTTATCCTCATTATAAACATGTTCACCAAACCTAGAAGGGAACCACATACTCAAGAAAAAGTTTGACCATGTCGTTCTTAACCGTCAGGTCCATGGCGATGTCATGAATCATACAAGTTATGACGATAAACTAGAGCTTGGGATATTATTTACTTAAGATAGAAGGTGTTATTAAGCATAAATATTTAAGTTCATTCTAAGGTCTTATTTTTCTATGCTACAAAGAATCACACAAGAAGGGTATTTATACATGAATTTAATACTAGTGTGGATTGTTTCGTTTAGATTTGTTTATTACATTTTTGAGGTATGAAACAAAACACATAAATTATTTAACCATCAATTGCACACTCGAATTGGATTATAAGTCGTTAAATTTAATTTCACTTAACACAATATCCTACTTTTATAATACAGAACTTGGGATCAAAATAACAACCATGTTTAGATGAACATTTCCCTTAAACATTTGCATCTTAAAAAAATGTTAGAAAACATTACTAATAAACCTTTCAATACTTGGCAAACTCTTGAACTATCCTCTAAAATTTCATTTAACATATATATCCAACCCCCTTTTTACTATATGTAAATCTAAATAAAAAGAACACCTATACTTAAATGCACATTTCCTAAAGCACCTCTAAATCTAGAATCTCATAAACATTACAAAATCTCAAAAATAAACTTTATTATAACCTATACATACATACATACATACACACATGCGCGCGCGCGCGCGCACACACACACACACACTATGAACATACATAAATTACAATAATACATAATGAATTACAACTATGCCATTTTGCCATTTTATTTACATCCTACAAAACCATGTGAGAATGAAATCAGTGATAAATCATTGGCATGGCATCCACTTAAGTCTACCATTATTAACATTTTTTAGTTTTCAATTTACATAGTAATAATAAATTACACTCGAAAAGAGAAGGTTATAGATGTATATTCATTTCATTTCACTTCATTTTTTAATTAAGGAGAGACAAATAGATAGGGAAGAGAGAGAAACAATATTTTTTCAAAAGTCACATTTTACACAACAATCCATAAAAGAGAGTTTCATATAGTTGTTTATACGTATCAAAATAAAGTTCTTCCGTTTTATTGTCTTGCCTAGGGTCCTACGACCTTATTTACCATTTTTCTACTAGTTGCGAAAACATAAAATTTTGGCTCAAAGGCTAAAGAACCATGCTCAAAAAATGTCTTATGATAGGAAAATGCACAACGAGTAAGTTCTTACGAGTAATCCTATATACCAAGAATTCATAGGAACTGATGGAATTACAAACTGGTAATCAGTTTACAAATGGAAACAAGTTTTCTAGGGCTATCGGTCATAATTGCGCTAGTTGCAATAACACCCAATTTTAGCTCGAGGGCTAAGAAACCTCATCAAAAAACTAACTTTCAATGGATGTTCTCTCCATGGGAAGATTTATATGTGCCCTCCCATAAATGGGGAATTTGTTCGAGTTGACAGAACTAGGAAATGGAAAACGAGTTGCAAATGACGACAAGTTTTCCATAGCCACCAGTCATAATTGATCCATTTTGACCTAGTAAAATTATAAATGGAGGCTTAGAAAACCATGTTTCCAAACTATCTAGAAATGTGTTTTCCCCAAACTGAGGGTTCTAGGTAATTTTCTAGTTAAAATACTAGAGGTTTGTGAAGGTAGACAAGCATTTTGATGCTCAGGGTCCAAATGACGAGCCAAAATGAAACAAAACCTTTATTGAGGAGCAGAGAAGAAAGTGCAAATGGTAAAATGAGGTCAAACTAATGCTTGAGATGACCCTTTACATTACAAGGAACACATACAACTCTTGACATCTCTTTTACAGGGCTTAGAGTGTTATTCTACAAGTCTATGAAAAATTGCATTTTTCTAACTTTGCAAGGTGTATAGAAAAGGTTGTTTTAGTTAACTCATCTATCTCTCGATAATACCAACAAACACGAACACCAAGTTTTGACACCATGGTTTTATCACTACATAAGTTTGTGTTCGTGGCACAGATGAGGGTCAAATTGTAAGTCAATAACATAAATTACGAGGTGTTGTTTTGTTGATTGGACTACTTGTCTGGTTAAAATATTCAATTTTTCAAGTAGCTAATAGTTTAATAATTCTATTATCTTGTAAATGAGAAACCACTCATACAAAAATTATAAAAGATACAGGTAAGGAGACCATCCGTGGAGGGATGAATCAAGTAAAAATTGTGTGATTTGGTTATGTATCTCAAATAGGCATTTCGTTAAGTGCTTTCCACACATCAACCATTCCACCAATTTGAATTTTCTCGAAATATTTGATACTCGTTCCATGAAATAATTTGAGCATTCTCCTTAATGATCACATCCCAATAGACCACGTTGGGTAGATTATCTCCCCCTTTAAAATTTACCATTTTGTAGCGCCCATTGGTTCGAAGATATCCTCCTTCCACAACTCAATAAGAAATCCATATAGCTTGATCTACACTAGGACTTTTGACAAAATTTATTTCTTGGGATCAAATCCTTCATCACAAGTATGGATATAAAACTTGCCCCTCCCATAAGCCACAGGCCTCTACAGAAAGTTTCTTCTCTTTCTTTATCTTAATTGAAAATCAACAAGAAAATCCAGGGGGTAACAATCTCACCCCCCAATTTTTTGCAGAATCAACCTTCCAATGACGTTAGCCAATGCTCTAATTCTACTGCATTTGGGAAAAACATGCAAACTTGTCATTTAATTTCTGGTTCTTGGTTGTCACAGCGTGGGGCTATCACATGAAAATCCTACAAATATGGGATTATAACTTGAGAGGGGACAAGGTGGAGCCTTCTTTCCAAAGAACCATTTCCATGAAATCATTGCCCCACCTCCTTCTCTTAATTCCACCTACATTTCTTACCTCCATCACTTGTTCCATTGCACACACTGTCCATCGTTCCAAACATTTTTCATCTCTTTATACTTACCAATTTTGGTATGAATTGTACTAGCATATTTCCTAATCTTATATTCAAAAATTCTTTACATTCCTTCAAAATCTTTTAAATCACTTAGTCTCAAAAACAAAATAGAGAAAATCCTATTATCATGCTCGTAATTGTTCTATCTTGATGCCTAATCGAATATTTGTAGATCGAGAGTAGTGTTTTGTTGGGTAGAGAGCACAGAGACTAAGTTTGGAGAAGAGAGACCTTCCTTTTGCAAAGTTGTAATTGCTTCCTTCAATCGCATGATTGGTGGATTCCCGATCCATTTTTATGATTGTTTTCCAAATCCAAATGTTGTTTTGTCACACCCACATGGCTATTGGTCAGTAAACCATTAATTGTGACTGTAATTCTATTGGTTGATGAAGAATCGAGCCCTCTTTTGGAATGGATATTTGAGAAGGGACTAGTGTAGATTGTTAAAAAAATAATTATAAAAAAGTCCAGAATTGTAAAAGCGTTGAACCTACGTTTGCAACTATCCAATTACTGGTAAGTTTGCAATGTTGGCTGGGTTTCACCGTAAGTAAGTCCTCTGGATCTCAAATAAATTACATGTATTATTATGTAAGAAATATGAGAGGTCTGACGGTCATTCAAGGGGCCCATACGTGTGTTAGAGTGCTCATATCCCTTAGGCAGTTGCAATTATGTCTTCTGGAAGATGTCCTCAATCCCCATGCATAAATGGAAGCCCATGCTCTAACAAAATCTGGCCATTTAACCCACCACAAAAGCAATGAAAATTCCCCCATTTTCTTTTCTAATTTAAAAAAAAAAAATCCTTACATATTGGTTTATGGATAAGGAAAATGGTACAGGGTTCTATAAAGCTTTTGACAAAACAAATAGATTTTCCATCAGTGGTTAAATTTGACATGTATTTAGACAATTTTTTGGTTTTTAGATGTATTTTACGGTCAAAAAATATTTTCAACTGTAACCCAAGATGGGCAATATTTTTCCAAACCTGTCACATTGACGTTTGCATTTAAAATTCAACCATTCTTCATTTTTAATATAATCCAATATTAAAAGTAATGAGTCGAGACTTGGAAGGCAAAATTTACGGAGAGTGATGCGTTGAACTGTGAAGAGGCACAATGATTTACTTTAATTAACATATTTAATATTGGTATGCGTCCGTACTTAAAAACAAAATGACATTATTTGTTTGTTATTATTAATATTATCATTAAATAAAATAAAACAACTATATTGTAGGCCCATAGCATACAGAGTAGAAAACTGTAGGCATAGCACTATAGTACTATGAAGCTTGTGGCTCAAGGAATTTTCCTTTGTCATATCTACCTTGACTGTTATGATTCTTTAATCCATGATTTTTGAGTTACGACAATTATTCCTCTTCCACATTCTACCAATAGCTTACCCCTACTTCTGCGGCCTATTCATAAGGTTAGACAAACAGTTGCCTCCCATGAATAGGATTGGATTTATTCATGAAGTTATCATGAATTTACAAAGGGACGAGGTGTCAGGTTTTTTATCTTACATAATCATGGTTAGTGGAGACTTAAGGAAGAACCCTCTGTGGACATAAAAAGACCTAATAATTCTGTAGGATTGTTCACAAACTAAAAGCTTGAAACCATATTTACACACGGAATAATATTATATTTTCTGTATATACTGCTAATACATTGATACATATTAATAGGAGAGTCTACTTCTATTTTCACGGAGGTTGTTCAACAACACTCCTCACAAACTCCTATATACGTGAGTTGGTTGTATAACCAAATATCACGTATAAACAATATTAGATATAGTTGTTTAATATAACAACTATTAATCCTATATTATTAATATGAGTTATATTAACTCATCATTAATAATATTACAATTTACTCATATATATTATATTTGATAATATAGTTACACACATTAATAATAATGTGAACGAATCATTCCTAACATTCACCCCCTTAGTGTGAACATTATTAATCACTAATCTTCACTACCTTAATGTGAACACGACAAAGAACCATATTTGAAGAAGTTGAACCACCTCCTGAAAGCACTTCTTAGACTAGGTACAAACTCCATATATTATCTCTTTACCCTCGTAAAGGCGTAGTGTCGAGCCGAATTATGCAGGAATGCTCTCTTTCCTCTTTGGGTTATTGTGGGACTTTCCCTTCCTCCTTGGGCGCTCGAATTCTGAATCTCCAAGATCCATAAGCTTCACACTATCTGAATAACCATCCCTTGAGTCTACCTAAAAATCTTCTCTTGCTCTCAAAAGTGAGTATTCTGAAAACATGACTCCTCCAAAAATCTTTAAAAAGGGTTTATTCAACAAACCATCACACTGCAAACAGGAACACTGAAAATGAACTGAAAAAAGAAACCACACTGCACACATGTCACCAAACCATCTGTGCGGCCCCGTAATTGGTGACTGATGAGATCACTGATTGACCTCCTTCCTCCGTTTTCCTCCATCCTCCGATGGATGGCTGCTAATTTAGCCGGATGTGACAATGAGACTTAGTAACATGCTTTGAACATCGGATTCCACCAAAAATGCGTTCGTAAGGTAATTTTTATTTTATTTTTATTTTTTCAAACTTTTGACTTTAACTCATGATGATAATTTTACAAAATAACTATTAAAAATAAAACCTAAAATCACCTATATGACTCAAAACTTGACTCAACTTTAATTATTTACTGGAATTTAAGCGGACACTACCAAAATAACATACATATGACATGGAAAAGATGGTAGCGGCCAAGGATTTTGACAATATAGTGAGTAATACAAGGCAGTTGAAAACCCTATACGTATTAACTGAACATAGACCAAAAAAAAATTAAATGAATGGATATGAATACCTAGACAATGAATCGAGCATAGATGTTAAAGACCGAATCAAGGTAAAGAGAAGACACATGGATGTTCTTTCCAATGCATGCATTGCACTGCCGTGTTCAGAGTATGAATCGAGAGGTAAGTTTGAACAGTTGGAGTTTATATAACATATTGAAACCATGATCTGAGGAAAGAGATTCGGCGCAGATCCATACTGTGAATGCACGAGACATTTGATTAACTATGTTTGATTAAATGCCATTCTCAGATCAGATCTAACACATTGAATCAAGATAACTGGCAAGCTCTTGTGCATATAAATTCACAGACAACACAAACATGCAATTTTAAAAATTTTGTCGAGGCTTCAAATAATGGTATGCTTGATTCAACTTCAATATATATGATTTGGTAGACCGCAGAGGCACACATTGGTATGGATGTGCTCTGCGCAGAGATCGTAGCACTGTCCTGACCAATCACTATTTTACAGTTTACTCCTGAAGAAAAATAGTGAATCTTGATGTCGTCTGGTGAAATAATGATGAGTATCCTCGTAGCTGATTTGGAATATCAGGACTCTAATCAAATTTGTTGCAGATTCTAAAGTTTCTATCACCAAGCGAGCCGCTATAAAAACTGTGTCTAAACTTCTTGGTCGTGCATTTCTTACACATAAAAGAAAACACTAAACTAATAATCGTTCACCCTACAAAATTTATTTTCCATTGAAATATTGTCATCTACAGGGAGAAAACAACTACTTTCTCCCCTTGACTACACTCAAAAACTCATCATAGAAGGAGGATTGGTCGCTCTGATACCAAATAAAAGCTTGAAACCAGATTTACACACGGAATAATATTATCTTTTTTATATATACTGCTAATACATTGATACATATTAATAGGAGAGTCTACTCCTATTTTCACGGAGGTTTTTCAACAACACTCCTCACAAAATCCTATATACGTGAGTTGGTTGTATAACCAAATATCACGTATAAACAATATTAGATATAGTTGTTTAATATAACAACTATTAATCCTATATTATTAATATGAGTTATATTAACTCATCATTAATAATATTACAATTTACTCATATATATTATATTTGATAATATAGTTGTACACATTAATAATAATGTGAACACTAATCATTCCTAACACAAACGTGTATGATTCTAGGGTCCAGTTACGGGGGTTATCCCCGTAGACATTACCTGATGCCAAATTTGAGTTAGATGTGAAAGTTTGGTTAGAAAACTGATTTTATTACATTGTAGAGATGCCCTACGACGTCCTTGTTTTTGACTAAAACAAAGGTATTTAGGAAGCGTTTAAGGAGGCCATGCCTTTGATGAATATTTCTTTGCCTTCTCTTATGGAATGCAACAGTTGTTTGCTTTTGGTTTTGAGGAGTGGCAGCAATATTCAGATCTAGGGGCTCGTGAATGGAAGAGTTGAATACGAGTGGTGCATATTAGAGGAGATCCTTGACATATTGAGGTATAATTCATGGTTTCTTTGGGAATTTCAAAGTGGATGATATGCTTTGGAGTGGGGAAGTGGGTGTGCATAATGTCTCAGATGAGTCCGAATAGCAAGGACATCTCTTAACACTTTGGTCTTTGACTTTCGACCTTGGGCAGTGGTCGACGTCATTGGTGTGGTGTTGTTTACATTCAGGAATTGTGGAATTCTACAAGATATCCTAGAAGCGTGAGGAGTGTAGACTTCTGCATTTGCATAATGAAGGTTTGCTTTAAAACTGTGTTTCCCTGGTAGATATCCTCCTCCAACTGGTATGGTTATATACTTGTGTTGAAGTTTGGTGTTCTAAAATTTTTGATATCATGCTCCATTAATATCATAGAGAAAATATCCATGTGAAACTTTACCATGTGAAATGTCATTATAAATTTGTGAAGTACAGATTCAGTGCATTCAAAAAATTAAAAAAATTGTATTATATTTAATTTAGCTCAAAAAATATGAAGATGGGATAAACATTACGGTTATTAGAATGTACAAATCTCAAAATTAAAAAATGAAGGTCAAAAAGTAAAAATAAACTTCATGTACAAGATGATATTAATCAGGAAACCGTCATTAAAAAAATTCTTGATGGGTAGGGGTGACCGTCAAATTTAATCCCTGTTTTCCATATTAAAATAGTTCTTATTTTAAATCAAATTTGTCGTGAAATTAAAAAAATAAAATTCCTCAAAAATAATAAGATTTTCTAATTAAAATATGCATGGATCAATGTTTATTACTTCTAACGTTTTCTGCATTAACTTGGAATTCATACTTTAAGAGATTGTAGTGAATTCATATTGCTTATGGCAGGTTTGACATTATTTTATTCGGCAATTTTGTTTTTATTATAATGTTGATACGAGGGTGTTTAATAGTTTTATAGTAATTTCTCCATTGACTGGAATTTTAATTTTGCCGTTAGAAGAAAGGTAGCCTATTCATATTGATTATGGTAAAATATTTTAACTTGGAATGCACTGTTCATGTGAACATAATGATCTCAATAGTGTAGATGTAGAAAATTAGTTCAACAATTTTGGTGTTTTTGTATATGAAATCACGGTAATTTCAGTATCTAATAGTTGTGATTCCTTCATAGTTAGGTTTCTGTGTTCACTGTGAATTTGTTTTCAGGATTCATAAGAGAGGGATTAGAGTTCATAAAAATGGAAATGGAAAGGGCTAACCGTAAGAACATAAAAAAGCGAGGTTCGTTGTGCAAATTTACTAAGCTTGTAAGGCGGGCATAAAAATGGCATGAAGGCTTAGGAAGATGGAATGATTGGAAAGTCACAAGATATGACTCCATCGTTTATTATTCCATTTTAGAGTATATGTATACAGCTGAATTTCATAAGTTATAGCTGATTATTCCACGAGCATACAAATTATATATATATATGTCTAAGGACAGAAAACAATTTTGTAGTCAGTGGAGCCAGAGGAGCAAGTGAAAGTGCTGGTGGGATCGTCTTTGGGATAACTATAGGCCATGGGGCACTGGTTCTTAAAGATCATGGAGTAACTGGTCGGACCGCAGTTGTCGGCATTTGCACCGGTGCAGCAATACTCGTCAGTGTGAAAGGCAGAACAGGCGCTGTTGCAGCCTCCAGTGACCTTCAATTCTGCAGGGCAAATTGCGTTAATGTCAGTGTTGCAGTTAATGGTGGTGCACTGCCCGTTGGAAGGAGCGAAGGAAAGGGGAATGTTGAAGCCGTCGACGAGGGAAACGTCATAAAAATCCATGTTCTGATATTGGTTGAGCGCATACTCTGCGAGCGTGGCAGGGACTGCTCCAGAGCCTTGGCAGCTGAGTAAGCCACCACAGTCGCCAGTTTGGCAGCTCCCTCTCCCATTTCCATCGAAAGAGCAGCCAGTCCGACCCCAGAATCTCCCCCCTGTTGTGCCCGCTGCAACGTCCACGCTCCAGGTCTCGCCAGTCTGGAGTTGCTGCCCTCCGCCAGGGGTTCCTGCGGCCCAAACTGTGTACTGGCACTGGTTTGTTATCTCAAACTTAGCTGCTCCACTCTCTACAAGACACATAAAATTCACAATTATCAAATCGTATGAAGCTCATTTGGGAATGAATAGATATATGAAGAGTCATTTCTGTTATTATTATTACCTTGGACATATAGAGATACGGAGAGTCCAACCAGAAGCAGAAGAAGCCCAAGACCTGATACTGATGTTGCCATTATAAAACTTAGTTGCTCCCAAGAGATAGAGATAGCTAAATGTAGGAGGATGATATGTGTTTAAATAGAGAAGAGACCTCCGCAAGTTACGCCCCCGACTTTCCAAAGCCACGACTCCAGTCTTCACCGCCTTATCTTAGGGTTTGTCAGCATTCAGATTTTGTATTTAAATTGGCTTCGTCTCTTAAGCTGATGGCACCGTCCCAAGCTAATTCCCATCCTATTCCCTAATAAACGACACAAAAACGGCCATTTCATCAAATGCAAAAGCATGCGGGATAGACCAAACTACCGCAATGTATACACGACATTTCCAATTTCCTGGCTTCCAGAGAGCCCTCCTCCTACACAAAATATATAGTTTTATTATTCTCACTTATTACACTTGTATCGTTGTTTTATCTAAGGATTAACATGGAAAGTAGGGGTGGACATTTGTGTAACAACGAACTCCGAAAGGAGACTCTTCAAATTATTCGATCCTAGTTTTACAACTATCAAATGCATTTGCTAGAATATTGAAATGGCCAAACCAGTTTTGTGCATATCCTACAATCATTGGAGTCCATGAAACCTAATTCCTTCTGTCCATTTTGTCAAACAATTCACATGCTTCATCCATGCTTCCACATTTTACATACATTCTTCAATGACACTTACAACTACAACATCTTAGGAAAATCCCCTCTCCCGTATGCATTGGTCAATGGTCACACTTTGTTTCATACATCCTCTTTAGGCACAGGGAGGGAGTATTGTAGCAGAGGTGATTTGATCAAGTTGGACACCTTTTGGTTACATTCAACAAAATAGTGTCAATGCTTAATGATGATATCCAAAAGGCCTTACCATTCTCCACGTCATGCCTAGAACCAATCATAGGGGTGCCTATTGCTTGAAAACTTGCCGTAGCCGATAGATTTAATTTTTTGGTAAAAGAAGAACATGTAATCTCAAAATTAATCAAAACAAATAATAATGGAAAAAGGAATTTATAGGTAACAACATAATTGGTAGATGTCTGGGAGAAGTGCTTCAGTCAAAGGAAGGAAGATGCTATGTTTAGCATTAGGAGGAGGGTATGAGAAGAGTAAAGGAGTTGATTTTATTGTACGAGGTGAGTGTTAGGAGGAGACACTTTTATTTAATTCTAAGAAATATTTGTTTTTTCTATGTTAATAAACATTTAAATTATCTTATTTGTAGTTCTGTTATAGGTAAGAAGAGACATTCAGGAGAAGCCTAGTTCTAGATCTATAAAAAGTATTTTTACTATATTTAATTATTACTTTTTAAATTTCCCTTGAAACATAAGAATCCAGCCCCCTGAAAGAAGAAGTGGGGCATGTGATGAATACTTATAGGTACATGTTTGTTTGCGGAAGTTTCTTTCCTAACTATATTAGTAGTAGAGAAGTTTTACCAGTTCGGTGCTTGGATACTAAGTTGTGAAGAAGTGGACACATCAAAAAACTATGGGAAGCTTTTTAATCATGCACCATTTGTTTATGTTCTTCTCATTTCATTAAAAAATCATCGTATGATCAACAATAGGGATTTGGGTGGCTTAATATGTAAACATGTTTGGTATTGGGTATTTGTTACAAAGTTGAAAGTTTATATATCTAATAAATAACACAAACTTTCAAACTATATATATATATTAGATATAAAAAAAATATGCGGCGGCCAACAAATGTATATAGTCCCCGTTTTGTTTTGTTGTGTTTGGCTGAATGTTATTAAACAATGGTGGATTTATAATGGGAAGGTATTTGGTTTGGTGGGGGCTCGGCCGCCACTCACTGTCCGTACTAATAACACAAACGGGGGGTGGGGTCGGCGACGCCCCCCCCCCCATTCCCCACTTTACTAAAACCCACTATGCGGCCACACTCCATGCGGCCAACAATGACTATGGCACATAATTTTTTTGTTTTATGAGTTTTTTATATAAACATATATATATATATATATATATAGTAACATCATTATTAATATTTTAATATTAATCACATTAATAAAAATAACAAAATCATGTCTATTTGATTTCTTTTTTAAAATAAACAAATAAACGAAAATAATAATAAGTTTAATATATATATAAGAAATTTGAAAAACATTTGTATATATAATTAACTTAATAACAGTTACATTTAACTAGGAATGCATATACACATTTATACACTTATATAAATATATGTTTTTTTTTTAATCCATCTAAGACTAAACTTGAGAGAATAATAATATTTCTTACACAACTCTATCCATTTGGTAAAAGGGAGATTTTTACTCATTCTAAAAATGTTAACACACTACTTCGTTTCCTTCAACATGACTAGAGTGCAACTAAAATTTAAATGCTTCATTACATCTTTCATTCAATAAAACAAGAGTAACTATTCATTTTCCTCCATAAGATAAGTAGTTCCTTCCAACAAAGTATACAATAAAAGCTCTTTATCCAAACAACTAAATCACAATAATTTGGGATGAATAAAATATCCAAGACTTCCTTTCAATCACAATTTTTTATAGAAAAAAGACATCTATCTTTCAACTTTGAATAACATACAAGTGAAGGAGAGTTTCATTTCAACCAACTTTGAATAACGTTGTTCCTTTCACTATAATACTTTCAAATTTGAATAAATGAATGTACAAGAGTTTTTTCTAAGTATACAAGGGTTACAATATTTTAGTCTATATGAGGATAGTGAAATGAACAAATTACAACATAAGGAATATCAACAAGGCAAAAATGTAAGTCTACATTTGCATGTCTTCTCCCAATTGTAGCTTCAATCCTGCACTCTTTAATCTTTCAAAAACTCCGATCACCATACAAGGAAAAAGGGGTATAGGCGACGGTCTCCGCCCAACCTATCATCCAATAAGGGGAGAATCCATCCCCTTCTTGGCCACCGAACCCCAACCAAAGAACATTGAGGGATCTTGAGAAACATTTGAATTTTTTTTTACAAGAATGGCTTCCACAACAAAAGGTAGTTCACAAAATAACACAGAAAATAAAACATACAAACAATCAACAACTTCCCAACAAGCACAAAGGCTTGGATACAACAAGCTAACAAGGAGCAATGGATATGGGCACCACCTCCTTTTTCCTCCCAAGTGAAGTAGAATTTTAGCCCAAAGCCTCCATGTGCACAATACAATAACAAAGCATCCTTATCTCTCCCTTGCAAGTATGCAAAAATATGACCATGGTTTCCTTTTCACTCCCCATAGGTGAAACTCCCAATCACACTCCCTTTGAAATGAATGCCTCAAATATCCCTTTTCCCTTCCTAATGGTCCCATAAATCCATCACCCACACCCAACTTAAGGTAACTATCTAACCACACAAAATTAACCACATTCACAATACTCATACAAACTTAACAAGCACAATTTTTCACATATACAAATATAATAAGAAAAACAAAAAAGGTGGAGAGCCTACCTCTCCACTAACCTTCCATGAGAACTTCACTCCAAATGTTTTGACACCTTCAATCCAAACACACTCCAAAATCAACTCCAAAAAGCTCCCAAATCCAAAAGTGCAAGAGAAAGAAAATGAAAAACCTCAAATCCATCAAATTCCATCAATAAATAGAAATGGGATGTGAAGATGATGAAGTTTCTCTATGTAGGCTGCCACTTCATCATCCCTCCATTCCAACACACAAGTCAAACATCATGCCCAAGAAAATAAACGAACAGGTAAGACATATGAAAAGACCACATGACACTCAAACTTGCACACCAAGTGTACCAAGGACAAATTAACTGTGGTAAGTAGGAAAATGTTATTATATTCACCCTTTTACACTACAAAATGCATAAATAAGTCAAAAATTAACTCCCCATACCATAGGTAGGGTTGTTGGGAGAATTTAAGAGGCATGGGACAATCTTAGCTTATCCCACAAGCCTCCAAAAAGGTCTCCCAAAGAAAAATACTAATTTTAAAGTTGGGAAGGGGTACATACATAAAATCTAACTTAAATCTAAACCGTATCCACAAGATTTCAAGGACCATATACCCTCATAACTATCCAATTGTCACATCTTTATTTTAGTTAACAAATTAAGTTGGATTGGCTTAATTAAGACACTATTAATTGTTAATAAAGTGACTTTAATTTCCAAAAATGAAAAACATAACTCAAAATAAAAACACACACAAAATTAAAAGAAGAGAACACTACCCCCATTGCCACACATGTGAGTTCACCCCCTATTATCTCTCGAAAGTGCACCCTTGTTGAGAGATGACTGTAGGGGTTCTAAGCTTGCTTTGAATCTCTCACTTTTGTAGATACAATGAAAAACCTTAGGTTTGTGGGTATACCTATTGTTGAGGCGAGTATTTGATATTAAGGTTGGTTCCTTTTTGATGTATCTTACACTAATTTTTATGGGTTTTGAGGGTAAAAAGATGACAGTAAATGAATTAAAAATGGGGTGATACACCAAACTTGTTGAGGGCTTTGACTGAGTACATGCACAATCACATTGAGAATGAATTTTAGATGCACAAACCAATAGTTTTCAATAGAATATTAAGGTAAAACACTTTGTGTATTAAGGGAATGAGTCACACCAACACAATAAGATAAACATGCACACTAATATTATGCAGAAATTACTAAATTTGCAGCAAGGTAAGATGATTAATTAGGGAATTTGACATTCACATGAATTAATGAGATATACACACCACTGCAAGTAATTAGAAAGGTAGAAATCAGTTCTCATTCAAGGGGCAAAATTAGCAAAATTTTCTTTAGCACTGTTGGTGCTCAGAATTGTCTTGCCCCATCCGTGCCTTTGAAAAATTATTCATTCACAGCCTCTGTCATTTTATCCTTCCCCGTATGGTGCTTGGTCGATCTTATTACAATTTTTAGTCTGCTCCTAGGTCGAGGATCATGTATGGGTCTTAATTTGTCTCATGGTTCCTTTGTTCCTCTGAAAAGCTCTATATTTTGAGTCTCCCGTGCTTTGTTCCTTCAGATCTTACGTTTTCTTGTTTTCTCCATTTTCCACAGTCAAGATCTGCTATCCCTGGTGTTTTTTCCCTGAATACTCGAAGAGAAATGAATTAATGTGTCCCTAAGGATCATTTTTGAGCCTTGAATCAGTCTAAATTCTTTGTCCTTAAAGAAAACCTCATTTTTTGGATTGAATGGATGTTTCTTTGTGTTTTACGGTTTGACGGGCATTTCTCCTGGTCATATTTGCATCATTTAGTTAATAGGGAAACATGGCATCCTTAGGTTGGATGCGGCTAGGCTAGACACTTCAAAAATTCTATAAAAAGCGTCAACTTTAAAATGTGTCCATGTGGAGGAACAATGCTCGTTTGAGAATCAACTTTTTAGTTTGGCTTTGAAGTAGTACCGGGAGGACACATGGAGGGTTGGTAGGAAAGAGACACGTGGAGGGTTCTGCTAGGTTCCCCATACTTAGAAAAATTTCAAAAGGTTTTCAGGAAGTCTAGGACACGTGGAGGAATGACACTCATTTGAAGATCTACTTTTGGGCTTTGCCATGGAGTAGCGTCGGAAGGACACGTGGAGTCTTCCACTGCTTTCCCATACTTAGACAAATTTTAATGCAAACAGAAATAGTTTGGCGGAACAGGACATGTGGCAAGCTTGCACTCATTCATGGTCTCCAATTTGGGCACCATCTTGAAGTTGCATCATGGAGACATGTGGAGGAACCGCGCATGTTTGGGGACTTGCCCTTAAGTTTCATTCTAAAGAAGTGCCAGGCTAACATGTGGAGGCCTCCGCTCACTTTGCATTTTACTTAGACTTTTCAATGGCCAAAAGGAGAATGCCTCGGAGCATGACAAGTGACACCTTCCGCTGAACTTCAAGCCTTCAAACAAATTTTTCTAGAGCAGGACACATGGTGAGCCCGCGCTCATTCAAGATATCAAATTTTTGGGATTGCCTCAAGGTGCGCCATGGTGACATGTGGCCATTTGAAAAGTCATAGGGGGTGGAGAGGTAGACCATCGGAGGTAATTCAAACTTTTCACCTCTTTGCTTCATAAATTTTAAAATAGCAAAAATGGACTATGAGCCTGATTGGAAATAATCAATGTTTGGCCCCAATAAACAGTGGAGGTGCGGACATGCGGAGGAAAATTGGAAAATTTATTTTGGAGAAAAAATAGTTAAAAGTAAAAGGGGAAGCGTAGTTCTGTTGGGACCCACATTGGGACACGTGTCATAAGTATTCTTCAAGGGCGGAGCTGCGGGGAAAACTTGGAAAAATTTCCTTTATCCAAAAGAGAGTCAAATGGAAGAATTTCTCCGCATTTCTTTTGGGGCCCACCTCAAGACACATGTCAGGCCCATTTTCAGAGGTGGAGGTGCTGAGAAAAATGGGATTTTTTTCCATTTTTTCAAAAGGGTCAGAAAAGGTCAAAAGAAGCCCTCGAGCCTATTTTTACATCTTTCAAGTGGAAGGCCCACATTCAAAATCAAAGATCAACAGCTGCTGAGTGTCCAAATTTGATTTTCCCTCCATTTTCTCTGTAAAGGTCATGGACGTGTGAATCTTCATGATTTCTTATTATTTTCTACACACCAAGCAGAGGAGTGAGTTAATTTTGATATCTAGAGTTTTGTGGAGGAGATCTAGAGGTGTCTTTTGCCATTAAAGCAGTTTGACTCCTAACCCGATCTAGTTTTCTATTTTTCTTCTCCTGAGCACGCAAGGGACTAGATTTGATTGATATGGGGTGGAAGTGGTTGGAAAATGGATGGAGGCATGTTTTTCCTGAGAAAGGAGTTGAATGCAGGAAGAAATTGAAGAGATTTTCCCTCGAGCACCTGGAGACTTTTACAGATCTGATTCTGTGAATCACGAAAGAATCATGGCAAACATTGGTGCATTTAAAGTTTTTTATTTTCAGAGGAAGTGGCTTTGTTGTAAATGCTATAAAGGGCACGAATTCATTGTGTAAATGGTTGGGAGTTTTTTGAAATATCAGGACTGATTTTCTCTAGCAGAAAAAACTTAACAAAGCCCATCCATTTTGAGAAGCCGTCTAGAGAAGCTTGTATATCTCTCTTTGTGTCAAATTTGATCATTTCAAGGTGGTTGCAAGTGTACAACCATTGAAAATCTTTGAGATTGTTCTGGAAACTTTCCCTTGCTGATAAATTTGATCAAACTTTGAGTTATTCTGTGTCAATCTTGAGTATAGTGTATTTATTTAATTTTTGAATGCATACGAGTAGTTTTTCTTGTTTCTATTGCAATCTTGCACCAAAATATAGTCAAATCACATAGGTATCAGTCCTTTTGATAGTTTAGTGGCATCTATAATTTCATTTCTTGGAAGAGCCTTCATCTGGGAGTGGGATAAATAGTTTAAAATCACTTTTCTTTCGTTTTGTTGATACAAATTCTCTGTAAGCCTCTGGGTGTACCTCATGCGTGACTTGGTTTAAATCTTGGTGCTTTATTGTGTCCTCTGACTTGAGCCTTCATGACAGAATCCCATAGGTTGTGTGAAAGAGTGCTGATCTGGGCCTCCATTGAAGCACATATTCTAGTTGAGGAAATAGTTTAAATTTTTGTGGCATTTTGTTGATTGAATCTTCCCATTTTTCATTAGTTCTCAAGGATCTAGTGAGTCAAGTCCATCTTGTCTCTCCCCTCCCACCAAAATTCATTTAACAATAGCCAATCCTACCCATAATACCCTTGTTTGTTATGTGTGTACACAAATGCATAATCTTTGTTACCAAAACATGTAGAAACAATTAGGGTCTCAAATGTATTTAGTAACCTTTAACTTGCTATGATAATATCTCCATAATCTGGAAGTGACAACTTGTGAGAGTCAGATTTTGTGTGTTAATCATATTTTCCCCAAGGCCTTCTCTATAAAATTTATGCAAAAGAAAGGTACCTGTATCTCCTTTCAAATAAAAAATGTTACAAAATAGGTTCTCTTACCTTGGTTGAAAGGCACAACCTAAAATAGTTAGGATAAGATGACATCCTTTTGAGGTGTTATCCATCTCTCCACAAATCCAAGTAACAAAGGGACAACTATATTTCTCCCTAGCTACAAAACGACATACATTTATGATCTATCTACCTCTAAGCTCCCTGTTGAATCTATGTTGCTGCTTGGTTTGAAAAGGAGAACAAATTTACGTACCAGCACTTGTGGCACTATTTTCAGGGACCCCTAGTCAAGATCAAGAACTTGGTAAAACATTTCTTGCATGTTCCATGTGTTATGTGCAATTTTGTCCATTTTTACACCTACTACACTAGCTTTCCTTTGATACATCTGGGTGAAGAAAGGTCAGAATCTTTCCATTTCCACTCTCTTGCATTGACAAACACTTGACAGATCATATTTAGTGCATTTGCACAAATAATGTGGAAATCCTTAGTGGTGACTCCCTATTGATTTGATTTTGATAAGGACCAGTGTCTTAAAACTCTGTCAAGGTTAGATTTATTACTAAAATTTACAAAGCTAGAAGGAAGAAGGTCTTTCTTCATTAGGGATCCTGCTAGGACACTATTTCAAGAGCTAGGAAAAGCAAAATTAGAAGGAAGAAAATCCTGGAGAGTTGTGGGAGAACAACAGACAAGAAAGGGGATCTCCATTGATGAAAGTGATCAGCCCATCATTGAAGACTTCCATTCAAGTGACTCTGAATCAGGTAGCCTCTTTGTGGAATTGAATTCTCTAGCTGGGGAAGGGCCTTCATTTGATTTTGAAAGATTTTCTTCACATTCTGCACCCGTCTTTTCTAAAGTAGATAGGGATTTCCAAGAAGCAAGGCCTTTGGGGGATCTCCATTTTGAAAACTACACTCCTGTGTTCCAAGGACCCTCTACCCATCATCAATTTGTCACCCCTCCAAGATCACCTCCTCGAATCAATATGGCTCAACCCAGACCTCCATTTTTTATAAACACCTTTGGACCTAATTTTTTTTTGGGAATGACTGGTTATCCAAATGCAGTACCTCAAGATGTAAGGAACAAACTTCCTAAGTTCTAGGGAAACAATGCCATAACTGGTGACCAACATCTAAAGCTCTTCTTCAATATGATGGAAGATTTTGAGATTGAACATGAAGATGTGTACATCAAGTTGTTTGTCCACACTTTAGAGGAGGATGCAAAGGACTAGTACAAAGCATTTCCAGATAAATCTATTGATTCTTGGGCTGATATGAACAATGCATTCAGATTGCAATATGGTGATAGGACTAACCCTAGGTTTCTTCTATCAGAGTTTGAAAACATCAAGAAGAATCCCAATGAGTCAGTACATGATTTAAAAACAAGGTTCAATAAGACCTTGAGGAGATTGTCTGTCAGGATAAGGCCATGTGATGAATCATACTTAATCAAATATACTGATGCATTTCATAAAAAGGTTGTTTACTACTTGAGGTACAAGAACCCTACCAACTTGAGGCAAGCATTCACTATGGCCCTAAAAATAGAGAATAATATCAAGGCAATAGGAAAACCTCTTACGAGGGAAGATGTAAAACTCATTAACCCAGAAAAGCCTCAGACAAGCATGGTTACTGATTTGGAAGAAGTTGTGAAGACTTTAGCTGGGGCTATCAAGGAGATATCCTACAAGCTAGCCTGAGGTTAGAAAGGAGTTGTGCAAAGTTCACAAGGACAACACAAGCAACAGGGCCAATAAAGATTTACAAATCATCAAAAAACTGATGACAGAGGAAAAGGAGTTGTTGGATTTGGGAATAGGCAGCCCCAAGGCAAAAAAAATAGAATGGTGCCAGATTATTTGGCTGCCAGAGTTGTTGTTGTGGAAGAGATAGAAGTAATTGATTGGTGTGATAGATGTTTCATGTCCCATGATCCTTGTGAAGAAGATCAGCAAGAAGAAAATGCAACTGATGATAAGAGTGATGATGATGTTTGTATGATGGGATGCTCCACTAGCTCAAAACAAAGGGAAACCTCAACTGAGGTGATAAGTGCCAGAACTGTTGCCACTTTTGGGACTGCATTCATAGAGTACATATTCTCCCTCCCTCTCATACTTTAGAAGTAGATAATGTACAAGATTTTGAATTTCCCAATAATGAATTTGAATATTTAAGGGCTTTAATGATTAAAAAGTATGATGTAGGAATCCCATCTGAGGAGGATGGGAAATTATTAATGAAAGTTGTTGTGGCTCAAGAGAAGGAATATAGCATAAGAAGTAAGGTTGTCAAAGGGGCAGGGCCTCAGTCCAAGCCAAAAGATCCCTTACTTTCTAACATTCCTAAAGAGGATCCTAAGAAAGATCCATTTGCCAAAGCCCTGCAGTTCCAAGCAAAAATCATACCCCTCCTTTTCCTCAAGCTATCAAGAATCCTGGGCCACCCAATGAATGTATCAGCTTTCCTTCCAATATTGCCTTACCCAAGAATGTCCCGTATGACATTGCCCAAGTTTTGAGTCAAATCAAAGTCTCTATTCCAATTGTTGAGTTGCTTAGGATTCTTGAGCACAAGAGGAGAGAATTTGCATACTTGGGATTGAGTGAAGAGAGGACTGTCTTAGGGATAAATGTGAACATTGTGGAGAATCCTCTAGCCATTGAAGAGCCTGAGACACCATTAGCATCAAAAGAGTTAGTTAAACCACCTGAGGTTTATTTGGGGACATTTTTGGTAGACTCTCAGCTGAATGTGGATCCATTCTTCACTACTTTGATCATCAAGGATAGGCTGCTCCATAACTGCATGTTTGATTCAGGGGCATCATGTAATGTCATGCCTTTGGAGGTCATGAATGAGCTGAATATTAATGTAACAACAACATATGGGAAGTGCACTACCATGGACTCCAAAGAGGTGCCAATAGTGGGATGTGTGAAGGGTTTGGTGGTGTAGCTTACAACCTACCCATGTAAAAATTTAAAGCTTGATGTTGTCATAGTTGATTGCCTAGCCAAGTGGGGTATGTTATTTTCAAGAAAATGGACTGCAAGTATTGGTGGTAGTGTACAAATGGACATGTCTTATGCCACCATCCCAGTTTAGGGAAGCCTTTTCAGGTTAAATGGGGAGAAGAAAATGTTACACCTTATTGAGGATCCCAATAATGTGTCCTATGAAGTATTGTATACAAATGTTGATGCTGACAACTTTGTGGGATTTGTTAATGGAAAAGAGAAAAAGATTGAGGAGTCTAAGTGTCTTGAGTAGCTCATCTCTCCTTGGACTTTATTGTTTGATGGAGCTTGCTCAAAATTTGGAAATGGTGTCAGTGCTGTCCTAATTTCTCCAATCCAGGAAATGTTTTTTTTTTCCTTTAAACTCAACTTTGAGTGTACTAACAATATTGTTGAGTTTGAGGCATTGTTGTTAGGTTTAAGAACTGATTGGAAGTATGGTGTTAGGGACATAATTGTCAAAGGAGACTCAGAGTTAGTTATCAAGCAAGTCAGAAAATTGTATGCCACAAAGAATCAATGACTGAAACAGTACAAGCATACATTTTGGGACTTCATTGAGATGTTTGACTCCCTCAATATTGTGCATCATGACAGGAGGTTCAATGACTTGGCAGATGAGCTTGCAGTGTTGGGGTATCGGTTTGACAGTTTTGCAACATCCCCTTATTGTGAATATGAGGTGGAGGTAGTGACAAGACCCTATGTCACTGACAATATAAAACATTGGTAGGTTTTTTATGATGAGGCTCAGGTCAGAAGGTTACTACAAAATGATGGAGATTTTTCCTGATCAAAACGTTGATTGGGAGCCAACGGTCTGTACAACAGAGGGGAAGGAAACCTTATTTGGAAAAGGCGTCATCTAGCTAAATACCAACACCATTCCTAGAGGGTTGGTTGCTCTTGAATTGAATTTTGATAATGCCGACTGCATTATTAATAGGCATATGGCAGCCTCGAGGGATGTTGAGGATCCTGAACTTGGCATGAAGGAGAAACCAAGGAAGATTTGGTTGGGAAGCAATCTCAGCAAAGATGAAAAGTAGTCATACATCCAGTTGTTAAAGAAATACCAAGATTTCATGGCTTGGACCTATTCTAAGCTCAAAGCATACAGATAAGACTTGTTCTAGCATGAGATTCCCTTGGAGCCTAGTGTAAAACCTTTCAGGAAGAACCAGAAGCCAATTAATCCTCTATTATGTCTCAAAATGCAAGAGGAGCTGAAGAAGCTAAGGGATGGAGGAATTATCCAGCCCAAAAGGTATTCTTCTTGGGTTACCAACCTAGTGCTAGTAAAAAAGAAGAATGGTGACATCAGGTTGTGTGTGGAATTCAGGAATCTAAACAAGGCCTCAATGAAGGAAAACTATCCTTTACCTAACATGGAGCACATGCTGCAGTTGGTGACTGGTTCTGAGTTGCTTTCTATTTTAAATGGCTTCTCTGGTTATAATCAAGTCATGGTGAAAGAATTAGAAAGGATCAAGACAACCTTCACTACTCCATGGGTAACGTATGTATATGATAGGATGCCCTTTGGTCTGATGAATGTTGTAGCCACTTTTCAGAGAGCAATGGATGTTGGTTTTGCTGGTTACATCAATGAATTTATTATCATTTACCAAGATGATGTAATAATGTTTTCAAGAAGGAGAAGTGGCCATTTTCTGCACTTGGAGAAGATTCTGATCAGATGTAGGGAATATGGCATCTCACTCAATCCAAAGAAATGCCATTTTGGAGTGCAGAAGGAAAAATTGCTAGGTCACATTGTGTCATAGGAAGGAGTGATGATTGATCCAGAAAGAGTGGAGGCCATCAACAAAGTCCCAATTCCAAGAACCAAAAAAGGAATTCAGTCCTTCTTTGGGAATATAAACTTCACTAGAAGTTTTATATCAAACTTTGTTGAGTTGACTATCCCAATCACTTCCATATTAAAGAAGGATCAGATCATCAAATGGGAAGAGGCTGCCATCCAAGATTTCAATGGAATCAAAGAGGCATTGAAGCATGACCCTGTTTTAGTAACCCCAGATTACAAGAAATATTTTTAGCTATTTTCATTCGCTTCAGAAAACATTATTGCTTCTGTCCTGCTATAGAAGGATGATGAAGGGGTTGAGAGGCCCATTGCCTTTTTCAGTAAGGATTTGCAAGGAGTAGAACTGAGATACACCATCATGGAAAAGCAGGTATTTGCCTTGGTCAAAGTAACAAAGGTTTTCAGGCCTTATATTTTAAGTTCAAAAGTTGTTGCTTATGTTCCCCATACCATGGTAAAATACATCCTGTCAAAGATGGAAGTCTCAAGTAAAAGATAGATGGGTGAACAAATTACAAGAGTATGATATGGATATCCAAACCATGAAGTTGGTGAGAGGTTTGGGGTTAGCTAAGCTCATGGCTAAGAGCAACTTGCAGACCATTAAGGTAAATGAGATTGAGGATGAAAGGGTAGCTTTTTTTGAAAGATTGATGAGTTCTGAGTGGTACAAGGATGTGATGTTCTATCTCAGACACTTAAACTACCCTGAGAATTTGAATAAGAACCAGAAAAGAGATCTTAAGTTGGCTTCCCAGAAATATGTCATTACTAATTTTTTGTTGGCATGGAAGAACCCTGAGGGAGTCCTCTTAAGATGCATCACTGAAGATGAGACCCCCAAAATAATTGTTTATCTTCATGGAGGATTTTGTGGGGGGAATTTTGCTGCAAGAGTCACAACACATAAGATCCTAAGGGCTGGTTATTGGTGGCCAACTCTTTTCAAGGATGCAACCATGTTGGTCAGAATATGTGAGAGTTGTCAGTGCTTCTCTGGAAGGTTGAAGGCTTCAAGCTCCCTACCTTTGTAGTCTGTATCAATTGAAGCCCCATTTAAGCAATGGGGAATGGACTTCATTGGTGAGAGTTCAGACCCTTCAAGTGCTAGCCATAAGTGGATTCTTGTAGCCACTGATTACTTTACCAAGTGGGTGGAAGCAATCCCCACCAAGAAGGCTACACACCAAGTTGTCATGGATTTTGTGCTAAATACTATTATTTGCAAGTTTGGAGTACAGTCAAAATCATAGCTAATAATGCCATGAGTTTCAAGGCTAGACCTCTGGTAGAAATGTGTACAGGATATGGGATTCATTTGAAATATGCCTCTAATTATAATCCCCAAGGAAATGGACAAGTTGAGTCCAGCAATAAGAATTTCCTAAAGATTATCAAGAGAACCTTGGAGTTGAACAAGAGAAAATGGGTGAACCACTGAAGATTGTTGTCTGGGCTAATAGGGTCACTGTCAAAAGAGCCACTGGAAATAGTCCATTTGAGTTGGTATATGGGACTCAGGCCTTACTACATCTGCATATGTAATTATCTTCATATCAGTTCATTCAACAACTGGAAGATCAAGAAGTGAGTCCTCATGATGCCCGCATCAACCAGATTGTTGAGCTTGATGAAAAGAGGATGCCATCTCACCATGGGCATATAAAGTTTAGAGAAAGGCTAAAGAAACTGTTTGATAGGAAGGTTACTCCCAGAGCCTTCAATATTGGAGATCTTGTACTACTATCGGATAGCAGGCATGAGGATAAGGGCAAGCATGACAAGTTTCGCTCACTGTGGATGGACCCTTACTCCATTGACATCAGAATTAGTGAACAAACCTTCTTCTTGAAGGATCTAGATGGTGAATTGCTCGAAATTCCTATTAATGGAAAGAATTTGAACCATTTCTTGGATTGATTCCTTTAAATTAAGGTAAACACCTCTTGTACAATGTATAGTCAGTTGTTTGTTTCCTGTTTTGTGTTCTAGTTCATCGTGGTCCTTGGTGACCTATTTTTGCTAGCTTCTTTGTTTTTTTCGGAGATGGCTCTATTGCTCTACCCTGCAAAGATGACTCCACTACCCAATGGATATTTTGGCACTCGTAGGGAGTGCCCATCCCTGAGTCAGAGCCAATGTTGGTGCTCATAATTATCTTGCCCCATCTGTGCCTTTAGAAAATTATTCATTCACGGCCTCTATCATTTTATCCTTCCCCATATGGTGCTTGGTCAGTCTTATTGCCATTTTTAGTTTGCTCCTAGGTCGAGGATCATGTGTGGGTCTGAATTTGTCTCATGGTTCCTTTATTCCTCTGAAAAACTCTATATTTTGAGTCTCACATGCTTTGTTCCTTAAAATCTTGCGCTTTCCCGTTTTCTCCATTTTCCACAGTCAAGATCTGTTGTCCCTACCATTTTTTCCCTGAATACTCGAAGATAAATGAATTGACGTGTCCTTAAGGATCGTGTTTAAGCCTTGCAAAAGTATAAATTATCTATGTTTTACGGTTTGATGGGCATTTCTTCTGGTCAAATTTATAATCATTCAGTCAAAAGGGAATCGTGGTATCCTTTGGTTGGACACGTCTTGGCCAGACACTTAAAAAATTCTATAAAAAACCTCAACTTTAAAATGTGTCCATGTGGAGGAATGGCGCTCATTTGAGAATCAACTTTTTGGTTTGGCTTTGAAGTAGCACTAAGAGGTCACGTGGAGGGTTCCACTAGGTTTCCCATACTTAGAAAAATTTCAAAAGGTGTTCGAGAAGTCTAGGACATGTAGAGGAACGACACTCATTTGAAGATCTTCTTTTGGGATTTTCCTTGGAACGACGCTCATTTGAAGACACGTGGAGGGCTTTGCCTTGCAGAGCTATGGGGAAAACTTGGAAAATTTTCCTTTTTCCAAAAAAGAGTCAAATGGTAGAATTTCTCCATGTTTCTTTGGGGCCCACCTCAGAACACATGTCAGGCCCATTTTCAGAGTTGGAGGTGTGAAGCAAAATGGGAAACTTTTCCATTTTTTCAAAAGGGTCAAAAAAGGTCAAAGGAAGGCCCCGAGCCTGGTTTTGCATCTTCCACGTGGATGACCCACATTGAAAATCAAAGATCAACGGCTGCTGAGTGTCCAAATCTAATTTTCCCCCCATTTTCTCTATAAAGCTCCTGGAAGTGTGAATCTTCATGATTTCTTAATATTTTCTACATGCCAAGTAGACGAGTGAGTTAATTTTGATATCTAGAGTTTGGTGGAGGAGATATGGAGGTGTCTTTCACCATTAAAGTAGTTTGACTCTCAATCCCAATCTGGTTTTCTGTTTTTCTTCTCATGAGCATGCAAGGAGCTAGATTTGATTGATATGGGGCGGAATTGGTTGGAAAATGGATGGAGGCATGTTTTTCTTGAGAAAAGAGTTGAATGAGGGAATAAATCGAAGAGAATTTCCCTCAAGCACCTGGATACTTTTGTAGATCTGATTTTGTGAATCACAAAATAATCATGTCAAGCACTAGTGCATTTAAATTTTTTATCTTTTGGGACTGCCCTAAGGTGTGCTCTATTGTGACATGCTATGCAATTTGAACGAAGTCAACAGGGGAATGATGGGGAGTTTTTAGAAAGATCCGGATTGATTCCCTCTAGTAGAAAAATCTTGACAGAGCCCATATATCCATTTTGAGAAGTTGCCTAGAGAATCCTGTATATCTCTCTTTTTGTCAAATTTGATTGTGTTAAGGTGGTTACAAGTGTACATCCATTGAAAAGCTTTGAGATTGTTCTAGAAACTTTCCCTTGCTGATAAATTTGTTCAAAATTTGAGTTATCCTATGTCAATCTTGAGTAAAGTGTATTTATCTCATATCTGAATGCATATGGGTAGTTTATCTTGTTTCTATTGCAATATTGTACCAAAATATAGTCCAATCACACAGGTCTCAGTCCTTGTGATAGTTTAGTGGCATCTGCAATTTCATTTCTCAGAAGAGCCTTCATCTGGGAGTGGGATAAATGGTTTAAAATCACTTTTCTTTCATTTTGTTGATACAAATTCTTTGTAAGCCTCTGGGTGTACCTCAGGCGTGACTTGGTCTAAATCTTGGTGCTTTATTGGGTCCTCTGACTCGAGCCTTTGTGACAGAATCCCACAGGTTTTGTGAAAGAGTGTTGGTCTGGGCCTCCATTGAAGCACATATTCTAGTTGAGGAAACAGTTTAAATTTTTGTGGCATTTTGTTGATTGAATCTTTCCATTTTGAATAAGCTCTCAAGAATCTGGTGAATCAAGTCCATCCTGTCTCCCCTCCCACCAAAATTCATTTAACAACAACCAATCCTACCCATAATACCCTTGTTTGTCATGTGTGTACACAAATGCATAATCTCTATTACCAAAACATGCAGAGACAATCAGGGTCTCAAATGTCTTTAGTAACCTTTGCCTTGCTATGAGAATATCTCCATAATCTAGAAGTGACAACTCATGAGATTCATATTTGGTGTGTTGATCATATTTTACCCAAGGCCTTATCTGTAAAATTTATGCAAAAGAAAGGTACATATATCTCCTTTCAAATAACAGAGGTTACAAAATAGGTTCTCTTACCTTGGTTGAAAGTGAAAAAGCAACTACAGATTTACACTGAATAAACACACAGAATAATATTCTTCACACTGTATATTGATGTTCCAATACATGTGGCTATTATATAGCCATATACATAGCCAAAACAACCTCCTATAAAATAGGGAGGTGTTATAACAATTAACCCTATTTAGTTGTGATTGTTACTCCCGTAACAATACACAACTCAACACCAATAATATATTATTGTTTATATAACAATAATATATTAATAACATATTAAACTATATAATAATAATTACCAACATGATTATTATCTTACACAATGTAAATACTAATTCCTAACATTCCCCCCTTAGTGTTTACATGGTAGAAAAACATCCACACTCTCAACTGCAGTATGCTCACCCCTATGGCATGTCCAACTCTGTGACTCATGACCTTGATCCAAAGAAAGGCTCTCTCCTTCCATGGTTTTAAACAGGCTTACCACAAACATTGACATGAATAGGTCCCATCAACTGTCCACCTCATGTGGTTTTTTGGATCCTCCCACAAACCCTTTCAAGATCCATGAACTGACCTACTCTGGTGCTACTGTTCATCACTATGCTTATACATTAGGGAATTATGTAGGAAACATAACTTGTATATTACAAAACTACACAATAGAAGATATACTGAAAATATTTCACATTACTTCCTATAAGAATCGTAATGATCTTAATAATAGTCTCTGTCATTGATCGCTGCCACTCGATCTCGAACAACATAGAAAACTACCACTGCCACTGAAAGCTTTCCTTGGCTAAGTCATTTTGGGTGTAGAATGGGAATGGAACATTGGTATGTATTCCCCCCCCACAATGTGAAATTCCAAATAAGAAATCAGAAAGGGAAAAATGTATTATGTTATATCATACTAACTAGATCTTGTTGTCTTGATCTTGTTGCACATGGTCACCATTGTGGGTGAACATATTCACTAGCCGACCATATTCCAATGAAGTATAGAAGTCAGAGGATATCTACAATTAGAGGATCTCCGTAGTTTTCTGCTCTCTTATACAATTGTTTTCTAGTATTAACAATAAAGCACACCACTCAAAGCAACAAGAACACTGCAAAATGAAGCACACTAATAAAATGGAAACCACACTGAAAATCATATACTCACACCATACATATGCCACCATAGCTTCTGTGCGGCCCCGTCATTGGTGACATATGAGAGGTCACTGTTCGACCTCCTGTCTCCTATGCCTTCGTACTCCATCATATGTACGGATTAGGTAAGAGAAATGCGCTTAGACTTCTTTTTTGAACTTCTAATTTTTCGTAAAATATAGTCTTTGTAGTCTTTAGCTTTTAACTTTTTTATTTTTAGAGATCTAGGTGCTTCAAATTCACTATCACCTTCATATCCTTCTTTTGAATTTAGCATAGCTGAGTTTTCTTGATCTTGTATATTTTTGATGTCTCTCTCCATGGTAATTGACTCCATGAGAATACATTTTTTTCTTCTTTTCTTGACCATTGTGAGATAGGTAAAACACATTTTTACAAAATTATTTACCTAGATAGACTGAAAATAAATAACAACACTTTATTATACTTAACAAAAAGACCTAAATAAAACAACTTTTTTTTAAAATATAAATTTGACAAAGACAACTTTACGACTTTGGATAACTTTCGACAATGAATTTTATTGACATAAAACTTTATTTAAGGACCACAAAATTGACACAAACAATCTTTACATCAATACTAAAATTACTTTTTAATATTTTGACTTGAATTAATAAATTCCAAATCATTCACATTAACAATACAAATAGACATACATAAAGCACTACACATAAAAAAAATTAAACTGACAATGTATTAAAAGATGACCAAACACAACTTATAGTTTGACTCACAATTTTGCATGGACACGTAGGACATGTGGGCACATGGAAATTGTTTGGAAGATACTTGAGGTGCTCTATCGAATTAGGATTGTGCGAGATGTTGGAGTTTGTTGTCAAGAACACGTCCTCCTATATTTCTTCTGGTAACTATCGTCTTTATCATGCAAGTCACTTAACCCTTTCATTTGATATGTCCATAATAGTTATTGATCATGAGTCCAAAAAATATAGTGATATTCTTGATGAAACACCACGATGCGCTGGGTAGATAGTCAATGGACAATCAATACACCTTCTCAATACACCGGGCCTTTTCCTTTCTTTTGGATTGTTGACTAGACGTATGGATTGTAATACGTCTCCCTCATCCACATTTTTATAGACGTATGCATGTCAGTTATGCATGGCGTTGATATATGCTGACAATGCACAGAGACCAATATTTTTGATATCGACAATCAAGGTTGGTTCAGGGAGCTTGCAAATTTTGCTCAGAATTAGCTTGTGCAAATCGAGCTTTGGGTTTGAGAGTACTGTTGAAACCTTTGATGTCAATGCAGGATCCAAAACATGCAATGTAGTTTTAATGCTGACAAAAATGGAGTCGATGAGTAATATGCGTTGAAGGAGATAGATGTTTTGCTAACTTGATAGAGGATAGACTGGTGCTAAATGATATAGACCAGATCTCTTTTATCCTACATAAAAACAATAGATGGTCTTCGTCTAACCTCGCAAAATGATGCTTCTCTCTTCCAATATTTTAACGGACCTTCTCTACAAAGCTGAGACTGCTCTCTCTCTCGAGGCAACGTAATACATTGTTTCCCCTATGCAAATTAAGTCTCCATTAAATGGATCAAATGCTGCTTCGATACCAAACAAAAAAATAGCTACAGATTTACACTAAATAAACACACAAAATAATATTCTTCACACTGTATATTGATGTTCCGATGCATGTGGCTATTATATAGCCATATACATAGCCAAAACAACCTCCTACAAAATAGGGAGGTGTTATAACAATTAACCTTATTTAGTTATGATTGTTACTCTCGTAATAATACACAACTCAACACCAATAATATATTATTGTTTATATAAAAATAATATATTAATAACATATTAAACTATATAATAATAATTACCAATGTAATTATTATCTTACACAATGTAAATAATAATTCCTAACAGAAAGGAACAACCTAAAATAGTTAGGATAAGATCACATCCTTTTGAGGTGTTATCCATCTCTCCACACATCCAAGAAATAAAGGGACATCTAGATTTCTCTGCGGCTACAAAACGACATACAATTATGATCTATGTGTGTCTAAGCTCCCTGTTGAATCTGTGTTGCTACTTGGTTTGAAAAGGAGAAAAAAATTGGGTACCAACAAGCACTCCTATGTCTAAAGAATTCTCCTCTGTGCCATGCAATTGTACATAATATATATCAAGATTATTCACCCAACCCATCCTAAAATAGACTAAAATTTTTACTCACCCATGTATTCTAATTTTACCCCTTTATCATGAATAAATAAAGGAAAAAAAATAGACGTGTTGATTACAAAGAGGCATTAATAGCCTTAGTAACAAAAATAGAATTCACTCAAAGTACAGTTGAATGGTCTATTTTTAATAAAGTAGGATGAATAATTTGGTTAATAATAGCCCTTTCTTTTTGTGTAAATCTCCTCCAATGTGCATGCAATATTTGTCTTCTAGTGCTTGATGTGAAACTTGCAACTTGATCCACTTGCAATGATATTCTAGGCATTCTTTAATTCTATCCCCTTGGATGCACATGCAAAAATTTAAACTTTCTATGTGAGAAAAATAACTCTTTCATTTGCAAGACTTTGAAAAATATTCACCCATGTATTTCATCTACTATGGGGACCACTTGCAAACTCTGATGTTGAAATCTATTTGTCACCTTTCTTTTCAAATGCAATACATTATTCTCATGCAAGTATAATAATTTTTCTGTCTTTAATTTCCATGTGGGGACAACCTTTGATGTCCACACTTGGTCTTCATGTGGAAGGACCACATGTCCATGCAAAAGCTATTTATTTCTCTCCTTAGAAAATTTTAAGGTAAGGTGATTCTTGACTTGTTTGACTTATCCAACATGGCTTATCGTCGAACTTGGTATTTAGCATGTATTATAGATCAAAATATTTGGACACCTTGTGATGCACATCATTTTATTATTCAACCCACTTTGATTGTGACATTTGGCATATATTGTATTATTGACCTCCTTTAGGGCCATCATTTAACATATTACTTATTGGGTTCCTTTGAGTTATTATTGTATTATCATTTTGGATCACCATTTGGTTAATAATTTGGTCAGTCATTGCATAATTATAGTTCTCAGTTTTTGGAAATAAAATCATGTATAAATTTTTTAGGCCACCATTAAAATTAAAATTATAATTCTTGGAAAAAAAATTTCAGGCCACCCTTAATTTGATCTTTGAGCTCGTACGAAACCTTTCTGTGAAGCTCTAAGAATCTAATCTTGAAGTCTCTGTCGTTTTTCCATTATATTGATTTTGATTGTGGATTATTTGAAGAGGAAGTTGTCATTATTGAAACCTTTGAATCTCCATTTTATGTTCTTTCCTCTGTTTTGATATCTAGAAAAATTATATCGTTGTCGTTTTGTTTGATCTCTGAACTAAAAATATGGTTATCTCCTTTTTTCTCGTGTAAGCTTTGAACCTGTCGATTCTAGCTCGACCTGCAACTTGGAATTTCCTTTGTCTTGGCCTGAAGGTGAGTATATTTTCTTTCAAAGTGTTGTAATAACTTTCTTTCCTGAGATTTAGGTCTCTGTATTTTTCAATTTGAGTGGTTTGCATGTTAAATCTTGTCAGAATTTTGGAACATATGTCCCTTGACTCATTTTTACTTTCGATATTTTTCTTGACCACATGTATTGAGTCTTCAAGCTTCTATGTCTTCTATGAGTGTATCTTGAGCATGAAGTTTTAGCTTTCAACACGATCTTTGGACTCATAAGCCTATACTCTTAAATTTTATTGAATATAATTACAGGGATGCCATGAAAGAGTTTATTATGATTTATTTCTTTGTGTCATCATTTTGAGCCTACTGTAATCATTTGGCTTCCATTACTATTCTACAAAGCTCTAACCTGGTGAGTTTCGCTGCAAGAAAATGATTAAACATATTTCTGTCTTCAATGAGTACTTGAAATATTTTTTCCTTTTGTTTCCTTTAAACTTGAAGATAGAGATTCCATTCGAGAATGGAAAAATAAGAGGATAAATGTTGATGGGTATCTGAGTTTTCTCATTTTTTGATATTATTTGTTCAAAAATGAGGAAGTTCGATACTCATGTGTTGATCTGTGGAGAGGTTTTTGAATGTATTATTTTGATTCTACACTCTGCATAAGTATCTCAAAACATTCTATAACTCCTTTTCAATTATGCTAAAGAACAGAAAACATATCTTGAGCTCCATTTGCATATTTGCAAGAGTGTATCATTATGACATTGTAGCTGGGGCATCATCAATTTGATTTTGTTTCTCTGATACAAGATATATCCCACTTTTGATTGATAACCTTCTTTTTCTATTTGAAATCTATAACCATTGTTAGTAGAAACTTCATGAATATACATCTCTTGGGATCTTATTTTGATCTCCACTTGGTTTTAACTATACCTTATTCAATCTTTACACCATTATTTCATTCCTTTGCTATTTGATTAGGATTTCTTACAAATTTGATTGAACTCTTGTAAGATCCATGTACTTACTGATTTTTTCATTATATCCCTGAGAATGTGGCTTGGTTCCATCTTTGCATAGATTCTTTCTATATATTTGATAACTGGGAATTTGTTTTATTTGTTGATAATACACTTGTTTCTTGATCTATTAGGTTTTATTTTCTTTGATTATTGGCAATATCAATTACATGCTTGGAAACTTGATTCTATGATTCATATTTTCTTGAGCTGCAACTATTTCTTCACTTGATACAATTATGATTTGAATCTGCACTTCATCTCAATTCTTAAATAATGGTGGCTTCTGTAATTTGATATTTGCAAATGGAAACTACTTTGTTACTTGATGAGGTGCCCCATTTAAGTAAGCATATAACTGAACCTTTGCATAAATTCTTTATTTCCTAAAAATTAATGTAGGTGAGCCCTTTGGAAAACATGAATGAATTCCTTCCTCATGAAGCATGCTAAATACTAAATTTGAGCATCTGTACTTGCTTCTTTGTCATACATGTTTCTTACAACTTACTGTAGATTCGGATACTCATTGTATTTTGTTCCTGAATGTACTCATGAATGTACTTGATGAAAGCTTTGTTCTTTGCTTGCATTTTCCCTTTTCTTTTTAAATGATAGCTTCTTGAGCACTGTAACTTCCATACTTGATGATTTTGCAACTTAAATAAGTTAATTTTTCATAAAGTCAAAAACTATACTTAGCCATTTAAAACTTGAAACTAATATGGAATAAGTTGTATTCTTAAGTTATGTTTCTTCTTCCTTCAATGATGATGATGATCTCTGAGCTATATTCTTGAATACTTTTATATTTTAATTCTATCTGCACTTTTTCATCTTGCAAGTTGTTCTCAGTTTCTTGACTATTATGAACAATAGGTTTTACTTAATGATTGTCTTTCATTTATGATACTATATTTGTTGAATTACATGCAAACTCTTTCTGATGTACATGCATAATTGTTTCATCTTTCTCTCAATCTGTGATTTCTTGATAAGCTATGGTAATAAGATCATTTATAAACCTATTTTACTTGTAATCTGTACTTTCTGAGATGCATTCCTTGTTTTATTTAATTATTAAATTAGACCTTTGAAGGCTTCTTCCTAGTTGTCTACTCATATTTTGTGTACTTATTCTTCATGACTTATCCCATTTTGAAAGATGCTTATCCTATTTAGTTTATTGTAACTTTCTTTGCGTCTTACTCATTCAATCCTGATACTTGTATCTTTTTATGTTACAAGTTCTGAATATGATACACTCTTTGTAAAAATGTTTGTCCTTGAACTTTCTTTATCTTCATGGATGCAATATATTTTACTCTATATCAAGTGTTGCAATATTTTATTGTACTTGTAATAAAGGAAATGTATTCTTCTGAAAGATTAAGGCTTTTCTTCTTATGAATATTTTGATATCCCATTCAGTCATGATACTTAATTGTACATTTAGTTTTGATGTATAATTAATATTCTACCTTAAGTAGATAACCCAGTATCTTTAAGGAGCAATTTGTAACTCTTTCTATGAAAATATGTCTTTTAATTTGTTTCTCTGATAAACTTCATTCCTTCTTTTATGAGATTTATTAAAATTTTATTTATGTCCATATTTTCAATTTGATCTGTGCTTGATAGTTAATACTTGTTCAAAACTTTTTCAATTACATCCTTGATTTCATTCTTTTGAAGATTTGTACTTAAAGATTATCTAAAACTTCAATCACCTATTTATGAAAATTGGATATATAACTGGAAGTAATTGCTTAAGTTTGATTCTTGAATGCTTGCAGCCTAAAATGATCACTTGAGTTCTTGTATCTTTTAATGAGTGAATACTTCTTAATTTACTTTTGTTGTACTTGTACTTGTAACTTTTCAAGAATGTAATTTCCCTTTATCTGCAAGATGATTAGAAATAAAAACTCCTTCCTTGTATAAGTCAACCACTAATATGTTAGAGCTTTCCTGAATGTTGATTTATCATTCCTTTTTTGGTAGCCATATTTTATCATAGTTGTTTTGGAGTTGATTAAATCTGCACTCTTTATCTTACCTATCTCATCCTTTATATTTTGTTTCTTCTGTTTCACTTACTTGAAAATTTGAAACATGTATTATTATCTTTGAATGTTTGAAAACTTTTTAAGAATACAAGTAATCATGCAATTTTATCTTATGATCAACACCGTAAATTATTTCTATTTATAGAATAGATAGTGAACTCTAAGTAACATTCTTCTTCCATGCCATTATGTATTTTTGATTTATTTCCAATTTGATGTACCATAGGATGGAATTCATTAAACTCTATTTTTATGCAAGCTTTATCTAATAGTGAGGACTATAAGACATGTTTTATTTTCTCCTTCACCTTGTACCTACACACTTAAGAAAATAGTTAAAAAATATTTAGGATTTTTTGCCTCTCTTATGTTCATATATTTTCATTTTCTCTTTCTTCTTCTCTAATGATTCTAGGAATCATATGTTCTTTGTAGAATACTTCTCTTATAAATTGTGTATCTATATCTGATGTACCTTATGCTTCTATTATTTAGAAATCCATATCCATTTAGTTAGATAGTACATGAGTATAGATCAAAACCATGAGCTCAATATTGATGTCTTTTCTTTTTACCTTTTTAGGTACACTATGGCTTCTAGGAGAGCTTGGATGAAAGATGGAGTTGGAGCTGAAGTGAAGAACACTTAGAAGAAAATCCCAATGAAATGATGGGTTTCTTCTATACTCTTTTTACTTTTAACTTCATGCACATGTACTTCTTTCTTCAGTAGTTATGAGTTACATCCCATGGCTTGTGTGGGAAACATTGTACTTCTTCATTACTAAATAATAATTAATTTTTGTACTTCAATTGTATACTTATTTATGCTTTCAGTTTTATGACATGAATATTGATTGTATAATGAAATAGACAACTCAATCACATAATTAAATGTATTTAAACATGAAAACATAATGAGATATTTAATGTACCTGTAACTTAAAATGAATATGTTGTATGAAAAACGCAACTCTGCTTGTTGTTAATGAGTTTAATCTCTGACATTAACTACAATTCTCACCTTCAACAAGGAAATGCATTAATCCTTTGGGGATTTTGTGTTTCTTTGCAAAATAAGAACATGGAATGACAGTTTATATAAGGTGTTACATTTCGTAACAACATACATAGATACAAATTACATGTAGTTGATCGATTGCTACAACTAAAATAATAATAAAATTGTTATGCATCCCCGTAGTCAAGTCCACTTCATCAATGCCATCCATCGTAATGAAGTTTCAAGTTTCCCATTTTTGCACAAGTGTAAAAAATATCAACATTTATTCACGATCCTACGGAGAAAGCTTCCTACTAGCTTGTAGACCAATGTCTTCTGATCTTGTCCATTAGGCATAGATTCAAACCATATAACCAAAACCACCTTTCTGAAAAAGAAACAGTAAAGCTGGGAAAAGGATCTGGAAAGTAGATCACGTGCACAAAAAACACTTTATTGAATTGAAAAACATTGCAATGTGCATGAACAACACTTATTAAAAGGGAAATCCTACTCTAACCAAACATTGTAGGATTTTCGAAGATAATGTTTAAGAAACATACCATTCACAGGAATGATAAGTCCCTCTCCATTCAACCTTGAAAGCTAAAATACGTTGGGTTCTTTGTAAGATGAAATCATACGGGGATCACTCCAGATTGTATCAAACTTCGTGTGGTTTCCTAGATTTGCACGATCAACATCCCATTTTAATAAAATGTCTCCTTCATTGAAGACTCTAAACATAGCCTTATTATCAAATATTTTCTTGATCTATTTTTTATTTTGTTCCATGTTTAGATGAGATTGATCTCTTAGCTCCTGCAACTCTATTAATTCTGTGTAACGAACATGTAATGGTTCATTCTCAAGTAATTCCATCTTGTGCAACAAATCAAATGCAGGAAAATCAACTGAGATGGGCATTATTTCCTCTCTTCCATAAATGAGCTTATACAATGAATTGCCAACTAATATTTTAGGAGTTAATTTGTCAACCCAAAGTGTTGAATTCAACACCAGATGCCAAATTATTTTATTATCTTTGAGTGCCCTTCTGATGATCCTCAAGATATTCTTATTAGTTCTTTTAGCTAATCTATTACATTGTGGGTAATAATTAGATTATGTACTTAAATAAATTCCATGTTTAATAGCCAAATCTGTTTGTTACCTTTACACCAAGAAATGCTAAGGCATTGTATGAAATGATAGTTGTTGTAACACCAAATCCGTAAACAATACCTTCGTAAAAGGATATGATTGAAGTCTCATTAGCTTCTTTCACAGGATATTGCTTCATTCGATCGCGTAAAATAATTTTTAGCAGTCAAGATCAACTTGTGTCCTTATGACGAAGGTGGATTCATCATGCCAATGAAGTCAAGACATGACTACATGAATGGTTGATCTACTGATATAGGTTGCATGGGTAGCTAACCTAAACGTTCCTTTCCAACAAAGAAGGCACATTTTTTACACTTTCTAATCCATTTGAAACAATCCTTGAATATGTTGGGCCAATAGTAATTAGCTTTCATAATTTTTAAGGCTATAGTATGTGCTGAAAAGTGACCTCCTGCAGCTCCATGAAATTAAGATAGTAGTTGTTGGATTCTATCCTAATCAATACATCACAATGAAATAGCATTTATATTTGTTTTAAACAACACACCATCAATGAAAACATAATGCAAAACTTGTAACCTAAAGTATCTTAATTTATTCTTGTCCATACCTTTCGAATAAGTATCGTGATTTAATTAGTTAACCAAATCATTCATCCATAATGATTCTCTAAAATTCTCGACTAAGCTCGGGTTGCTAATTTTCATAGTTGCACCATGATATCTAACTACTGATACGTAATTTCAGCATGTTGTTATAGAGTATTATGATTCTGCAACATGTTTTTTTTCCATATATGACAATTAGATGTTAACATAAACCTTTTCCTTGAATTGTTTTCACAACACGAATATCAACATCATACTCCATAACCTTCGTAATCCATAGTATGCTCTCTTCTCATTTAGATCTTTGTTCAATAAGAATGCTTTAACACTTGGATGGGGGACTAATACATTTATCTTATTATTGGAAAGCATGTACTTGAAGTTATTAAATCCTCTAACTATTGAAATTACTTGTTTCTCAAGAAAGGTGTAGCTTGTCTCGTAGACATCAAAAATATTTCCAAAGAAAGCAATTGGTTGTCTCAGTGTCTTCATGATTAGCTTGAGTTAATATGGCTGAAATACTCTCATCTCCTACAAGGGCATACATTGTAAAATCTTTATAAAAATTAGGATTTGCAAGAGTAGGATCTTGTGAAATTTCTTACTTGATGGCCTCAAATAATTTTCTCCCTTCATTGGTCCAAGAGAAGGTATTATCTTTCCTTAACATGGCTATTAATTGCTTGAATAATGCTGCAACATTTGGAAAAAAATCTTCTAACAAATGTTTAATTTTCTAAGAAAAAATTGTAGTGATTTGTTATGATGGGGCAAGGATAACTATGAAATAGCTTCAATTTTGAAAGGATAAATAGCTAAACATTTTTTTATAAATAATATGACCAAGAAATTCACCTTGATGTACTAAAAATATGGAATTTTTTGGATTCAAAGATATTCCGAACTATCTGCAAAGATGAAAAGTCTTCCTTAAATGCATTAGATATTCATCAGAATTCTTTTAAAATATGGTGACATCGTCTAAGTAAATCAATATACATTTATTTAATAAGTTATGAAAATTCATGTCCATTGCATGTTAAAATGTTGTAGCGGCATTTTAAAGTCAAAAAGGCATTCTTTTGTAAGCATAAGTACCCAAATTTATGGTCAACACTATTTTTTATCTTTCTTCTTCACGCATAAGGATCTGATTGTATCCACTATAACCATGCAAAAGAGACAATATGTCTGAACCTAAAACTGTTCTTAAAATTTGATCGATATTAGGAAGCGGATAATGATCTTTTATTGAAGCTTTATTAAGATCTCTAAAATCCAAACATAGCCTAATTTCTCCAATCTTTTTTCTAACAACAAAAAGATTAGCTACCTAACTTGAATGCTTAACTCCGAAGATAATAACTGATTCAATCGGTTTTGATAAATCTTTCCTCATTAATGACTCAATCTTCAGATTAACGGGACTTTGCTTATGCCGAATTGGCTTGGGATTTGGTTGTAAATCTATTGTATGTTGAGCTAAACTTGGATAAAATCCTCTATGATATTGGTATTTCCAAGAAAAAACATCTCTGAATTCTTTACATAAATTGACGAATGACTATTTTTAGCTGAGGAACATACCTTTCCAATAAATAATTTTTTTTCATCATCCATTAAGATCTCCTTATAGTTATCTACGTGAGTTGAAATATTTCCTTTTTCCTTTCTTAACTGATCATTAGAACTAAAAATATCTTCTATTGTGACAAATCCTTGAGGAAACTTATTTGTCTTTAACTGAACAATTTGATTGCCATATAAGTGCTGCAAGTTTTCCTAATTTACCACAGAAAATTCAACTACTTGTAAAAATATGCAGATTTTTTCATCATCTTCGAAAGCTTGCCAATTTTCTTCATTATCAGGTACTAAAGGTATGATAGTAAGTTTTATCTGTGGCTGTAATTTTTTGTTTTTGATATGTACTAGTACATCGAAGCTAGCACCAACTTCTGCAAGTCGGTCTATATGTTTTTTTCAGCTCATGGAACAAATTGTATGTTAATAGCATCAAAATCATCCATTAAGTGTGAAACTCTATGTCTGTAAGATTTCAACATTGAATTCTTACACACATTAAAGTTTTTCACTTGATTAATAACTAAATCTGAATCACCAAATACTTGCAAAGTATTGATACTTCTTTTTCTGGCCCACTGCAAGCCATGAATTAATGCTTCATATTCAGGTACATTACTAGTACAAGAGAACTGCAGACTTAAAGCTGAAAAGTAACTTTTGTTTAAAGGGTAAGCAAGCATCAAACTTGTACCTTTTCCTTTCTTGTTTTTAGCTCCATCGAAGTGAAGCTTCCATAGCCCATCTGTTGTTTGTTTTAGTTTGAATAGCAAGGGAATCGTTGCATATTCTTCATGAAAGTAATAGAAACCAAACAAATATTCTTCTACTTCTTTGAAAGGATCATAAGCATGTTCTTCTTGAGTCTTTTCATCCATAAAAATATTAGAAACACCATCTAGTTAAGAAACATGTGATGTAACATCAAAATTGGATTGATGTAGAGATGCATACTTTGATGTCACGTTTGAAACATGAGGCTCAATATGAAATATAACCAGAGGATCTAAATTTATGGTAACTTTAGTTCCATATCTTGTAGTAAAGGAAAAAAATGACCAATCTAAAGAAAGATAACCTCCTATCTTTGCTGTAAAATCTCTTGATAAACATAAGGAAAAGTAGGGAGGTAAATATACAACAATAACATCTTATAAGATAGTAACATTGGGACAAACATGTAAGGTTATCTCCAAATTTCTGATAATTCCAACTGTGTTGGTTGTTGTTCCGAATAGTTGCAACACACTCTTCTCTTTAGGCTCATACTGTAAGCCCAATATTTCTACAATTGCTTTGGGCATAACTGTGCTACTTGCACCACTGTCAACAATGTAGTTATGAAATAAATGATCTCCAATAATCATAGATAGATAAAATGGCAGTGGATTCATGATATCATGAGAATTTAAGACCTTTTGAACCATCCATTTAACCTCCTTCATGTGGTATTTATCCATTGTGCTAAGGACCATGTCTGCTTTCTAGGTTTCCTTTTCCGCTGGTTTTGATGAAATCTATAGCTAAACAAGCTCATGAGAAAGTAACTCTTGCTGCCCTGGAATACTTAGAGAATCCCACAGTGAAATATTAATATTCTGATTTTTCATTACCTCAACAATTTTAAAATAAGTAAATGTTTTTTAAACTAGTATAAGTTTTAGAAAAAAATGACTCTGCTTAAGCAAATTTTGAAATTTGTGGTATGAAGAGTCTCCTGGGATCAAGCTGCAATTATTTTTGTTGCTCTTTTTGAGATGAACTACTTTCTTTTTTAGGAACAACAGAATTGTTAGCTATTTTTTGACCTGCACTTGTTGTCTTATTAGTGACTGTGGGCGGAAAAAGTCTGTTTTGCTATTTTTTTCTCTTGTGAGCATTTTCCTGAGACCTAGTTGTGACTGCAATAAAATATCCCTCTCCAAAGTTGACTAGATTATGTTTTGGTGGTTTCTAACTATGAGATTCTTGTTTCCCACCCTCCATTTGAGGTACAAATATTGCTTCAAGTTGAGGTTGTGCAATAAGACTTATATTCAGGAACACATTTGGACAATTGGTAGTTGAATGAGGTTGATTACAAGGTTGACACCATTTTTCTGAAACCATGTTAACTAGAAGAACCACACTATATGAACTAGGAGCCTTTGGGTCAAATTGCCTAGGCTGATATGGCTGTCTATAGTTTTGACTTTACTGATAAGGCTGGCTATTCTGTTGATTTTGTTGAATTTGTTAAGAAAGAGCTTGATAAGGCATGTTAGCCGGAGCTAATTTGTTCTCAATTGAAGTCAATTTATTAACCATATTATGTAAAGCCTTGAACACATCATTTGATGGAGCTAAGATAATAATATCTATAGTGGTAATAGGCTACAAAATAGGTACCAAATCTACTATAAGAGGAATTGAAGGCCTTAGTGCCAATTTTGCAACTTGAATAAGGTTGTTTTCAGCCCTAATGACAAAGTCATAAGATGCTGGGAGAGTCTCTCCTCCCATAGACTGGATCATGGTTGAAATATCATTGTTTAAGGCTCTGAGGTAGTATAGAAAAGCATGATGAGCTTGAGGCTTAACACTAGTTGGAATTCTTCCCCAAGTTCTAGCAAAACAGATGTTGAAAGTAGCCATAAATTCATGAAGGGCTATTTTAATTGTAGAAAAATGCTTTATAAGGGATAAATGATTAGAATGGTCTTGAAATTTCTTAAGTAATTTCTCTTAACTCATTCCAAGTTCTTATACTCCCAATCTCTAAGGTTCTATATCAATTGCAAGGCTTGTCCTTTAAATGATGTAGCTTGAATTCTTAAGCTACATCTGCATGAGTTATATTATGGACAACAAAAAGGTATGCAACATCTTTAATGTGCTCTGTAGGAATAATCTGATTTTCACAAGTGAATGAAGGTAAACATTTCATGGCAACACTGGGAATATCATGATAAATGTAGTGCCCACTTCCCTATGACAGCTTTTGATACCTATTTTGATACGGTTGATTACATTATAGACATTATTATGTTTTGACTTAGTGTGATATTAGACATTTGATCATGGATTATTGTTGATTTGGATTTGGTTATGATGCACGATGATTATTAGAGACCCTCATATGTGGATGATGATATACTACTTGACATGGATGTTTTATGGATGTTGTCGGACATGTGATTTTTGATATTATGAGTAGATCTAGAAAATGGATATTTTATGATGATGATATAGTTGTTGATTAAAAATGCAAATGATGTAGTTGTTACTTCGATGTTGTTGTGATTCATTACATAGTTGGTTTTGTGATTTCATTTATATCACGTTGGATGTTCTGATATGGCCATGAGGCCAAAGGAGATAATTTTGTTTTGCAGGTTTAAAATATCACAACAAACATCATGGGATCGGAGACCAACCACAATGGAATTCTAGGTGAATTCAACAAGGTCACCATGGCAACATGTTTTGTGTGTGTGTGTTGTATTTTGTTAGGGACTCCCATGGGGGGGTTTCCTTTATATGTGACCATGGGTTTGTGTATTTTATTAATGTGGTTAAATTTTAATTATTGTTTGTATGTATTTGATTAGTGATCTGTTCCTTTTTTTTATTTAGTTAAAAATTGTGATAGATTAATGTGAGGAATCATATGGTTAAAATTTAAATAAATCAAATTGGGATATGGGAAATTAATAATGGAAGTTGTTGGCTATTGTATTAAATTTGTAAGGGATGTGTTAGTTGTGTAAGATTTGTAAAAGTCAGATTTTGGAGTAAGAAACACTCCACCTCCTTGGAAATTCGAATTTGTCCTTGGGGCTGTTTTTGGAGGCTTGTGGGACAAGTAAAACTTGTCCCATACCTCTAAATTTAATTTACCAACCATACTTATGGTTGGAGAGGTAATTTAATACCTTTATAATGCATTTTATTAATCTTGTTGCATGTTTTTATTGCACTCTCTTACATTTTATTTAATTTGTTGTCCCTTGAGGTGTGGGCTTTTTGAAGTGTGCGAGTAACTTGTCATATTTTCACCCACCTCTTTATTGTGCTTGGGAGAATGATATTTTGTATTTTGTGTTTGAATTTGAGGATGTTGGATGTGGCATCCTACATGGATCCACATCATCCTCTTCTCTTCCCTCTTCTATATAATTCAAACTATTTTCTTGTTTTGGGTTGTTGAATCATTTTACAAAAATTATTGGGGGCGCATTTTTTTTGTTTGGAGCTCTTGTGGATTGTGGAGGAAATTGGAGAAAATTCATAATTGGCATTGTTGTTTTGGGACTGTGTTTTAACAACTAAAACTTGTTGTTTGGAAACAAAAGCTACCATGGAGAGGTAGGAGTTTAATCCATCTTTTATGTTGTTATTTTTCTTGTTGTGTTGTGTGAATGGTGCATGTTTGATTTCATTGTTGGCTGGTTGGGTAGACTGCCATATGAATGGTGTAGGAGAAGGATATGGGGAATCTATGTGGGGGGTCTTAAGGGAATGCCATTGGCATCAGATTTTGTGGATGGAGTTTGGGTTTGGGATCCACCATGGAAAATAAATACCTTGCATTTCTTACTTTGTGGGGGGTATAAGGAAATCTGTGGGGGGCATAAGGAGGGATTTGTGGGGGGCATAAGGATATGTGCGTGATGAATTATTTTGGTGGTTTATTACTAGTTGATGCCCAATTCCCAATTGGGAGGCATAAATAGCTTCCCCCATAGACCTTGCTCCTTTGGCTTGCATGATCAAGCTTGATTTTTGATTTGAATGCTTTCTATTGTAGTTGTAAATTGTTGTTTTGTGTTTAACTATGTTTTATATTGAATGTGCATGTTTGAAATAATGTTGTGTGTTGTGGAAGCCAGTTGTTTCCATGGGTTGAATCACACCTCTTATTGTATTTTCGTTGGGGCTCGGGAGCCAATGATGAAGGAAGGATTCTCCTTTCATTGGATGTCTTGGTTGGGTGGAGAGTGTTGCCTTCCCCCCACTTTTGTTGTGATCAAGTTGAAATGGGAGGAAACTTGCATATTGTTGTCCTGGAGTAGAAGTAGATAGTTTTACTAGCCCCTTGTGAGATATACTTCATTTGTAACCTTTCCCACTTGAGGTGGATGAAATTGTAATATTTATAATTGTGGAGAAATGATGTTGTAATTTATTATGAAAGTGTATACTTGAATTGTGAAGGATAATCATATTCTATTCTAGTCATTGGAAAGAAACAGAAATGTGTTATTTGCATTCAAACATGGAAAGATGTAAAGTTGTATACTTGGAAATAATAAAGAATTGAAAGATCTCATCTCACATGCATTGTTGGATTGAATTCAATGTTTCATTGTATGACAAAATAGATAGTTAGATCTTTGTTTGGAAAGAGGAAATGTACGTGGAAACAATGTTATATTTTTGTATTTTGGGAATGTGTATAAATGAAATTTAGTATTTGCTTTGGATTTAGAATGGTTTGTTTAAAAACAACTGATTGTATTAGATTAAATTGGAAATGAAGTTCCTTACTTGTATGATGAAATATTAGATGGACCTCTTTTGATTTGATCTCTTGTAAATATTCAAAACTGGCAATTAAATTTAATAAAAATGTACATTTCGGACCTGCACATAATAAAAAACTTGAAAACAATATAATTTAGCATGCTAAGACATCAATGAACTCAAATTGATAAAGAACATTTTAGAAAATAATTTAGAACCTTGCAAGATCTAAGTCTAAACCTTTTCACAGTTGTTTCTGTCAATTGTTGGAAAAATGTAAATTGAAAATCAAACAAGTGAATTTACCTCCTTAAAACACTTTAAATCCTTCCTAGAGTAATCCTCCATGTGTGTTTGGCATGTTGAGTGAAGGAGGTGATCAAATTTAATAAAATTTCTAAGTTGGAAATTACCAGTTGGCTTTTTAAAACCTTGCAGATTGTTTTTGCCAAATTGACCCTTTAAACTTTATCAAAATGTAAGATTTAGGTTTTTTGTGTAAAGAGGGCATCGAGAGATTTCCAGAAATTCCTCACTTTCCCAAAATTGAGATTCCTAGAAAAAGTTATGGCAATTTGAAGTTTTTCTGCCTTGGTAGGAAAATTTGAGAAAAATTTCCATGGCGGGCCCGCGGCCTAAAAAATTACCATTAAAATCCTTAGGAAAATTTTTAATTTTTGGTTTTGGAATTTTTTTGAATTTTTGTCCACCAGCCCACAACCAATCAAAGCCTACCACGTGTCCTCACGAGGTAGCGGTGAAGGCACGACATCATTTTTACCCTTAGACCTTTTAAAAATTTTGGAAATTTTTTCCATTTCTCCCCACCGGCCCGCGGCCTATCACAAGCTGCCACGTGGCAGCTCTGGGTGCTAGCGGAGGAGGTGGAACCCTTGTGACCCTTTTTCCTTTTGAAAATTTTTATTTGGAAAATTTTTGTGTTTCCTCCTATAGCCCCACACTCTTGCCCTCACCTTGGGAAATTCCATCTGCGGGTGCACGTACCCACATGTCCAACCTTCCCCTTAACTTCCCTTCGGTGAAATTCTCCAACTGCTCCCGTCGCTCCACCCTTCCCTCTCTTCTTCCCCACTTTGGCTCGTTGGGTGACACGTGTCCACCAGAGGACCTACAGAGGCACAAGAGAGTTTTTGACTTTACACTCACATGGGGAAAAATTACCAACACCGCCTCACAACCTGCCGACCCGGTGATGGGTTTTCTTCCCCTCTTGCCATGTGCCCCCATGGGGGAAAATTTGACCCCTTAGTTTCGTCTGTCCATAACTAGAGTTCTACAAGGAGTTAGGTGGACTTATTTATATCATTGCAAAGGTAAGAAAATTTCCTATCCAATGGGAATGATTTAGGGAAATTTTGGAAGTGTTAAGTATGAGAAAAATGAATTTGAAACTCTGATCCTGTTAGAGAGTGGGTATGGTGATATTTTACCCCCTAAACCTAACTGAAACTTCTAACCCTGAAAGTTGTACCATGTGACCTTTGATAATTGTTAATGAAGGAAAAGTATGTTCTAGTATTTTAGATTTGTTCTGGAACCTGATAGTGTCAACTGTTGTCTTGCAACTTGGTTGTGGACACTTCTAATCAAAAGAAAATTATTCCATGATTTCCTTGACTAATCCTAGGTTGTTTCTTAGGTCTCAAGTGGGTTACTTTAACCAGGCATCACAATAAACTTGAATTACTAAATGGTTTCCATTATTAAAGGTCACAAAATTCCTAGGTGGCTGAATATCCATTGGAATAACTGGGATTTGAACATCAAAATTAATACGTGGTGAAGGAATATTAGGAGGAGGGTTGCTAAAACAAGGCCTATTATGAGTTAAGGTATTTCCAACTCTTCTTCTTCTTACATAATTCAAAGGTAAAGAAATAAAATCACCAGGAATTCTTCTTACTGATGATCTTGTAGTCACTTTAGACATGTAACATGCTACAAAAATGATCTGAAATTAGCCTTATGGAGTTGCCAAATAAATATTTTCATCTTTAGAATAAATTTTTTCAACGTGTTGCTCCAAAAGTGAATTTTTCGGTGTAAATATGTTGTAAATTGTTGTAATGTGCTGAAGATCTGATTCGTGCTCCCACTAGGCATTCCAAAAATTGTTATCTCTCAAAAGTGCACCCATGTTGAGAGATGACTTTAGGGGTTCTAACATTTCTCTGAATCTCTCACTTTTATAGATATAATGGAAACACCTCAGGTATGTGGGTATACCTATTGTTGAGGTGAGTCACTGGTATCAAGGCCAGTTCCTTTTTGATGTATCCTGAACTAATTTTTAGGGGTTTTTAGGGTAAAAAGATGACTGTAAATGAATTAAAAATGGGGTGATACACCAAACTTGTTGACGGATTTGAATGAATATACACAAAAAAAAATTGAGAATGAATTTTGGATGCACAAAACAATAGTTTTTAGCAGAATATCAAGGTAAAAAACTTTGTGTATTGAGGGAATGAGTCACAACAACACAATAAGATAAGCATGGACACTAATATTATGCAGAAATTATTAAATTTACAGCAAGGTAATATGATTACTCAGGGAATTTGAAATTCAAAAGAATTAATTAGATGTACACACCTTTGTAAATAATTGGAAAGGCAAAATTAGTTCTCATTCAAGGGGTAGAACTAGAAAACATTGCATCAACACTCCTATGTCCAAAAAAATATCCTTTGTGCCTTGTAATTACACACAATATATAACAATATTATTCACCCAACCCATGCTAAAAATAGACTAAAATTTTTACTCACCCATGCATGCTAATTTTACCCCTTTATCATGAATAAATAAGGGAATAAAAATAGACATGTTGATTACAAAGAGGCATTAATAGCCTTACTTACAAAAATAAAATTCAGTCCAAGTGTAGTTAACTAATCTATTTTTGGTAAAGTAGGATGAATAATTTAGCCAATAATAGACTTTTCTTGTTCTGTAAGTCTCCTCAAATGTGCATGCAATCTTTGTCTTCTAGTGCTTGATGTGACACTTGCAACGATATTCTACGCATTCTTTAATTATTCCCCCTTGGATGGACATGCAAAAATTTAATCTTTCTATGTGAGTAAAATAATTCTTTCATTTGCAATACTTTGCAAAATATTCACCCATGTATTTCATCTATTATGGGGACCACCTGCAAGCTCTGATGTTGACAATTGTTTGTCACCTTTCTTAACACATGAAATACATTATTCTCTTGCAAGTATAATACTTTTGCTTTGTCTTTACTTCCCATGTAAGGACCACCTTTGAAGTCCACACTTGGGCTTCATGTGGAAATACCACTTGTCCATGCAAAACATATTTATTTCTCTCCTTCAAAAAATTTAAGGTAAGGTGGTTCCTTGACTTTTTTGACTTATCAAACATGGCTTATCCTCAAACTTGATAATTAGCATGTATTATAGTTCAAAATATTTGGACACCTTGTCATGCACATCATTTTTTTATTTAACCTAATTTGATTGTGACCTTTGGCATATATTATATTATTGACCCCCTTTAGGCCCATCATTTCACATATTATTTATTGGGTTCCTATGAATAATCATTGCATTATGGTTTTGGATCAGCTTTTGGTTAATCATTTGATCACTCATTGTAAAATTATAGTACTCATCTTTTGGAAAGAAATTCATGCATGACAAGGTAAACTTTACCTTTTTGATAATTATGGTCATTATTTGATCTTTTAGACCTTAAACAGGTCAATGGAAATGATTTTTATTTTAATCATGGGGCTAGAACCTTCTCCATGATGAATCACCCCTCTGTAAATTTATCGATGAATTTGATTTTAACTCCAATATAAACCTTTCTTTACGTTAAAGTTTCAATTTTGATCGTTAACCATTGATCTCATGGTTCAGTTAATCTCTACCCTTGATCTCATAACTCCATGGTTGGAGCTTAGGGTCTGCAATAAATGAAGTTAGTGATCTGTTTGTAGTACTGAGCTAGGTTGCATTAAAGTAGCATTAAATATGATGAAGGATCTCCATCCATTGATCCCTTTAATTTTTGATCTCCAACTATGTATCCTTTAACTCAGGTTTAGTTAGATTGATACAAGATTGAGTTGGGTTGGTAAAACCACACAACCCTAACTCATTTTCACTTGCATTTTTCATTTTGTGGTAAAATCCCTGGAAAAATTGTTTTAGGCCACCATTAATTTGATCTTCGAGCTCGTACGAAATCTTTCTATGAATATCTGAGAATCATAACTTTAATTCTCTTTATTTTTGACATTATATTGATTTTTACTGTGGATTATTTGAAGAGACGTCTGCCATTTTTGACACCTTTGAATCTCTGGTTTATGTTCTTTCCTCTATTTTGAGTTCTGGAAAAAGTATACCGCTTCCGTTTTGTTTGATCTTTGAACTTAAAAGATGGTTATCTCCATTTTTTTCTCATGGAAGCTTCGAACCTATCGATGCTAGCTCGACCTACAAGTTGGACTTTCCTCTATCTTGGCATGAAGGTAAGTAGATTTTCTTTCTGAGTGCTGTAATAACTTTGATTCCTGATATTTCGGTCTGTGTATTTCTCAATTTGAGTGGTTTGTATGTTAAATTTTTTTGACATTTTGGAACATATGTCCCTAAACTCGTTTTTACTTTTGGTATTTTTCTCACCGCTATGTATTACGTCTTGAATCTTCTGTGTTTTCTGTGACTATATCTTGAGCATGAATTTTTATCTCTCAGCATGATCTTTGGACTCATAAGCCTCTACTCTTAATGTTTCTTGAACATAATTGTGGGGCCACCATGAAAGATTTTATTAGGATTGATTTCTTTGTGTCATCGTTTGGAGCTTACTATAATCATTTTTTGATATTATTTTTTTGAAAATGAGGAAGTTCAAAACTCATGTGTTGACCTATGTAGAGGTTTTTGAATGTATTCTTTCGATTTTACACTCTACATAAGTATCTCAAAACATTTTATAACTCCTTGTCAATTATGCTAAAGAACGGAAAATGTATCTTGAGCTCGATTTGCATATTTGGAAGAGTGTATCATTATGATTTTTTAGTTGGGGCAACGTAAATTTGATTGTGTTTCTATTATATAAGATATAACCAACTTTTGATTGATAGACTTCTTTTCATATTTGAAATCTATAACCATTGTCTGTAGAAATTTTGTGAATATACATCTCTTGGAATCTTATTTTGATTTGCACTTGGTTTTGACTATACCTTATTCAATATTTGCACAATTATTTCATTCCTTTTCTATTTGATTAGGATTTCTTGCAAATTTTATTCAACACTTGTAGCTTTAACAGAGCCATGTACTTATTGATTTTTTCATTGTAACCCTGAGAATGTGGCTTGGTTCGATCTTTGCATAGATTATTTCTATATATTTGATAACTAGGCACTTCTTTTATTTTCTTATAGTACACTTGTTTCTTTATCTATTAGCTTGTATCTATTTTGATCATTTGCAATATCAATTTCATGCTTGGAAACTTGACTCTATGCTTCATAGTTTATTGATCTGCAACTATTTCTTCACTTGATACAAGTATGATTTGAATCTGCACTTCATCTTAATTCTTACATGTTGGTGGCTTCTGTAGTTTGATATTTGGAAATGAAAACTACTTTTTTACTTGATGAGGTGCCCCATTTCAATAAGCATATAACTAAACCTTTCCTTCACTTCTTTATTTCCTAAACATTAATGTAGTTTGGCCCTTGGGAAAACATGAATGAATTACTTCCTCATGAAGCATGCTAAATATTGTATTTGATCATCTATACTTGCTTTTGTGTCATACCTGTTTCTTGCAACTTACTGTAGATTTTGATACTCATTGTACTTTATCCCTAACTGTACTCATGATTGTACTTGATTAAATCTTTTTTCTTTGCTTGCATTTTCCCTTTTCTATTTCAATGATAGCTTCTTAAGCACTGTAACTTGTATAATCGATGATTTTGAAACTTAAATAAGTTACTTTTTTAGAAAATTCAAATACCATACTTCACCATTTAAAACTTGAAACTAATCTAGAATAAGTTGTATTCTTAAATTATGTTTCTTCTTCCTTCAATGATCATGTTGATCTATGAACTGCATTCATGAATACTTGTAGATTTTGATACTATCTGCACTTTGTCATCATGCAAGTTGTTCTAAGTTTCTTGAATGTTCTGAGTAAGAGGTTTTTATTAATGATTATCTTTAATTTAATAAACTATACCTGTGGCCACGTGAATTCTTGATGTACATGCATAATTGTTTCTAAAATATAGTATAAAAATGGATTTGAGGTTCACTGTGAATAATTCTTTCTCTCAACCTGTGATTTCTTGATAAGTTGTGGTATTTAGATCATTTTTGTACCTATTGTACTTGTAATATTTACTTTCTAAAATGCATTCCTTGTTTGATTTAATTATGAAATCAGGCCTTTGAATGTGTCTTCATAGTTGTCTACTCATATTTTTTGTACTTGTTCTTCATAAATTATCCAATCCTTAAAGCTGGTTTTCCTCATTAGTGAGTTGTAACTTTCTTTGCATCTTACTTATTTAATCGCGATACTTTTATTTTTTTGTCCTGTAATTCCTTAATATGATACACTCGTTGTACATAAATTTTCCTTGAACTTTATTTCTCTTCATCGATGTAATGTATTTTACCCTATTGAAGTGCTGCAATATTTTACTGTACTTGTAATAGAGGAAATATCTTCTTCTGAAAGCTTGAGGATTTTTTTATCCCATTCTGTCATGAATATTTTGCTATCTCATTTAGTCATGATACTTAATTATACTCTATTTTTATGTATCAGTTTGGATGTATCATTAATCTTGTACCTTGACTAGATAACCTTGTCTCTTTAAGGCAATTTGTAACTCTGTATCAATAGCAACATTTGAAAGATTGTTATTTTCTATATTATCTATCTTTTAAATGATGTTCCTTGATTGGAAACCTTGTAGAATTAACCTTGCTTACTCTATGAAAACACTTTATTTCTCTGATACTTCATTATTCTTTTGTAGCTCCACTAAACTTTTACTCAGTCCATCTTTTCAAGTTGATCTATGCTTGGTAGTGTTGTTTCAAATTAGCAACACCCCACGGATGTTGATCAGATTTCTAGTTTGATCATACTAGCATCAAGTGTGTTTGCACAACATTGAATCCTTTCCCCAAGTGTGGGACTTACAAAATGAGAAAGGAATCTCTAGTTTAGAGGCTGGTTCCTCAGTTCCTCTAGTCAGATTTATCACTTACAAGTTGCATAGGTCTATATTCCTAACCCTACCATAAATTCCAAAGGAGACAGAGATAGAGAATGCAAAAAAGCTAAAACTAATGCTAATAGGTGATGCACCAAAGGAGTGGTGAGCATTTTTTACTTCTACAGATTGACATAGTCCATGAAAATGCAATAAAGAACCTCATGCACAAACTGATAATTGTAATGAAGGATCATAAATTAACCAAACAACACAGGCAGAGGATGAAAACTAATCACAGAGGCTGTATTGTTATTTTAATCATCAAAATCACTTGCAATACAACACCTGAGAGGAAAAATAAAGTTACAGCTCTTCGAAAAGGTCTGATATTCCACCAAAATCACTTCTAAGGTGAGAAAGGAAATCTACAATACACAAAAAATGTTCAACCCTTTGAAAATGAGCCAAATCTGGCTTTTATAGTGCAAGGGACGAGCCCAGGAGAGAGAAACGTGAGAAAACATGGAAGGGATTCAACCATTGACCAAAATGCATTCAAAGCAACATGGGCATCCTTACAGACCCATCCCCTAACATTTTAGCCATGTTGGGAGAGAATGCGAGCCATTCTTCATTAAAAACGGTGGTTGAAACGTCATTTCTGTCCATGACCACGTGTAAGAGGTGTTTTTCAATTTTCTCTCTCCAAAATCCATCAAAATGAAAAAATGACCTCATAATCTTGTAGATAATTTCACCAGCTTTCCATTGATACAAAGAACGTGAAAAACTAAGCTCTGGATCGAAAGATATGGCCATTTGAAGTTTTAGGGCAAAACAGGGCCAAATCTGGTTGGCAGGCAAAAATTCGAATTTTTGCACCTTTTTGGTCATTTTGAAAATTTTCCAAAATTCCCCCATGCTCCACCAGTTTAGGTTCCATGTGGTGGCATCTCATTGGCCGCGGGCCTTTCAGGGGAAAGTTTTTCCAAAAAAAACTCCGCTAAGCCATAACTTCAAAAATACATTGAGTTAGGAGGAAAACTTTACCTTTCTGGAAAGCTAAGAAAGAGCTCTATCCAATGGTGTCATTTCTAGAAGGTTTTGAGTGCCTAAAAAGCAAAATATTATGACTAAGTCACAAGAGAGGAAAAAATGAGAGGAGTTAGCCACAAAAAATGAGCAGGGGCACATTTTGGATAACAATTTTGGCGACTCAGAGGGGTCATCTGCCTGCTGGATGAAGTTACCAGTTTCCTGAAGCAATCCATTGGGTATGAAGTCATTGAATTCTCTATTTGATACCCCAACTCACTAGAACATTGCAAGGAGGAAGATGGAATATCACCTGATGGAGTAAGGCCTGCAAACACATCTCCAGGAACAGCAAGCTTGTGCCAAAGCACTTAGGGAAAGAAAAACTAATCTACAGCAAAACAATGTGCACAAGCACTTGGAGGAATGAAAAACCTAAACTAATATGTACAGGGTGAAGCATTTCCTTCAGTAGCAATGCTTCAGATGGATTCCATTGACTGGAATTTGTAGTTCTTCGCCATCCAATGAAGACAACTGGAAAGCATTGTTGTCCTTACACTTTGTGACCATGTATGGGCCACTCCAAATGGCATCAAATTTTGAATGCCTTCCCGGTTTTGCTCTATCCGCATCCCATTTTAACACTAGATCTCCAACTTGGAAGGATCTGTTCTTGGCCTTTCGATCAAAGGTCTTCTTTATCAAAGCTTGATCCTTCTCCATTGCTTGGGATGCCTGATTTCTGATTTCTTGGAGCTCCATCAATTTTTCATATCTGACTTCCATGGGCTCAAACTCCAACAACTCTAACTATTTCATGAGTTCTAATGTTGGCAACTCAAGTGATATGGGCAAAATTACCTCTCTTCCATAAACAAGCTTGAATGGAGAGTTACCTGTAGATCTTTTAGGAGTTATCCTATTATCCCATAAGGCTGATCTCAATTTGGTATGCCAAGACCTTTGATTCTCATCAAGAGTCCTCCTAATGATCCTCAACAAGTTCTTGTTTGTAGATTCAGCATGGCCATTACTCTGGGGGTAATAGTTTGATGAAGTACTTAGGTAGATCCCGTTCTTGACAGCCCATTCAGTCACCTTGGATCTAATGAATGCCAATGCATTATCTGATATTATTGTAGCTGGTATGCCAAATCTAGTTACTATTCCCTCATAGAAGTCTAGGATGCTAGATTCATTTGCTTCCTTGAGTGCTACTACTTCAGTCCATTTGGTGAAGTAATCTGTGGCTGTTAAAATCCACTTGTGCCCTTGGCTCGAATTAGGATTAATAACTCCAATGAAGTCTAAACCCCATTGCATGAATGGCTGGTCAACTGAAATTGGATACAATGGGAGGGCAGCTAGCCTCTCTTTACCTGTGAAAAATGTACAATTCTTGCACCTCTTGATCCATGCATAACAATCATTGAAAATCTTGGGCCAATAATAACCAGCCCTCATGATATTTACAGCTGTCACTCTTGGTGAAAAATGACCACCAGCTGGTCCACCATGGAACTCTTCCAGTACCTTATGAATCTTATTTGTACCAATGCATCTCAGCAGTACTCCACTCACATCTCTTTTGAATAAAACACCATCAACAAGGGCATATGGGACAACTTGCAACCTGAAGTGTCTTCTTTGGGTCTTGTTCATCTCTGGAGGACATAGACCTATGCTTAGGAAGTGCATTATACCTTGGGTCCAGCAAGGAGTGGGGACACCATCATTCTCCTCTTGAGTGCTTCCTTTCTCATGGTTGTCTTGCAATGCCAAAACAACCTCCTTCTCATTGCATGATTCCTCTTGTTTGCTCAAGATCAGCTGCTCACAAAATCCTTTTCCTCTTACCAACTTGGTGAATTTGATCTCAATGTCATACTCCATGACACGAGTAATCCAACCTGCCCTTTTTTCATTCAAGTCTTTGTTGAGGAGGAAGTCTTTAACCCCTGCATGAGAAACCATCAATTGGACCTTATTGTTTGAAACTAGATGCTTGAATTTCTTCAAGATCCTGATTACTGCAAGAACATGCTTCTCAATGAAAGAATATCACACCTCATAGTCCTCCAGGATTTGGCTAAAGAAAGCAATTGGCTGCTCATCATTGTCTTTATTCTGCTGTACCAAAATTGCAGAAATAGTATCATCACCTCCAAACGCATAGAGGATGAAATCCTTGGAGAAATCCGGGTTGATGAGAGTTGGGGCTTGAGAGATGGCTTCTTTGATTGCGTCAAAAATTTCCTTTCCTTCTGCTGTCCATTTGAAAGCCATGATTTTCTTTAGCATCTTGGTGATAGGTCTAACAAGGGCTGAAAAATTTGGGACAAACCTCCAAACAAAATTTATTCTTCCCAAGAAACTTTGAAGGGCCTTCTTGTGGCTTGGCAATGGTAGTGCTCTTATGGCTTTGACTCTTTCCAGATCAATTACTAATCCTTCTTTGGAGACAATGTGGCCAAGAAGCTTTCCTTCATGGGCTAGAAAAACACACTTTTTAGGATTCAAGGAGACTCCAAATCTTCTACACCTTTGGAACACTTGTCTCAAATGAAAGAGGTGGTTTGCTGTATTTTTTGAAAAAACAGTGATATCATCAAGATATATCAGTACAATGTTGTTAATCAAACCTTTGAACGCCATGTCCATTTCTCTTTGGAAGGTAGCTCCAGCGTTGGACAACCCAAATGGGGCATTTTCCTGTATGCATAAGTTCCCCATTTAGTTGTAAAGGCTGTCTTGAACTGATCTTCTTCCTTCACCATAATCTGATTATACCCTGAATAGCCATCAAGTAGTGAAAACCTCTCGGAGCCAGCAATAACTTGTAAAATCTACTCCATGGAAGGAAGTGGATAATGATCCTTAAGAGATGCTCTATTCAAATCTCTGAAGTCAACACACAATCTGATTTCCCCACTCTTCTTTCTGACTGGAACCAAGTTGGCAACCCAACTAGAATGCTTGATAGGGAATATGATTCTTGATTCTATCAACTTATTCAATTCTTTTCTCATGAGAGGCTCCATGTGGGGGTTGACTGGCCTTTGTTTCTACCTGATGGGCTTAGTATTTGGATCCAATTCAATGGTGTGTTGAACTAACTCAGGATTGAAACCTTTCAAATCTTCATAGCTCCAAGCAAGCACATCAGGGAATTCTTGACAAAGTTGTATGAACTCATACCTTTCTTGCTCAGTTGTCATCTTACCAATTTGAAGTGATTTGCCTCTTTCTACTGAGATGGACACTGAATCTTCTACCTTCACTTGGATGTTTGCTTTCTCCTTCCTAAACTAATCATTAGGATTGAAAATGGACTCCAAAGTAATAAGTCCCTTTGGTAGTTTGTTGGTTCTCAGCTGCACCACTTGGTCACCATACTGCTGCTCTAACTTTTCCTGATTTTTGGCTGAGAATTTAGCCTCTTCTTGCAAGAAATGGATGATTTGCTGATCATTTTCAAACACTTGCCAACTTACATTGTTATCTGGCACTGAAGGCCTCACAATCACATGGATGTTAAGTTGTACCTTGTCTTTTTGAATGCTCTCCACAACGTCAAAGGCTGCCCTAACTGCTGCAAGCCTATTAGCGGCTTGGTTCTCTTTCCTAGGAATGGATTTGATGCCAAAACCCTCAAAATCTTCAACGAGGTCCCACACCCTGTTCTTGTAGCACTTGAGTAGATCATTCTTAACAGCATGCTTCCCCTTGACTTGGTTGACAATCAACTCACTAACACCAAAGACTTGCAAGTTCTTTATTCCTCTCTTGATTGCCCAATGCAGTCCTTGCACCAAGGCTTCATATTCAGTAGTTTTATTAGAGCATGCAAACTAAAATCTAAAAGCTGAATAATACTTAACTCCTTGAGGTGAAACCAACATGGATCCCCCTCCTACACCTTGTCTACTCCTTGATCCATCAAAAAACAACTGCCATACCTCATTGTCATCTTTTTGGTTTGGCTTGGTGATGCTAGGAATAGGTTGATTTTCTTCATGTATGTAATAAACTCCCAGCTCAGATTCTTCTATTTCTTGATAAGGATCAAAAGCATGCACCTTGCTTGCCCATTCATCAAGAGTTAAATCTGGGTTGCTTCCAACCTTGGTGTCAGCTTCATCAGTGCTTGGATGATCTTCTTGATCAAACGCTGAACATTTGGCATTAATCTGACTTGGAGTGTAAGGCTCAATGTGAAAGTTTGTAATAGGTTCAGACCTAATTGTGGCTTTGGTTCCATATCTTGTTCTGAACAGCATGTGTGACCAATCAACAGACAAGTAACCTCTAATCTTAGCTGTGAAATCCCTTGACAAACATAGGGCAAAGAGTGGTGGAAGGTCTATTACTGAGACATCTTGCAAAACAACCACGTTGGGACAGGAATGCAAAGTAAGACTCAAGTTTTTAATCACCCCAACTGTTGTTACTACTGTCCCATTCAACTGCACCACCCCTTTGGATATGGTTTCATACTGAATTCCCAACTGATCAGCTATTTGCTTGGGCATTACTGAACTAGTTGCCCCGGAATCAATCATGCAACTGTGTACTAATTGATTTCCAATAATCAATGAAACGTAGAATGGAGGGGGATTCAATATTTTACCTTGTTGTCCTCCATGATTCCCCTCAGGCTAGGCAGCATTTGTGAGCACCTTCTCTTGCATTTGGACTTGTTGATTTGAAGTTGACTAGTCCTTCATGGTAGCTTGTAGCAAATCTCTTTGGCCTGGGATAGATAGTGATTCCCACATTGATATGTTTACATTTGTCTTCTTCATTTGATCAATGATACTGAATGGAGATGAAGTATCCCTCTGTTGTCCCTTGGATTGCACATTCATTCCTTACACATGGGCAGCAACAACTAGCATTTGGGTTGGCCTAGGGGCTATTTTAGGCAATCCTTGCATGCTTGGGATTGCATTTTGTTTGCCAATAGTTTGTGGAGTGACAGAAGGTCATGAATTACTTGGGGCCAATGGCTGTTCTTCACTCAAATTTCTTCTCTTTGACCTTGTGTTGGCTGCAACACTTTGGGAAATCATTTGATTCATGCCACAAAAATCTTCTGCCTGCCAGTTTACAAGTGTGGTATCATTTGGAGCTGATTGCTGCTCGAATGTTTCTTGCTACTGGTTATTTCCTTGACTACCTTCACCCTCCACACCAGTTGCTGTCACCATTAATGCTTGATTTAAGGCACCGTTGAAGCACATGGATTGGTTATGAGGTTCATTGCATGGGAAACACCAATCATACTCTTGAGCTATATTGTTTTGTACTAGCACTAATGCTTTAGATGCAGATGTAGCATTGGGATTATAGGGCTGAAATGGTCTATTCGCAGGAGGCCTTGCTTAATTTAGATTTGCAGCTGGATTGGGTGGTCTATGAGGTTGATATGGCTACCTGTTAGGCTGAGCTTGAGGCTGGAAGGAAGGTCTAAAAGCTTGAGCTTGCTGCCTTTTGAGTGTAACCAGCTCATTACCTAGATTTTGCAATTGCTTCATGACTTCTTGAAGTTCATTTGAGGCACTAGAAGATGAAGTGGAAGCTTCACTTGAATTCTGAATTCTAGGAGTGGGAATAGAAGCTAAATTAGGCACTTGGCTAGTACTTGGGCTCTCTAAACTTGGAAATAATGGCATTGGAGGCCTAAGAGCCAGCTTGCCAGCTTGAATCAAACAATTTTTAGCTCTAATGGAAATGCTATAAGCAATGGGGATAGTTGTGCCTCCCATGGACTGAATTAACATAGAAATATCAAAATTTAAAGCTTTAAGGTAATAAAGAAAAGCACCTTCTGCTGTTGGCCTAACTGCCACTGGAATTCTCTCCCAAGTTCTTTGAAATCTGAAATTAAAATCAGTCAGCTGCTCATTGGGAGCTCTTTTGATAGTTGTCAGTTGCTCCAAAAGGAACAAGTTGTCTCCCTTTTCCCCAAACTGCTCATGGAGGGCTATACATAGATGATTCCAATTTTGAATAGAACCTGAGGCAAGACTCCTGAACCATTGCAAAGCTTTCCCTTTGAATGAAGATGCCAACAGTTTGACAGGAACTTGCATCTCATTGATCTCATGGATTGCACAAATGTTAGCAATATCCTTAACATGATCACCAGGTGAGGTCTGATTTTCTCCAGTGAAGTATGGAATGTTCTTCAATGCTGCAACTGGGATTGGATTTTGTGCATTGAGAGCAAGTGGGCTGCTGCCAGTGAAATTGACATAGGGGTTGTTTTGTGCCATTCTGATTGGCCTTAGAACCCTTGTTGATTGAATGAAAGGCCTACCAGGTGGAGGAATTGAGAGAGTTCTGTTTGGTGGAGATGGAGACCTTTGGATTCTCCTCCCACTAGTCTTATTCTTGGAGATAACTATAGATATTCAAACAACACCTCTTCCTCTCCAGCTCTTGACCTTGTGTTGATTCTTCTCATGAGTTTTCAGGTCTGCACTACTAAAACCAGTTGATTCTTCTTCCTTGGAGTCGCCAGATGTGAAATTTATAGCTCTTTTAAAGCAAGAAACTTGCAACAAATGCACATCAATTTTGTTGCAATGAAGATGAAGACATCTAAGGTCCCACTGGGCGTGCCAAAACTGTTGTTGCAAATCAGCAACACCCCCTGGATGTTGATCAAATTTCTAGTTTGATCATACTAGCATCCAGTGTGATTGCACAACATTGAATCCTTTCCCCAAGTGTGGGACTTGTAAAATGAGAAAGGAATCTCTAGTTTAGAGGTTGGTTCCTTAGTTCCTCTGGTCATATTTATCACTTACAAGTTGCAGAGGTTTATATTCCTAACCCTACCCTAAATTCCAAAGGAGACAGAGATAGAGAATGCAAAAAAGCTAAAACTAATGCTAATAGGTGATGCACCAAAGGAGTGGTGAGCATTTTTTACTTCTACAGATTGACAGTCCATAAAAATGCAACAAAGAACCTCATGCACAAACTGATAATTGTAATGAAGGATCATAAATTAACCAAACAACACAGGCAAAGGATGAAAACTAATCACAGAGGCTGTATTGTTATTTTAATCATCAAAATCACTTGCATTACAACACCTGAGAGGAAAAATAAAGTTGCAGCTCTTAGAAAAGGTATGATATTCCACCAAAATCACTTCCAAGGTGAGAAAGGGGACCTGCAATACACAAAAAATGTTCAACCCTTTGAAAATGAGCCAAATCTGGCTTTTATAGTGCAAGGGACGAGCCCAGGAGAGAGAAACACGGGAAAACATGGAAGGGATTAAACCATTGACCAAAATGCATTCAAATCAGCATGGGCATCCTTACAGACCCATCCCCTGACATTTTTAGTCATGCTGGGAGAGAATGCGAGCCATTCTTCATTAAAAACGGTGGTTGAAACGTCATTTTTGTCCATGACCACGTGCCGGAGGCATTTTTTTATTTTCTCTCTCCAAAATCAATTGAAATGTAAAAATTACCCTGTAGTCTTGTATATAATTTCACCAGCTTTCCATTGATACAAAGAACGTGAAAAACTGAGCTCTGGATCGAAAGATATGGCCATTTGAACTTTTAGGGCAAAACAGGGCCAAATCGGGTTGGCAGGCAAAAATTCAAATTTTTGCACCTTTTTGGTCATTTGGAAAATTTTCCAAAATTCCCCCGCGCTCCACTAGTCTAGGTTCCACGTGGCAGCGTCTCATTGGCCATGGGCCTTTCAGGGGAAAATTTTTCCTAAAAAAACTCCGCCGAGCCATAACTTCAAAAATACATGGAGTTAGGAGGAAAACTTTACCTTTCTGGAAAGCTGAGAAAGAGCTCTATCCAATGGTGTCATTTCTAGAAGGTTTTGATTGCCTAAAAAACAAAATATTATGACTGAGGCACAAGAGAGCAAAAAATGAGAGGAGTTAGCCACAAAAAATGAGTAGGGGCACATTTTGGATAACAAGTAGTTGATACTTGTTCAAAATTGTGTCAATTGAATCCTTGATTTCATTCTTTTGAAGATCTGTACTTAAAGCTTATCTAAAAATTCAATCACATGTATATGAAAACTAGATATATAACTCAAAATAAATTGCTTAATTTGGATTCTTGAATGTTTGTATCTTGAAATGATCACTTGAGTACTTGTATCTTTTAATGAGTGCATACTTCTTCATTTACTTTTGTTGTACTTGCACATGTAACTTTTCAAGAATTTACTTTCATTTTATATGAAATATGTTTAGAAACAACAAATCCTTCCTTGTATAAGTCAACCACAAATATTTTGGATCTTTCGTGAATTTTGCTTTATCATTCCGTTTTGGGAAACCATTTTTTATCATATTTGTTCTAAATTTGATTAAAACCTGCACTCTTTAGCTTTTCTATCCCAATCTTTATATTGTGATTCTTCTACTTCACTTCTTTGAAAATTTGAAACATGTATTGTTATCTTTGAATGTTTGAAGTAACTTATTTATTCTTTAAATGGAATTAATCATGCAAGTTTATCTTCTGATTTGCATTGTAACTCTTTCTATTTCTAGAATAGCTACTAAACATTTATTTACACTCTTCTTTGATACCATTATGTACTTGTGATTTATTTAAAAATTTATGTACCATAGGATGGAATTCATTGAACTCTGTATTTATGCAATCTTTATCTAATAGTGAGGATTGTAAGACATGCTTTTATTTTCTCCTTCACTGCAACATGTACATGCACACTTAAGAAAATAGTTAGAAAATATTTAGGCTTTTTGTCCTCTCTTATGTTCCATAGTTTTTTTTCTCTTTCTTCTTCTGTAATGATTCTAGGAATCATATGCACTATTGTAGAATACTACTCTTATCAATTGTGTCTATGTCTCTGATGTACCTTATGCTTATGTTATTTAGAAATCCATTTGCATGTTGTTAGATAGTACATGAGTACAGATGAAAACCCTGAGCTCAATAATGATGCCTTTTCTTTTGATTTTTCAAGTAATTTTTGAGTGCTAGGAGAGTTGGATGAATGATGGAGCTGAAGCTGAAGTGAAGAAGACCTAGAAGAAAATGCCAAGGAAATGATGGGTTTTTTCTATACTCTTTTACTTATAACTTCTTGCACATGTACTTATTTACTCAGTAGTTATGAGTTACATCCCACAACTTGTGTGGGAAGCATTAAACTTCTTCATGAATAAATAACAATTAATTTATGTACTTGAGTTGTATTATTCTTTCTACTTTTAGCTTTATGACATGTATTGATTGTATAATGAAATAAACAACTCAACTACATAGTTAACTCTATTTAAACATGAAGGGATAATGAGAGTTTAATGTACCTATAACTTAAAATGAATATGCTGCATTAAAACTACAACTCTGTTTGTTATTACAGAGTTTTATCTCTCACATAAACTACAATTCCCACCTAAATCAAGGCAATGCATTGGTCCTTCAGGGATTTCGTTTTTCTTTGTTGAAGACAAACATAGAATTCTAGTCTATATAAGGTGTTACATTCTGTAACATTATACATAGCTACAGATTACATGTAGTTAATTAATTTTTGTAACTGAAAACAAAAAATTTTTGTAATGCACCCCCTAGCTAGGGCCATTTATTTAATGCCATCCATTGTAACAAAGTTTTGAATTTCCCATTTTTGTACAAGTGCAAAAAGTTTCAACACCCCCCATGGGAAACCTCCTAACTAGGCATGCAACAACAAAACATAACATTACATAAGTTGTCAAATTTTGGCCATGTCGCACAACACCTGAAATATTTTCATGGTTGGTCACCTATCCCATTTTGATGTACGTGATAAAATTTCTTGCAACAAAAAATGAAATACCTCTCTAGCCTTACGATTGTATTAACAACATCGAGACAAATATACATATAAAAATCAATAATCATCATCCAAAATTAGAAATTCTATCATCTAACATAATATAATTAATTCAATGTTGCCATCCATAAAATCATAATTCTACTCAAAACACCCAGCATAGGTTATGCATCTAGAATATTGCAAATCAACATATATAATTGTCTATTATCATCATCTAGAACATCATAATAAAAATGTAAATCACAGAATGTCAATAGTGCAAATATCCACATATTCCATCATCTACTGATCAAAATATAGTACTCAAATGTATGAGTATCAATCTAACATTAATAAAATCATAATGAAATAGTGTCGAAAAAGAGTGGGCACTACATCCCCCTCCCCTTAGACTTGAATTCCTCTGTGATATCACTAGAATAGATGAGGAATATGGCCTTGCAATAAGGTGACATCCTCCCATGTGAATGTAGTCTCATCATTCCTAACACACTGAACATGCATCTTATCAATCTTGTGGCCTTGAAGACCTAGGGTCCTACTTTCTATGATGCACACGGGCTCCACAGACACCTGCCCCTACTCCTGCACCTGCAATGTGATCCAATCCTATACATGAGAGGTATATAGAATATATCTCCTAAGAATAGAAACATGAAATACATTATGCATGTGAGACAAGTTGGGCTGAAAGGATAAATGATAAGCTAAGGGACCAACCCAATCCAAGATCTCGAATGGACCCATGAATCTAGGAGATAACTTAGAGCCTTTTCCATAACAGATAGCACTCTTATGAGCCTTGAGAGGAAGAAAAACCTTAGTTCCCACCTCAAAAATAGGATCTTTCCTCTACTGAGTTACATATTTCTTCTGTCTATCCTAAGCCTCCTGTAATCTTTATCGAATCATGAAAACATGTAGCCTCATATCCTGTAATAATGCTGGCCCAAGAGAAATTTTTTCCTCCAATCTATCCAAGCTCATCGGTGTCTTGCACTCCATGCCATACAATGTCTGTAATAGAGCCATACCAATCAAACTTTGAAAACAAGTACGAAAAATCCACTAAATACAAGTACTCCTCACACTTAGACTGATGGTCCATGACATACATCTGCAACATATCCTCTAATATCTTATTCATTCGCTCTATCTGTCCATCTGTCTTTGGATGATAAGTTGTACTGAAGTTGATACTCATCTCGAGAGCTTACTGCATAGTAGTTGAGAAATGAGAGGTGTATAAGGGATCACGATCACATATAATCTTCCACAAAATTCTGTGTAGTCATTTAATCTCATCTAAGTATACTCGCACCACTACACTAGCTGTATGGGTGGTCTTCACTGGAGAAAAATGAGCCACATTTGTCAATCTATCCACTGTGACCATGATGGAATTGTGGTGGTATCTCGACATCGGTATCCCTATTATGAAATCCATAGTAATGGTGTCCCATTGCCACTCTGGTATATCACGCGGGTAGATAAGGCTAGCTGGATGTTGATGCTCGGCCTTCACCCTCTAGCACTCTAAAAAACACGATAAAAATTGAGCTAAATCTCTCTGTAGACCTCTCCAATGATATAGTTGTCTCAAGGTGGCTTTTATCCCAATTTTTCCCCTAGAAAAATTGATCAAACATGACCCCACATAGAAAAAATAGGAAGGGTCGGTTCAGTCTAGTGGGCTCACAATCGATCTAAAATATAAGATGTAGGTGGGCTCGACAATGGAGGATCAAACAACGTCAAAACATTCAAACGCTCAACTAGATAAAATCGGAAAAGAAGCTCAAAGTTTTTCAGACATAGTATATGAGTTAACTCGGGACCAAAGAAATGGACTCACAGAAGTCACCATGTGTCAGCTCAACATAATTCCAAAAGGGCACATCAAACCAGAGACCCCAAATGTGTGTAGGCCCTCCATGTGGTCAAATTCAAAAGGGGCAGAGCCGGTCGTTGAATTGGATAAGTATAGAAGAATGAGCACGAAACTTCCACGTGCCTCATCGGCACACCTCCAGAGGTCAGGTCCAAAGAAGGTCTCAAAATGTGTGCAAACTATCCATGTGTCTAGAGTCCAATAGAATTTGAATGGGCTATGGGCCTAAATTGGTCAAGTATAACAGGACTGGCGGAAGCCTCCACGTGTCTCAACAAGGAACCTTCAAGGGTCAAAGTCAAAGGTTGTCCCCCAAATGAGCGTGGAGCTTTCACGTGTCCCATGTCTGAAAAGGAAATAGAGCTGGTAGTTAAAAATTCTCAGGCCAGTAGATGGGGCCATGTGCCTCATCGGTGTAATTTCAAAGGTGTGGCCCAAGGAGAGACCTTGAACTAGTGTCAACCCTCCACGTGTCCAAGGTCCAAAAAAGGGACAGAGCCAGCCATTTAATCAACTAAGTATAAGAGGGTTGGCGGAATCCTCCACATGCCTCATCGGTGTAACTTCAAAGGTGTGGCCTAAAGAGAGACCCTGAACTAGCGCCAGCCCTCCATGTGTCCTAGGTTTGAAAAGGGGACACCAACCGTTGAAAAGTCCAAGCTTGGGACAAGCTATTGGAAGCCTCCACATGTCATCTCGGCGCAACTTCAAAGGTTAAAATCCAGAGGCGGTCCCCAAACAAGTGCAGGCTCGCCACGTGGCTAGAAGTCAAAAGGGGAGATAGAACCATCCTAAATAAGCTAAGTAAATAACGGGTCAGCGAAAGCCTCCATGTGACTCATCTGCGTAACTTCAAAAGAAAAATATGGGGTAGTTTTCAAATGAGTACGAAGCCTCCATGTGTCCAGGGTAAGAAAAATGGCCCCACCAAACAAAAGGGACTTTTCCAAAACACAAAGAAATAGAGGAAAGTCACGGAAGGAGCCATATGTCTCTTCGGTGCTCTTTTAAGAGGTGAATCAAAAAGTGGTCCCCAAACATGCGTCACTTCTCCACATGTCTTAGGTTAGGCAGAGTGTCTTTGCCAACAAGAGGGACTTAGGTAGAAAAAAAAAGAGCTTGTGGAAGCTTCCATGTGTTAGTATGGTGCAACATCAAGAGCGAAAAGAGGGGGCGATATCTCAAGACACACAGGGCTGCCACATTGACCTTGAGCAAATAGACCCCAAACCCAAAGCACCTTCAGGCAACCATAACTTTCAATTGGGAGTTTGGAATTGAGTGGGAGAGGAATTTTTGGAAATCTCTTGGCATCTGCTTCTCACCCACCACCATCATGTTTCATTCCACTATTTCAAGGTTATCAAGTCTCTCACCTACCACCATGATGAAGAATGGGCTTCCTTTCTTGCCCAGTAAGGAACAACATGTGAAGGCATGGACTCTATCAAGGAACCCATCATTGTTGCATGAGAATTTCAATTCTTCTAGAATGGTTGGAGTAGGTGAATTTAATGCATATATTAGGGTGGTTAAATTAGAATTCAAATTATTCCATCTCTCCTTCTCTCATTCTTCTATATATTGTAAAGGACTGGTATATTTCAAACAGGTTGGTCATTATTTCTCTTTCCCCCCCCCTCTCTTTTTTTTCCTAGGGTAGAATGTGGAGTTTAAACCTCCTCTCATGGCTCTATAATGGCATTTTCTTGCCTCTTTGCCACTAATGATGTACTGTGTGAACTTTTGGAGAAATAAAATTTGTTTTGTGATGTGTTTTGTCCATCCTTCCTTATTTTATGGTCTCTTCTTTCCTCTAATCATTGTAGGGTATACTGTGCATATTCCTGATGTCTGCTGCATGTTTTGAGATCTATTTTTAATGGGTTCGAAGTGGTGTTCTATGTGAAATTTATCTTTGGTCAGTGATGCATCTATCCATCCTCCCCATTGCTCACCTTTCTCCACTTTAGGAAGCTGAGATTGTGACCAGTAGCTTCCTTTTCTTGTGTATCACCGCTTAATGTAGGCTCTATTTTCATGTATTTCTCTCTCTCCCTATCTCATTGGAAGGTTAGATTAGGATTAGATAGTTTACTTGCACTAGAGTAGCTTGTGGCAGGAGGTTTAGGAAGAAGAAGTTGGCTTTCTTCGGAGGGCCATCTCAAATTCACAAGTCCCACAGCTTGCAAGATGGTCCAATGTTATGAAAATCACACCGAATTCCCCAATCAGATCTGAGGCCATTCAGCGGTGCTATGATTTCACATCAATAGTTTTGGCATGCCTGATGGGATAGGTCTGAAGCACCTTGCCACTTCATTTCATCAATTTGATGTGTTCTTGGTGAGATTAAGCCTTTTGAGGCACATTTAAAGCACAAATGGTGACTCCATCTAGTCAACAACCCATTCTTTGAGTTGTAGACCTTCTCTGCATCCATTTCCAACCATTCTTCTTTCCACATCTTTCATGCTCTTCCATTCTATGAAGTTGTGAAATCATGACTTTATGGAATTCACGCTTACAGCAGGACATCGAAGAATTTGATCTCTTATCATACTTGGAGGAATGTTTTGAAAAGGAGGGGCCTGTAGAAATGATAACATTTGTTGCAGCATCATTAATCCTTCAACCAATTGAACCTACCACCGAAGAGTTGCCACCGGTCATGCTCATTTTAGAGCATGAGGTTAAGCTTCAGAGCACCAAAGGTTAGCAATAACACCTCCAAAATCCTAGTACAAAACAACTCCCGGAGGTGTACATTTTTTTTTGTTGACACTTTGAGGAGGAAACACCATGTGCGAGGTGGTTTTTTAATCTCATTTCCGACCATGTTCAGTGCCAAATCAACTACATGGTCACAATTTGTAAGGAAGGGGAGCTACTTCTCCCTTCCAGTTACAGGATTTGTTTGAGCCCCCTTTGCTTTCGGTTAACATAGAGTAAGTAGGTTTTCTTTCAGAAAAGGAAGTGCTTTCGCACACTCTGCATATCCCACTTGGGGTGTGTATGATTTTTAGTTTTGTACATAGTGGTGTTGTGGTGTTTTGTTGCTCTAAGGTTATATCACTATATAGTATAATATGCTCACAGTCCGTTTCAAGTGGCAGGTGAAAGCCCTAGGTTAATACACTTTTCTACTCTCAGAACCTCATCTACAAGGTTTTCTTATGAAATTTGAGATTACAGATAACGGGGCATGCTTAGGGTTACCAAACACAAGTAGTCTACCTCACAATTTAAGGGACAAGATTAGTACCAAGCTATCATTCATGAATCCATGCCCATTGGATACTTCAAGGCTAGTGGTCTCTTCATCTAGCAGGTGGATTTCCCCATGAGTCACCAAACTATTATCCCAATTTTTCCCCAGGGGAAAAATTTATCAAACATGACCCTGCACATAAGAAAATTGGAAGGGCCAATTCAGTCCAGCGGGCTCACAATTGATCCCAAATATAAGGGGTAGGTGGGCTCGACAATGGAGGATCAAACAACGTCAAAAGAGTCTAGAGCTTGAAAGGATAAAATCAGAGAAGAAGCTCAAAGTTTACAGACTTCACATACAAGTTGAATTAGGACCAATGGAACAGACTCGCGGAAGGTGCCATGTGTCAAATCGGTGCAATTCCAAAAGGGCACATTAAACTAGAGACCCCAAATGTGTGCATGCCCTCCAGATGGTCAAAGTCAAAAGGGTCATAGCCAATTTTTGAATCAGACAAGTATAGAAGAATGAGAGCGAATCCTCCAGGTGCCTCATCGGCGTACCTCTAGAGGTTAGGTCCAAATAGAGTCTCTAAATATACATAGACTCTCCACATGTCTAGGGTGCAACAGACCCAAATCGATTAAGTATAAAAGGACCTGTGGAATCCTCCACGTGTCTCAACAACACACTTTTAAAGGTCAAAGCCAAAGGTGGTCCCCCAAATGAGCGTAGAGCTTCCATGTGTCCCAGGTCTGAAAAGAAAATAAATCTAGTAGTTAGAAAGTCTCCGGCTAGTGGATGGTGCCATGTGCCTCATAGGTGCAATGTCAAATGCACTGCCTAAGGAAAGACCCTGAAATAGTGCCATCCCTCCACGTGTCCAAGGTCCAAAAAAGGGACAAAGCCAGATATTTAATCAGATAAGTATAAGAGGGTCATTGGAAGCCTCCATGTGCCTCATTGACACAACTTCAAAGGCGTGGCCTAAAGAGACAGGTCAGCAGAAGCCTTCATGTGTCATCTCGGTGTAAGTTCAAAGGTTAAAATCTGGAGGTGGTCTCCAAACGAGCATAGGCTCGCAAAATTTCAAAAATTCAAAAGGGGAGACAAAACCAACCCGAATCAGCTAAGTAAAGAATGGGTCAGCAGAAGCCTCCACATGCCTCGTCTGTGCAACTTCAAAAGAAAAATCTAGGGGTAGTTTCCAAATGAGAGTGAAGCCTCCATGTGTCCAGGGTCAGACATATGGCCCAACCAAACAAAAGGGACTTATCCAAAACAAAAATAAATACAACAAAGCCACATAAGGAGCCACGTGTCTCTTCGGCGCTCTTTAAAGAGGCAAATAAAAAAGTGGTCCTTGTAGGTACCCAAATTGATTCGCCTTCAAAGTTTGAGAAGCATCACAGGTTTAGTAGGAAGCTTAGAGACAGATAGATCATGATGAGTCATTTTTTAGCCAGGGATGGGATCTAACTGGCCCTTAATCACTCAGATGTGGAGAAATGGATAGCACCCTCAAGAGGATTTGATCTATCCTCACTATTTTAGGTTGTGCCTTTCAACCAAGGTAAGAGAACCCTTTTGTAGCCTATTGTTTATGGAGGAGATGGAGATATCCTTCCTAATGAAGTTGTTAAGGAGACCTTGAAGAAAATATGATCAATGCAACAAAATCTAACTCTCACGAGTTGTCACTCTAGATAGTGGAGATATTCTCTAAGAAAGGTTCAGGCTACTAAAGACATTTGGAATCCTGATTGTTTCTGCATGCTTTGGTAGTAAAATTCATGCATTTGTATACACACATGACAAACATAGGGGTAGTATGGGTAGGATGAGTTGTTTTTTAGATGGATTTTGGTGGGAGGTGAAGCAGGATAAAGTTGATTATACCAAATCTTTGAGAACTTTTGCAAAATGGAAGACTAAACCAACATAATGCCACAGAGCAGCTAAAATGTTTCTTTAACCAGAACATGTGCTTCAATGGAGGCCTAGATTAGCACTTTTTCATACAATCTATGAGTTTCTAACATGAAGGCTCGAGTTGGAAAACCCAAAAAAACATCAAGATCTAAGCCCAATCACGCCTGAGGTACACCCAGAGGCTTACAGACAATCTTTGTCAACAGATGAGAGAAAAGTGATTTTAAATCATTTATTTCACTCCCAGATGAAAGCTCTTCTGAGAAATGAAATTGTAGATGCCACTAAACTATCACAAGGATTGATACCTATGTGATTGAGATAGATTTTGATACAAGATTGCAACAGGAACAAGAAAAACTATTTGCAGACATTCAGAAGTAAAGCCACACATTTTTCACAAGATCCACAAAGAATAGCTCGAGTTTGATTAAATTTATCAGCAGGGGAAAGTTTCTAGAACAATCTCAGAGCTTGTTCAATGGTTGTACACTCGCAACCACCTTGACATGATCAAATTCAATACAAAATAGATATACAGGCTTCTCAAACAACTTCTCAAAGGAGGATGGGCTCTATCAAGCCTTTTTTCTATTAGGAAAATCAGTCCCAACCCCTCACACTCCAACCTCAAACCATTTACATGATAAATTTGTGCCATTTATAACCTTTACAAAAGACCCCATTTCCCCTAAAAGACAAAAACATTGAGTGCCACCAGTGCTTTCCATGATCACGATCATGATTCCCAGAATCAGATCTGTAAAAATTGGCCATGTGCTCATGGGGCAGATCTCTTCGAAAATCTCAGCATTCAATTCCTTCATATAGTAGAACACTCTTCCTTCTATTCGCCAACCACCTCCATCCCTAATCTTTCAAATCTGGTTCTTTCATGCACAGGAGAAGAAAAATGGAAGATCACATTGAGCCTAGTAGCCAGACCATTTTAATGGAAAAAGACGTCTCCAGATCTTCTCCCACCAAACTTAGATATCAAAATTAACTCTCCTCTTTGTTTGGCATGTAGGAAATACCAAGAAATCATGAAGACTTGCACTTCCAAGAGCATTTCAGTAAAATGGGAGGAAAATCAGATTCAAACTCACAACTACCATTGATCTTTACTTTGAATTTGGGCCGTCCACATGGAAGATTCAATTTTAAAACAGGCCCGGGGGTTCCCTTTGACTTTTTACAACTTTTGGAAAAAGGTAAAATTTTCACATTTTGCTCTGTGCCTCTGCCCTTGAGAAATGAGCCTGACACATGTCCTAAGGTGGGTCCCAAAGGAACCACGACCAAATTCTACCATTTCACCTCTTTTTTGGAAAAGGGAAAATTTTCAAAGTTTTCCCCACAGCTCCGCCCTTGAAAAATGGGCCTGACACGTGTCCCAATGTGGGTCCCAACAGAACCACGCTTCCCTTTTTACTTTTAACTTCTTTTTCCCAAAATGAAAATTTTCCAAGTTTCCCCCGAGAGTCTGCACCTCCGTCATTGACTGGAGCAAGCTTTGACCCTTCCTTTATCAGGCTTGTGGGCCATTTTTGGTATTTCAACCCTTTTGAGAATAAGAGGCAAAAATTCCAAGTTGCCCTCGATGGTCTGCTTCCCCTTCCCTTTTGACTTTTCAAATTGCCACACATCACAATGGCACACCTTGAGATGGTCCCCAAAATTTGAGACCCTGAAAGAGCGCGGGCTCGCCACATGTCCTGGCCTGGAAAAATTTGTTTAAAGGCTTAAAGCTCAGTGGAAGAGGTGCCATGTGTCAGAGTCCAAGGCAATCTCTTTTGGCCGCTTGAAAAGTCCAAGCAAAATGCAAAGTGAGCGGAGGCCTCCAAGTGTCCTCTTGGCACTTCTTTAAAATGAAACTCAAGGGCCAGTCTCCAAACATGCACAGTTCCTCCACATGTCCCAGGCCTCCCAAAACCTTTTGAAAAATGACTAAGTATGGGAAGACCCGGCGGAAGCCTCCACGTGTCTTCATGGCACAATTTCAGAATGGTGCCCAAAGTAGAGACCCTGAATGAGCACGGGCTCACCACGTGTCTCTGTTCTGCCAAACTGTACCAGCTACATAAGAATTTGTCTAAGTCTAGGAAAAGCAGTGGAAACCTCCACGTGTCCTCCTAGCGTAACTTCAAGGCCAAACCCAAAAGTGAACTTTCAAATGAGCATCATTCCTCCACGTAGGCCAGTTTTCAAGTTGAGGTGATTTATAAAATTATAAAGTACCCCACCAAGCTGTATTGAAGCAGAAGAGGCCATGTTCCCTATTAATGCAAGGATGTAAATTTGACTAGGAGAAATGCCCGTCAAACCATAAAATGCAGAAAAATGACCATTTGAGCCCGGAGATGAAATTTTTTCCAAGGACAGAGGATTTAGAAATGTTACAAGGCTCAAATACGCTTTTCAGAGCTACATCCATTCATTTTTTGTTAGGTATTTGGGGTAAAAATGACAAGGGAAAAAATCCTGATTGTGGAAAATGGAAAGAATGGGAAAGCCCAAGTTTTTGAATGAACAAAGAACGGGAGACCCAAATTATAGACCTTTTCAGAGGGACAGAGAAACAAGGAAGCAAAAATGGACCCATACATGATCTTCGACCCAGGAACAAATTAATTATGGAAAAAAAAGAAAGCAGAGACTTCTCAGGCACAACACGGGGGGGGGGGGGGGGGGGGGGGAGAAAATATAGTAGAGGCCATAAATCGATAGATTTCAAAGGCAAAATGAGGTGAGACTATTTTGAGCACCAACATCAGCTCTGACTCGGGGATGGGCACTCCCCATGAGTGCCACAAGAATAACGGTAGACCAAGTGCCAAAAATATCCATTGGGTAACAGAGTCATCTCACAGAGTAGAGAAACAGAGCCATCTCCCAAAACAAACAGAGAAACCAACAAAAATAGGTCACCAAGGACCAGAACGAGCAGAAACACAAAAAAAAAAAGGAAACAAACAAGCAGCTATACACTGTACAAAATATTTTTACCTTGATTCTGGGGAATCAATCCAAGAAATGCTTCAAATGCCTACCATTAATAGGCATCTCAAGCAATTCACCATCCAAATCCTTCAAGAAGAAGGTATGTTCACCAATCTTGATATCAATGGAGTAAGGGCCCATCCATAGTGAGTCAAATTTTCCATGCTTTCCCTTATCTTCATGCCTGCTATCCCATAGTAGCACAAGATCTCCAACATTGAAAGCTCTAAGGGAGTGACCTTCTTGTCAAATAACTTCTTCAGCTTTTCTTTGAACTTTACATGCCTCTGGTGGGATGCCCTCCTCTCTTCATCAAGTTCAACAATTTGGTTAATGCGAGCATCATAAGGACTTACTTCTTGATCCTCCAGTTGTTGAATGAACTGATATGAGGATAGTTTCATATGAAGGGGAAGCAAGGCCTGAGTTCCATACACCAACTCAAATGGACTCTTTCTAGTGGCTCTTTTAACAGTGATTCTATCAGCCCAAACAAAAAAATTCAACTGTTCACCCCACTTTCTCTTGTTTAGCTCCAAGGTTCTTCTGATAATCTTCAACAGGTTTTTATTACTAGACTCAGCTTGTCCATTTCCTTGGGGGTTGTAATTAGAGGCATATGTCAAGTTGATCCCATATTCTTTACACATTGCCACCAAAGGTTTAGCTCTAAAGCTCATGGCATTGTCAGCAACAATCTTGACTGGCACCCCAAACCTGCAGATGATATGGTTTAACAGAAAATCCATGACAATTTGGTGTGTTGCTCTTTTGGTGGGGATTTCCTCCACCCATTTAGTAAAGTAATCAGTGGCTATAAGAATCCACTTATGGCCAGCACTTGAAGGGTCTGAAATCTCACCAATGAAATCCATTCCCCATTGCTTGAATGGAGCTTCAATTGATACAGGCTACAAAGGAAGGGAGCCTGAAGCTTTCAGTCTTCTAGAGAAGCATTGGAAACTTTCACATCTTCTAACCAACAAGGTTGTATCCTTGAAGAGAGTTGGCCACCAATAACCAGCCCTCAGAATCTTGTGTGTTGTGACTCTTGCAGAAAAATGCCCCCCACAAACCCCTTCATGGAGATCAAAAATTATCTTGGGGGCTTCATCTTCAGTAATGCACCTTAAGAGGAATCCCTTAGGGTTCTTCCAAGATAACCCATAATTAGTAATGACATATTTCTGGGAATCCAACTTAAGGGCCCTTTTTTGGTTCTTACTCAAATACTCAGGGCAGTTAAGATGTCTGAGATAGAAAATCACATCCTTGTACCACTCAGAATTCATTAGTTTATCAAAGACATCTACCCTACCTTCTTCTACCTCATTTACCTCAATAGTTTGCAAGTTTCTCTCAGCCATAAGCTTAGCCAAGCCCAAACCTCTCACCAACTTTGTGGTCTGGATATCCATATCATATTCTTGCAACTTGTTCACCCATCTGCACCTTTTTCTTGAGACTTCCATCTCTGATAAAATGTCTTTCACCATGGTGTGGGGAACATAAGCAACAATCTTAGAACTCAAAATGTAAGGTCTAAAAACCTTTGTTTCTTTTACCAAGGCAAATGCCTATTTTTCCATGATAGTGTACTTCAGCTCAACCCCCTGCAAGGCCTTACTAAAAAAGGAAATTGGCCTCTCAGCCCCTTCATCATCCTTCTGTAGCAGGACAAAAGTAATAGTGTTCTATGAAGCAAAGGAAAATAGTTGGAAATGCTTCTTATAGTCTGGAGCTACTAAAATAGGGGCATGCTTTAATGCCTCCTCGATCCCATTGAAAGCTTGGATGACAGTCTCTTCCCACTTGATGACCTGGTCCTTCTTTAGCATGGAAGTGATTGGAATGGTCAACTCAGCAAAGTTTGATATGAATCTCCTGATGAAGTTTATCTACCCAAAGAAAGACTAAATTCCCTTCTTGGTTCTTGGAATTGGGACTTTGTTGATGGCCTCTACCCTTTCTAGATCAATCATCACCCCTTCTTGTGACACAATGTGACCAAGCAAATTTTCCTTCTACACTCCAAAATGGACACTTCTTTGGATTGAGTGAGATGCCATATTCTCTACATCTTATTAGCATCTTCTCCAAGTGCAGCAAGTGATCACTTCTCTTCCTGGAAAATACAATTACATCATCTTGATAAACTATAATAAACTCATTGATGTAACTAGCAAAAGCAACATCCATTGCTCTTTGAAAGGTGGCTCCAACATTCATCAAACCGAAGGGTATCCTAACATACACATACGTCCCCCAAGGAGTAGTAAAGGCTTGTCTTGATCCTTTCCAATTCCTTCACCACAACCTGGTTATAACATGAAAAACCATCTATGGTAGAGATCAATTCAGAACCAGTCACTAATTGCATCATGTTTTCCATATTTGGTAAAGGATAATTATCCTTCATTGATGCTCTATTTAGATTCCTGAAAATCTACACATAACCTAATATCACCATTCTTATTTCAAACTGGTACCAGGTTTGCAACCCAAGAAGAATACCTTGTGAGCTGAATAATCCCTCCATCTCTTAGTTTCTTCAGTTCCTCTTGCATTTTAAGAGATAAGAGTGGAATGATGGGCCTCTATTTCTCCCTGAAAGTTTTTGCATTAGACTCCAAGGGAATCTCATGTTAAAACATAGGTCTTCTCTGTATGCTTTTAGTTCAGAATAGGTCCATGCCATGCAATCCTGATACTTTTTCAACAATTGGATGTATGACTGCTTCTCCTCCCTGCTGAGATTGCTACCTAACCAAATTTTCCTTGGTTTCTCCTTTGTGCCAAGGTCATGCTCCTCAATATCCCTCAGAGGATATTATGCATCTGTTAACAATGCGATCAGAATTATCAAAATTGGACTCAAGAGCAACCATCCCTCTAGGAATGGTATTGGTCTTTAGCTAGATGATGCCCTTGCCAAACAAGGTTTATTTCCCTTCTGCTATACACACCATTTTCTCCAAATCAATACTTTGATCAACAAACTCTCCCTTGTTCTACAGAAATCTTCTGATCATGAGCATCATTATCAAAAACCTTCCAATGCTTAACATTTTTAGGTACAAATGGCCTTGTTAACACCTCAACATCATATTCACAATATGGGGATATTACACAATTGTCAAAACGAGACCCCAACACTGCAAGATTATTCTGCCAAGTCATTGAACTTCCTATCATGATGCACAATGTTGAATGAATCAAACATCTCAATGAAATCCCAAACTGCATGCTTGTATTGTTTCATTCATTGATTCTTTGTGGCATACAGTTTTCTAACTTATTTTACAATTAATTCTGAGTCCCCTTTGAAAATTATGTCTTTGACACCGTATTTCTAAGCAATTATTTCAAACCCAACAATAATGCCTCATACTCAATAGTGTTGTTAATACACTCAAAGTTGAGTTTGAAGGAAAAAACAAATTTTTCCTTGACCAAGAGAAAGCAGAACAACACCAACACCATTCCCAAACTTGGAGCAAGCTCCATTAAACAATAGAGTCCAAGGAGATCCCATGCTTGTTCAAGACACTTGCATTCCTCAATCTTGTGCTCCTTTCCATCAGCAAATCTCATAAATTTATCAACATCAACACTTGTGTACAATACTTCATAGGATGCATTGTTGGGATCTTCAATAAGGTGCAACATCTTCTTTTCCCCATACAACTTGACAAGGATACCCTCAACTGGGATGGTGGCATAGGACATATCCATTTGAACACTCCCACCAACACTTGCAGCCCACCTTCTAGATAACAGCATACCCCGCGTGGCTGGGTAGTCAACAATAACTACATCAAGCTTCAAATTCCTTCCTGGATAGACTACAAGTTACACCACTAGACCCTTCACACACCCCACCACTAGCACCTCTCTGGAATCCATAGCAGTGCACTTCCCATATGCAGTTGTTACTTTGATATTTAGTACATTCATAACTTCTAGAGGAATAACATTGCATGATGCCCCTGAATCAAACATACATTTGTGCAACAATCTATCTTTAATGATCAGGGTAGTGAAGAATGGTTCCACATTCAGCTGAGAATCTACCAAGGATGTTCCCAAATAAACCTCAAGTGGTTCATCTAGCTCTTCTAATGCTGGTGGTGCCTCTAATTCCTCTATGACTGGTGGAGTCTCTACAATGTTTATATTTTTGTCTGGGAAAATATTCCCTTCTTTCAGTCCCAAGTATTCAAATGCTCTTTTCTTATGCTCAGGAATCCTAACCAACTCAACAATTGGAACAGAAATTTTGATTTGACTTAAAACTTGAGCAATGTCATATGAGACATTCTTTGGCAAGGCAGCATTGGACTGCAAGACAGTATTGGAAGGAAAGCTGACACACTCACTAGGTGGTACAGGATTTTTGACAGCTTGGTTATGAGGAGGGGTAAAAAAATTATTTGGAACTGTAGGGCTTTTAGCAGATGCATCTTTCTTAGGAACCTCTTTCAGAATGTTTGAAAGTAAAGGATATTTTGGATTGACTTGAGGCCCTATCCCTTTGACAGCCTTACTTCTTGTGTTATATTCCCTCTCTTGAGAAACAACAACATTCATCAGTAACTATCTATCTTCCTCAGATGGAATTCCTCCATCATACTTCTTTATCATTAAAGCCCTTAAATATTCAAAGTTATTATTGGGCAATTCAAAATCTTGTACAGTATCTACTTCTAAAGTATGAGAGGGAGGAAGAATAGGTACCCTATAAATGCAGTCCCAAAAAGTGGCAGTAGTCCGGGTACTTATCACTTCAGTTGAAGTTACCCCTTGTCGTGAGCTTGTGGAGCAACCCATCATGTAGACATAATCATTATTGTCATCATAAGCTTCTTCTTCTTCCTGTCAAGATCTTCCTTACATGGAGCATGGAGCATGAAACATTTGTCACACCAATCAATGACATTTTTCTCCTCCACAACATCAACTTTGGCAGCCAAAGGATCAGGCACCATTATGTTTTCCCTACCTTGGGGCTGTCTATTTCCAAATCCAACATGTCTCTTACCTCTGTCATAAGATCTTTGGTGATTTGTGAACCTGTCTTGGCCTTGGTGCTTGTGTTGACCTAGTGAGAAATGCCCAATCCCTTTCTCTTCAACCTGGGCTAGTTTGTATGATATTTCTTTGACATCCCCTGTCAAATTCTTCACAACTTCTTCCAAATCGGAAGCCTTGCTTGTCTAAGGTTTTTTCTGGGTTAACTAGCTTCACGCCCTCCCTTTTTAGAGGCTTTCTAATTGCCTTGATGTTGTTCTCTATTTGCAGAGCCATGGTGAATGTCTTGCCTCAAATTAGCATGGTTTTTGTCCCTCAAGTAGTAAACAACCTTTTTATCAAATGCATATGAATATTTGATCAAACATGATTCATCACATGGCCTTATCCTAAGAGGAAATCTCCTCAAGGTATTGTTAAACCTTGTGTTGAAATCATGTACATACTTATTAGGATTATTTTTGATGTTTTCAAACTCTGTCAAAAGAAACCTAGGGTCAGTTCTATCACAATACTGCAATTTAAATGCATTGCTCATCTCAGTCCAAGAATCAATAGGTTTATCTGGCAAAGCTTTATACATATCCCTTGCATCCTCTTCGAGAGTATAGATAAACAACTTGATATATACATCTTCATGTTCGATCTCAAAGTCTTCCATCATATTGATAAAAATCTTCAGATGTTGATCACTAGTTATAGTGTTGTTTCCTTGGAACTTTGGTAGTTTGTTTCTTACATCTTGAGGAACTGCATTTGGATAACCAGCCATCCCTACAAAATTTATAGGTCCAAAGGTATTTACAACAAATGGAGGTATGGATGGGGGCAAGGCCATGTTTTTTTGAGGAGGTGACCCTGGAGTGGTGACAAATGGATAAGGGGCAGAGGATCTCTAAAACACAGGGGTATAATTTTCAAAGTGGATATCCCTTAAAGGCCTTGTTTGTTTGAAATCCCTATCAACTTCTGAAAAGACAGGAGAAAAATGAGAAGAAAACTTCTCAATATCAAATGAAGGCCCCTCTCTAGTTAGAGAATTCAATTCCACAAAGATGCTACCTGATTTAGAAGCACTTGAATAGTAGTCTTCAATGATAGGCCCATCACTTTCATCAATGGAGATCCCTCTTCTTATCTGCTGATCCCCCACAACTCTCTAGACTTTTCTTCCTTCTGATTTTATTTTTTCCTAGCTTTGGTAATAATGTCCTAGAAAGGTCCCTAGCAAAGAAATATCTTCTTCCTTCTAGCTATGCAAAGGTTAGTAACAAATCCCACTTGAAAGAGGTTAAGACACTGGTATTCATTAAGAATTAGATTAACAAGGAGTCGCCACTAAGGATTTCCACCTTAGTTGTGCAAATGCACTAAATATGATTTGTCAAATGTTGTCAACACTAGAAAATTGAAATGGAAAGACTCTGACTTTTCTTTACCCATATTTGTCAATGAAAGCTAGTGAACTAGGTGTAGGAACTGAAAGAATTGCACACAACACTTGGAGTATATAATAAGTGTTTTACCAGGGCCTAAATGTGAATTGTAACCACGATGTGTCTGGAAAAAATGCCAAGTATGGTGTTGGTACCCAAATTGATTCTCCTTCAAATTCTAAGCAACATCACAGGTTTAGCAAGAAGCTTAGAGATAGATAGATCATGATGATTCATTTTGTAGTCGGGGATGGGATCTAACTGGCCCTTAATCACTCATATGTGGAGAAATGGATAGGACCCTCAAGAGGATTTGATCTATCTTCACTATTTTAGGTTTTACCTTTCAACCAAGGTAAGAGAACCCTTTTGTAGCCTTTTTTTATGGAGGAGATGGAGATATCCTTCCTAATGAAGTTGTTAAGGAGACCTTGAAGAAAATATGATCAAAGCAAAAAATTATAACTCTCATGATTTGTCACTCTAGATAGTGGAGATATTCTCTAAGAAAGGTTCAGGCTACTAAAGACATTTGGAATCTTGATTGTTTCTGCATGCTTTGGTAGTAAAATTCATGCATTTGTATACACACATGAAAAACAGGGGTAGTATGGGTAGGATGAGTTGTTTTTATATGGATTTTGGTGGGAGGTGAAGTAGGATAAAGTTGATTATACCAAATCTTTGAGAACTTTTGCAAAATGGAAGACTAAACAAACAAAATGCCATAGAGCAGCTAAAATGTTTATTTAACCAGAACATGTGCTTTAATGGAGGCCTAGATTAGAAATTTTTCATACAATCTATGAGATTCTAACATGAAGGCTCGAGTTGGAAAACCCAACAAAACATCAAGATCTGAACCCAATCACGAGGTACACCCAGAGGCTTACAGATAATATCTATCATTAGATGAGAGAAAAGTGATTTTAAATCGTTTATTTCATTGCCAGAAGAAATATCTTCTGGGAAATGAAATTTCAGATGCCACTAAAATATCACAAGGATTGAGACCTATGTGATTGAGACAGATTTTGATACAAGACTGCAATAGGAACATGAAAAAATATTTACAGACATTCAGAAGTAAAGCCACACATTTTGCAAAAGATCCACATAGAATAGCTTGAGCTTGATTAAATTTATCAACAGGGAAAGTTTCTAGAACAATCTCATATCTTGTTAAAGGCTTTACACTCGCAACCACCTTGACATGATCAAATTCAATACAAAAGAGATATATAGGCTTCTCAAACAGCTTCTCAAAGGAGGATGGACTTTATCAATCCTTTTTTCTATTAGGAAAATCAGTCCTGACCCTTCACACTCTAGCCTCCAACCTTTAGCATGATAAATTTGTGCCATTTATAACATTTAGAACAGAGCCCTTTTCCCCCAAAAGACAAAAACATTGAGTGACACCAGTGCTTTCCATGATCACGATCACGATTCCCAGAATCAGATATGCAAAAAGTTACCAGGTGCTCATGGGGCAGATCTCTTCAAAAATCTTAGCATTCAATTCCTTCATCTGGTAGAACACTCTTCCTTCTATTCTCCAACCACCTCCATCCCTAATCTATCAAATCTAGTTCTTTGCATGCTCGGGAGAAGAAAAACGGAAAATCAAATCGAGTTCGATAGTTAGACCATTTTAATGGTGAAAGACATCTCCATATTTCCCCCACCAAACTTAGATATAAAAATTAACTCTTCTCTCTATTTGGCGTGTAGGAAATACCAAGAAATCATGAAGACTCTCACTTCTAGGAGTGTTTCAGTAAAAATTGGGGGGAAAATTAGATTCAGACACACAGCTGCCATTGATCTTTACTTTGAATTTGGGCCGTCCACGTTGAAGATTTAATTTTAGAGCGGGTCTGCTGAGTTTTTTTTTTCCTTTTACAAATTTTGGGAAGAGTAAAATTTTCACATTTTTCTCCGCGCCTCTACCCTTGAGAAATCAGCTTGACACGTGTCCTAAGTTGGGTCCCTAAGGAACTGTTATCTCTCGAAAGTGCACCCTGTAGAGAAATGGCTACAAGTTTTTTAAGGTTGCAAAATTTAATCTCTCTCTTTCATACATAAAATGGAAACACCTTAGGTCTGTGGGTATACCTATTTTGAGGTGAGTCTTTGGTATCAAGGTCGGTTCCTTGTTGATGTACCATAAATTGATTATGGGGTTTAGGGGTAAAAGATAACTGTGAAGTATTAAAACTAAGGTGATACACCAAATTTGTATGAGGGCTTTTACTGAGTATATGCACAATTGATATGTGAAGGATTTTTGGTACATGAACCAACAGTTCTTCTGTAGAATATTAAGGGAAAAACACTTAGAGGTATTGAGGGAGATTATCACAACAATACTGCTAAGATAAACATTACACATTAATATCATGTAAAAACTACTAAATTTTACAACATGGTAAGATGATTAATTAGGGAATTTATATTCACAACACTAATAAAAACATACACAAGACTGCAAATAATTGGAAAGGTAGAAAAATACTTCACACTCAGAAGGTAAAATTGGCAAAAATTGCTTCAGTACTCCTATATCCAAAAATTTCTCTTGTGCTTTGCAAAGGCACACAATATATGGAAAAATAATTCCTCCCCTTCTTCCTAAAAATAGCCTAAGGGTTGTACTTGCCCATGTATCCTATTTTTATCCTTTACTTAATAATAGATAAAGGAATAGAAATAGAGCATGCAGTTACAAATAGGCATTATTAGCCTTATTTACAATACATTCAAATTGAAATTGATTGTTCTATTTTTAAGAAAGAAGGGTGAATAATTTTCTAAAACTAAGATTTCTTGCTAGGCAAGTCTCTCTCCATGGGCATGTAACTTTGTCTCCTTCACTGTTCTGACCTCTTATGAAGCATGTAAAAATAACTCCTTATTCAAGAACAAAATAGTTACAATAATTGTAATATTTTGCAAAGTATAAACATCCTGTGGGGACCACCTACCATGTGCACATGTTCTGATATTGACATCTCCTTCAAAATGGTCACATGAGTGACACTCTGCAAATCAACTCTAGCCCCTTGAAGTGGGGACCACCTTCACTTTACTAGGTTTTACCACCTTGGTGGACTTTAGGAAATATGAAAAAGGGCGACCATTTTACATTACACATGTCATATTATAGTTCTACCCCCTTTTGATAAATACATGCATGTATAATTTTCGGCCTTTGCATATTTGATAGTGTATAGATTAACCTTTTACCTTTTACGTGATTATTGATGGCATGATTAGATAAGAATTTGAATTATAAGGCATACACTATGGTTGGAATTTTGAAAGTCATTGCAATGATTATTTATTTGATTTGATGATGTGGGCTGGGCCCTTCTCCATGGTGACTCACCCCTCCTTGCGTTTTGTTGGTGGCATATGCGATTTAATGCTGATTTTCCTTTGAAATTATTGATTATTTTGGGCCATTGATTTCATCTCTGTTTGATCATGAGTCGTTGATCTTGCACCTGCAGTTAGGATTTTAAAATGAGCATTTAATTTGGTTGGTGGGAACTAACCATGGTTAATTGTTTTGATAATTGAGCTCTATCCTTAGCCTTTGATCTTTGTCGTTGATACGTTCTGATCGTCTATGCTTTAACCATGGTTAAGTTAGATTTAACCCATTGCTTGGGTTCAGGTGGTAAAGGGAACTCGACCTAGAATGATCACTTCATTTGGTTTTTTGGTGATGCAGGTGAAGTCCTGGAATTATTTTTTTGACGCCATTCTTGAAGTTCATTGAGCTTGGATTTAACCATTTCCCTAGCCTATGGGGCCTTTGTGACTTTTTATTTGGTATATTTGTAGCCATTCTTCCTGTTTTTGAGCTCTCTATGGGGGATTGTGAAGGTGGCCACCATTATTTTTTCTTCAAGCTCAACTTTTCTCATTTTATTCTCTATGTCATTTAGACACTGACATGGTGGTGAGAGCTTAGAGTTTGTTTCTTGTCTTATTTCTATGGTGGCCGCCACTGCTAGTGTTTTCCTTTGTGCTCATCTTTCTTGAACAAATCCATCTTGTGGGTTCTTCAGTATTTGCATTTTCTTTTGTTGCTATGGTCATCTAAATCTTCAAGCTCTCTACAACCTTTTGAGCTCTGTGAGGACCCATGAGTGGAAGTATTGTTCTGTCTACCATTTTATTATATGAAGTTCAGATTTTAGTAGATTGATTCTCCCTGTTCATTCTATATTTTCTATGATTGCTTCTTGTAGAGGTCGGCTCTATTTCTTGAGCTCTGTAGATTTGGATTTCAAAATTCTAGTTGGAATACAAGGTTGAGTTACATTCCTCATTGTATTTGATCTGTCAGAACTCTCAGAGTAAGATGGTTTTGCCGCCATAAGTGGTTATAGGTGAGATAATTTTCATTTTGTAAACATGCACTTCCATTTTTTTTTCTTTCTTTGGATCTGTTGGTACCCAATTTTTTTCTCCTTTTAAAACCAAGTAGCAACACAAATTCAACAGGGAGCTTAGAGGCAGATAGATCATAAATGTATGTCGTTTTATAGCCAGGAAAAAATCTAGCTGTCCCTTTGTTACTTGGATTTGTGGAGATATGGATAGAAACTCAAAAGGATGTGATATTATCCTAACTATTTTAGGTTGTGCCTTTCAACCAAGGGAAGAGAACTATTTTGTAACCTCTATTATTTGAAAAGAGATATAGGAACCTTTCTTTTGCATAAATTTTTTGTTTAAGGCCTTGGGGAAATATGATCAACACACCACATCTGACTCTCATGAATTGTCACTTCCAAATCATGGAGATATCTTCACAACAAGGCAAAGGTTACTAAATACATTTGAGACCCTGATCTGTTTTGCATACTTTAGTAAAAGGATTTTGGTCTTGGGTGGGTATACAAAGCAAAAACAGGTGTAGTATGGGTAGGATTAGTTGTTTTAAATAGATATTTTGGTGGGAGGGGAGACATGATGAACTTGACTCACCAAATCCTTGAGAGCTTATGCAAAATGGAAAGATTCAATCAACAAAATGCCACAAAAATTTAAATTGTTTCCTCAACTAAAATATGTGCTTCAATGGAGCTCCATATCAACACTCTTTCACATAACCTGTGGGATTCTGTCATGAAGGCTTGAGTCAGAGGACCCAATAAAGCACTAAGATTTAAACCAAGTCACACCTGAGGTACACCCAGAGGCTTACAAAGAATCTCTATCAACAAAATGAAAAAAAGTGATTTTAAACCGTTTATCCCATTCTCAGATGAAGGCTCTTCTGAGAAATGAAATTACATATGACACTAAACTATCACAAGGACTGAGACCTATGTGATTGGACTATATTTTGGTATAAAATTGCAATAGAAACAAGAAGAACTACATGTATGCATTTAGGAATTAAATAAATACACTTTACTCAAGATTGACACATAATAACTCAAAGTTTGATCAAATTTATCAGAAATGGAAAGTTTCTAGAACAATCTCAAAGCTTTTCAATGGCTATACACTTGCAACCACCTTGACATGATCAAATTTCACACAAAGAGAGATATACATGCTTTTCTAGATGGCTTCTCAAAATGGATGGGCTCTATCAAGTTTTTTTTGTTAGAGAAAATGAGTCCTGATCTTTCCAAAAAACTCCCAACCATTTACACAAAAAATTCGTGCCATTTATAAAATTTCCAATAGATCCCTTTCCTCTGAAAAGATAAAAACTTTAAATGCACTAGTGTTTGAAATGATTCTTTCGTGATTCATAGAATCAGATCTGTAAAAGTCTCTAGGTGCTTGAGGGAAAACATCTTCAATTTTTTCCCACATTTAAATCTTTTCTTAGGAAAAACACACCTCCATCCATTCTCCAACCACTTCCACCCCATATCAATCAAATTTGGCCCCTTGTGTGCTCAAGAGAAGAAAAATTGAAAACCAGACCAGGCTCGAGAGTCAAACCATTTTAATGGCAAAAGACGTCTCTAGATCTCTCCCAACAAACTCTAGATATCAAAATTAACTCGCTCCTCTGTTTGGCATGTAGAAAATATCAAGAAATCATGAAGACTCACACTCCCATGAGTTTTACTGAAAAATTGGGGGGAAAATCAAATTTAGACACTCAACAGCCGTTGATCTTTGATTTTGAATGTGGGTTGTCCACGTGGAAGATACAAAAATAGGATCGGGGGCTTCCTTTGACCTTTTCTGACCCTTTTGAAAAAATGGAAAAATTTCCCATTTTGCTCCACACCTCCACTTTTGAAAATGGGCCTGACACGTGTCCTGAGGTGGGCCCTAAAAGAAACACAGAGAAATTCTTCCATTTGACTCCCTTTTGGAAAAAATTTTTTCCATGTTTTCCCCATAGATCCACCCTTGATAAATGTTTTTGACATGTGTCCCAATGTGGGTCCCAGTAGAACTACGATTCCCCTTTTACTTTTAACTCCTTTTTCTCAAAAAGAAATTTTTCCAATTTTCCTCCGTGGGTCCGCACCTCCGCCATTGACTGGGGAAAAACATTGACTATTTCCCATCAGGCTCGGGGGCCATTTTTGATACCTTTATGAGGTAAAGAGGAAAAAAGGTTTAAGTTGCATCCAATGGTTTACTTCCCCACCCCTTATGAATTTTCAAATTGCCACATGTCATAATGGCGCACCTTGAGGCAACCCCAAAAATTGTATACCTTGAATGAGCACGGGCTCGCCACGTGTCCCTGTTTCGCTAAAATGTATCCATTTACATAAAATTTGTCTAAGTCCAGGCCAAGCAGTGGAAGCCTCCACGTGTCCTCCCGACACTACTCCAAGGCAAATCCCAAAAGTAGATCTTCAAATGAGTGTTGTTCCTCCACATGTTTTGGACATCCCGAAAACCTAGCGAAAGCCTCCATGTGTCTCTTTCCTACCAACCCTCCACATGTCCTCCCAACGCTACTTCAAATCCAAACCAAAAAGTTTATTCTCAAATGAGTGTCGTTCCTCCATATGGACACATTTTTTATTTGATGATTTTTATAGAATTTTTGAAGTATTAAGCTGATCCGCATCCAACCAATAGGTGCCACATTTCCTTATCAATTGAATGATGCAAATTTGACTAGAAGAGACACATGTCAAACCGTAAAACACAAAGGAATGTCCATTCGAGCTAGAAAATGAGGTTTTATTTAAGGACAAAGAATTTAAACTATTGCATGACTCAAACACGATCCTTAGGGACACATCAACTCATTTCTCCTTGATTACCTAGGGAAAAAATCGAAAGAATAAAATATTTTGATTGTGGAGAATGGAGAAAATGGGAGAACACAAGTTTTGAAGGAACAGAGCACAGGAGATTCAAAATACAAAGCTTTTTCAGAGGAACAAAGGAACCATGAGACAAATACAAACCCACACATGATCCTCGACCCAGGAGTAGACTAAAAATGGAAATAAGACCGACCAAGCTCCATACGGGGAAGGAGAAAATGATAGAGGCCATGAATGAATAAATCTTCAAGGGCACAAATGGGGTGAGAAAATTATGAGCACCAACATTGGCTCCGAATCGAGGATGGGCACTCCCTATGAGTGCCACAAGAACCATAGTAGACCAAGTGCCAAAATATCCATTAGGCAACGGAGTCATCTTTACAGGGAAGAGCAACAAAGACATCTTCAAACAAAAATAGAGAAACTAGCAAAAACAGGTCACTGAGGACCAGAATGAGTAAAAATAGAAAAAACAGGGAATAAACAACAAACTATACACTGTATAGAAGACTTTTTATTGATTTAAAGAAAATAATCAAGGAAACAATTCAAGCGCCTGCTATCCTAGATATGACCATGCCAAGAGGTTCTGATATGTTTTCATCAACTGGAAGTAGACCTCTTTTTCTTCTTTGTTCTGTTTGTAAACCACCCATCTTCTCTGAAGCTCTTCCACTATGTTTAAGTCAAATTATTTGACATTCTTCAAGGCTGAAACATAGACCAAATTCCCAGAAAAATTAGCATACTTAGGAGCTCTGTTTTCAATACTCTCATACTCCCTAAAATCCATAAAGCTCACAAAATTGTTAATATCATCATCTGCTTGCAAAAATTCATAAGATGCATTGCTTGGGTCTTCAATTAGGTACATCATCTTCTTCTCTCCATACAATTTCACTAAGTTTCCTTCCATGGGGATAGTGGCAGAGGACATGTCCTTTTGCACACTACTACCAGCACTTACTGCCCACTTTCTCGACAATAACATCCCCCACTTGGCAGGGCAGTCAACAATGACTACATCAAGCTTTAAGTTCCTTCTAGGATAAGATGGAAGTTACACTGCTAGATCTTTGACACACCCCACCATTGGCACCTCTCTAGAGTCCATGGCAGTGCACTTCCCATATGTTGTTATTACTTTGATACCTAATTCATTCATGACCTCAAGACGCATGACATGACATGAAGCTACAGAATCAAACATGTAGTTATGTAACAACTTGTCTTTGATAACTAGGGTAGTGAAAAATGCTTCCACATTCAGCTGGGATTTAACCAAAGAAGTTCCTAAATAAACCTATGGTGGTTCCCCCATCTCTGCCAATACTTATGGCTTTTCTAACTCTGCAACGGTAAGGGGAACCTCAACCTTTTTTACATCTCTACCTTGTATGATCTCTCCCCCTTTGAATCCCAAATATTCAAAGGCCCTCTTCTTGTTCTCAGGGATCCTAAGCAGCTCAACAATTGAAATAGGAATTTTGATTTGACTCAAAATTTGGGCTATGTCATACGGAGAAAATTTTGATAGAGCAGCACTAGGGGAAAGATTTGTAAATTCATCAGATGGGATGGGATTCTTTTCATTTTGGACATGGGGAGGAATACAAGTTTTTCTTGGGGAAATAAGGTCTTTGCTAGATGCATTTTTCTTTGGGGTTTCTTTGGTAAGCACTGGAATTTTCGAATTACCTTGTGGCCCCTTAGCAACTTTACTTCTGGTATTGTGCTCCTTTTCTTGGGTAACTACAACATTCATTAATAGCTACCTATATTCTTCTGAGAGAACTCCTCCATCATACTTTTCAATCATTAATGCCCTCAAGTATTCAAAATCATTAGTGGGAAATTCAAAAGTTTGTACAGTGTCCACTTCTAAAGTATGAGATGGGGGAAGAAGAGGTACCCGGTGGATGCAATCCCAAAAATTGGCAGTATTTCTAGCACTTATTACCTCAGTTTAAGTTGCTTCCCTTGGCAAACTCATAGGGATCTCCATCATGCATGCATCATCATCATTATCATCATCAACTTCTTCTTCTTCTTGGTAATCTTCTTCACAAGGAGCATAGGGCATGAAATATATGTCACACCAATCAATGACCTATGTTTATTCCACAATAGCAAATCTAGTAGCCAAAGGATCATGTACCATTCTATTATCTCTGTCGTGGGGCTACCTATTCCCAAATCCAATAGCTCTTTTGCCTCTGTCATCAATTCTTTGATGATTTGTAAATCTGGCTTGGCCTTGTTGCTTGTGTTTTCCTTGTGAGCGTTGCCAAACTCCTTTCTCAGTGTATGTAATGGGAAGTTGCAAAAGCTATGGAATGAGCTAAAGAACCTCAAATATTTGCTAACTTATCCATGCACCATGAGATTAGAGCTAAACAAGAGAAACTAACGTGCAATCATTATAACTTTAACAAAAACATCAAAAACTAACATGTATACTACTCTCTACTCTATAAAATCTTAATGAAAGTGAACCTAGCTAGATTTTAAGCAATCAAATTATGTGTTGTTTACTCCTAAACATAGTGAAGAGATCTCTCTAAGTTGGTTACATGGCCAAGTCTTAGATCTTCCCTTACTAACTATATTTGGAATAGATGGATGCAAGATGGAGGAGCTCTCAACAATGGAGTATGGACAAGATCCAAATGTTCTATAGCTTAAATCTATCAGAAATGATTTCTAATGCCCTTGCAAAGTGTTTGAGAGATAAGGAATTGTGAGTGAAGTTGTATGTTTGAAAGGGAGGGGTGACCCTTCTATTTATAGTTTTCCAAATGGAAGAGTTTTGAATTTGGGTGCATGTGGGACTAAAGATCAAAAAGCACTTTTAGATTAGATTAGGATAAACATGCTTTAGGCTTAGTTGAGTTAGGATTAGGCTAGTTAACTAGGGTTTAGGCTAGTTAAACTTGATTAGTAAGTGATTAGAGACTTATTGAGAGTTGGGAGGGGTCTGGATAACCAATTGTGACTGATAGATAGCCTACGAAGCCAAAAGAAGTGGTCTAGAGAGAACTAGGGAGGTTCTAAATGGTCGAAAGGAGGAATGTTTAGATAATAAGGGAGATATTATCCAAATAAGTTCAATATGGGAAGAATGTGACTGAAAGAGTGTCGTGAATGGGCATCCGAGAATGGATTGAATAAGGGTTGATTAACGAAATGTCGTCAATCAGTTGAATTGGATGAAATGCTAGTTGTAAGCATATTTTAGGTGTCTACATTTTCCCCTCTTTGAGGTGATGTAAGCTACTTCACTTTAAAAAAATTATACAAACATAAATAAGTAGAAAGTTGTGAAGGAATATGAAAAAATTAGTAGAATGGAGGATGCACCCTTGATTGTCGATGGGGTGATAGAAGAACTCGATTGATGATAAAAAAGATGACAGAAAGAGAAAAAAATAAAGAATAGTGTGAAGAAGAAATGGGATATAGAAGAAGAAAGGAATATGAGGAAGAGGGAATTGAGCCAACATCCATCCAGTACCTTTTAAACAAATTTATTTTTCATCATATTGCTAAGGATCTTCATCATCAGTCGTTATTGAAAAGAATGAAAAAAAGTGTAGTATGACATGAAAAGCCATAAACGAACAAATGTCCATTGCTAAAAACACCAACTCCATGCAACAAACAAAATGTAATGCAATACGAGAAAGTTAAAGATGCCTAACTCCATGCAACATACATAATGCAATGCAATACAAGAAGATTAGCTATGCTAATAAACAAGAAACTAACTAAGTAGCTCCATGATCTAACTAAACCTATCATAAACATCAAGATGCATGCTAAACAAGATAACTTCTATAATAATGAATTAAACTAGAACACTATCATTTTATCTCTAACTACTCTATGATTACTTAAAACATAAATTAAACCTAGTTAAACCTATGAGAAATCAAATTAGATTTGTTGTTTGCTTCAATAGAGGTGAAGAGGTCTCTCTAAAATGGCTACAAGGCTAAGTTAGATACCTTCCTACTAACCTACTATGAAGTTATGGATGCAAAATGGAGGAGCTTCAACAATGGAGGATAGCCAAGATCAAATGCCTATTAGCTTGGCTAATGCAAATGAGGTCTAATGCCAATATCTCCAAATGTGAGAGATAATTTGTTATGTAAACAAGGTGTAAGGTTGAGAGGGAGGGGTGACCCTTCTATTTATAGTTTTTCACTTGGAAGAGTCTGGAATTTGGGTGCATGTGGGAATAAAGTCTAAAAATAACTTTAGGATTAGATTAGGATAAACATGCTTTAGGCTTAGATATTCTTGGTTTATGCTAGTTAACTAGGGTTTAGGATAGTTAAACTTGATTAACAAGTGATTAGAGAATCATTGAGAGTTGGGAGGGATTTGGATAACCAATTGTGACTGATAGATAGCCTAGGAAGCCAATAGAAGTGGTCTAGAGAAAACTAGGGAGGTTATGAATGGTCGAAAGGAGGAATGTTTAGCTAATAAGGGGGATATTAGCTAAATAAGTTGAATATGGGAAGAATGTGATTGAAAGAGTGTCGTGAATGGACATCTGAGAATGGAGTGAAGAAGGGTTGATTAAAAAAATGTCGTCAATTGGTTGAATTGGATGAAATGCTAGGTGTAAGCATATTTTAGGTGTCTACACACAGCTCGGGCTAATTTGTAGGAGATCTCCTTAACAGCCCTTACCAAAGTTTTCACCACTTCTTCCAAATCAACAACCTTGCTTGTCTGAGGTTTTTCTAGGTTAATCAACTTTACACCCTCCCTCTTTGGAGGATTTACAATTGCCTTGATGTTTTTCTCTATTTGCAAAGCCATGGTGAAGGCTTGCCTCAAATTTGTGGGGTTCTTTCTCTTAAGTAATATGCAGCCTTTTTATCAAATGCATTAGTATATTTGATCAATAAGGACTCATCACATGGCCTTATCCTAATAGGAAATCTCCTAAAGGTATTATTGAACCTTGTATTGAAGTCATGTACTGACTCATTAGGATTCTTCTTGATGTTTTCAAATTCTGATAGAAGAAACCTAGGGTCAATCATATCACCATATTGTAATCTGAATGCATTGTTCATCTCAGCCCAAGAATCAATAGAATAATTTGGAAATGCTTTATACCAATCCCTAACATCCTCCTCTAGAGTGTGAACAAACAATTTGATGTACACATCTTCATGCTCAATCTCAAAATATTCCATCATATTGAGGAAGAGATTTAGATGTTGGTCACCAGTTATGGCATTGTTTCCATGGAACTTAGGAAGTTTGTTCCTTACATCTTGAGGCACTGCATTTGGATAACTAGCCATTTCCACAAAATGTATAGGTCCAAAGGTGTTTATAATAAATGAAGGTCTGGGTTGAGCTATATTGATTCGAGGAGGTGATCTTGGAGGGGTGAAAAAATGATGTGGGGTAGAGCGTCCTTAGAACAAAGAAGTGTATTTTTAAAATGGAGATCCTCCAAAGGCCTTATTTCTTGGAAATCTCTATCTACTTCAGAAAAGACAGGTGCAGAATGTGAAGAAATTTTTTCAAAATCAAATGAAGGCCCTTCTCCAGCTGGAGAATTCATTTCCACAAAGAGGCTACCTAATTCAAAGTCACTTGAATGGAAGTATTCAATGATAGGCCATTCACATTCATCAATGGAGATCCCTCTTCTTTTCTGTTGATCTCCAACAGCTCTCCAGGATTTTCTTCCTTCTGATTTTGCCTTTCCTAGCTCTGGAAACAATGTCCTAGCAGGATCCCTATCAAAGAAATATCTTCTTCCCTCCAGCTTTGCAAATATTAGTAACATATCTGACTTTGATAGAGTTTTAAGACACTGGTACTTTTAAGAATCAGATCAATAGGGAGTATCCAATAAGGAATTTCACCTTAGTTGTGCAGATGCACTAAGTATGATCTGTCAAAGGTCTGTCAATGAAAGAAACTAGAAATGGAAATTTTCTGACCTTTCTTCACCCAAATTTATTAAATGAAAGCCATTGCACTAAGTGTGGGAACTGAAAGAATTACACACACCACTTGGAGCATACAAGAAGTGTTTTACCAGGTTCTTGATCTTAAACTGAGAGTCCCCAGAAATGGTGCCACAAGTGTTGGTACCTAAATTTGTTCTTCTTCTCAAACCAAGTAGAAACACAGATTTAGTAGGGATCTTAGAGTTTTAAGACACTGGTACTTTTAAGAATCAGATCAATAGGGAGTATCCAATAAGGAATTTCACCTTAGTTGTGCAGATGCACTAAGTATGATCTGTCAAAGGTCTGTCAATGAAAGAAACTAGAAATGGAAATTTTCTGACCTTTCTTCACCCAAATTTATTAAATGAAAGCCATTGCACTAAGTGTGGGAACTGAAAGAATTACACACACCACTTGGAGCATACAAGAAGTGTTTTACCAGGTTCTTGATCTTAAACTGAGAGTCCCCAGAAATGGTGCCACAAGTGTTGGTACCTAAATTTGTTCTTCTTCTCAAACCAAGTAGAAACACAGATTTAGTAGGGATCTTAGAGTTTTAAGACACTGGTACTTTTAAGAATCAGATCAATAGGGAGTATCCAATAAGGAATTTCACCTTAGTTGTGCAGATGCACTAAGTATGATCTGTCAAAGGTCTGTCAATGAAAGAAACTAGAAATGGAAATTTTCTGACCTTTCTTCACCCAAATTTATTAAATGAAAGCCATTGCACTAAGTGTGGGAACTGAAAGAATTACACACACCACTTGGAGCATACAAGAAGTGTTTTACCAGGTTCTTGATCTTAAACTGAGAGTCCCCAGAAATGGTGCCACAAGTGTTGGTACCTAAATTTGTTCTTCTTCTCAAACCAAGTAGAAACACAGATTTAGTAGGGATCTTAGATGTAGATAGATCGTAAATGTATGTCATTTTGTAGCTGGGGAGAAATCTAGTTGTGCCTTTATTACTTGGATTTTTGGAGAGATGGATAGCACCTCAAAAGGATGTGATCTTATCCTAACTATTTTAGATTGTGCCTTTTAACCAAGGTAAGAGAATCTATTTTGTAACCTTTTTTATTTGAAAGGAGATATAGGTACCTTTCTTTTGCATAAATTTTGGGAAGGCCTTGGGGAGAATATGATCAACACACCACATTTGACTCTCATGAGTTGTCACTTCCAGATCATGGAGATATCTTCACAACAAGGCAAAGGTTACTAAATACATTTGAGACCCTGATCTGTTCTGCATACTTTAGTAAAAGGATTTTGGTCTTGGGTGGGTATACAAAGCAAAAATAGGGGTAGTATGGGTAGGATTAGTTGTTTTAAATAGATTTTTTGGTGGGAGGGGAGACATGATGAACTTGACTCACCATATCCTTGAGAGATTATGCAAAATGGAAATATTCAATCAACAAAATGCCACGAAAAGTTAAATTGTTTCCTCAACTAGAATATGTGCTTCAATGGAGCCCCAAATCAACAGTCTTTCACACAACCTGTGGGATTCTGTCATGAAGGCTCAAGTCAAAGGACCCAATAAAGCACCAAGATTTAAACCAAGTCATGCCTGAGGTACACCCATAGGCATACAGAGAATCTCTATCACCAAAATGAAAGAAAAGTAATTTTAAACTGTTTATCCCATTCTCAGATGAAGGCTCTTTTGAGAAATGAAATTGCATATGCCACTAAACTATCACAAGGACTGAGACCTATGTGATTGGACTATATTTTGGTACAAGATTGCAATAGAAACAAGAAAAACTACCCGTATGCATTCAAGAATGAAATAAATACACTTTACTCAAGATTGACATAGAATAACTCAAAGTTTGATCAAATTTATCAGCAACGTAAAGTTTCCAGAACAATCTCAAAGCTTCTCAATGGTTGTAAACTTACAACCACCTTGACATGATCAACTTTGACACAAAGAGAGATATATAGGCTTTTCTAGATGGCTTCTCAAAATGGATGGGCTCTGTCAAGTGTTTTTTTGTGGAGAAAATCAGTCCTGATCTTTCCAAAAAACTCCCAACCATTTGCATGAAAAATTCGTGCCATTTATAACATTTCCAACAGAGCCCCTTCCTCTGAAAAGATAAAAAATTTAAATGCACCAGTGCTTGCCATGATTCTTTTGTGATTCACAGAATCAAATCTATAAAAGTCTCCAGGTGATCAAGGGTAAATATCTTCGATTTCTTCCTACATTCAACTCTTTTCTCAGGAAAAACATGCCTCCATCCATTCTCCAACCACTTCCACCCCATATCAATGAAATCTGGCCCCTTCTGTACTCAGGAAAAGAAAAATAGAAAACCAGATTAGGCCCGAGAGTCAAACCATTTTATTGGTGAAAGACGTCTCTAGATCTCTCCCACCAAACTCTAGATATCAAAATTAACTCACTTCTCTATTTGGCGTGTAAAAAATAGCAATTAATCATTAAGAATCACACTCCCAAGAGTTTTATAGAAAAATGGGGGGAAAATCAAATTTAGACACTCAGCAGTCGTTGATCTTTGATTTTGAATGTGGGCCATCCACATGGAAGATGTAAAAATAGGCTCGGGGGCTTCCTTTGACCTTTTCTAATCCTTTTGAAAAAATGGAAAAAAATCCCATTTTTCTCTGCACCTCCACTTCTGAAAATGGACCTAACACGTGTCCTGAGGTGGGCCCCAAAAGAAATGCGGAGAAATTCTACCATTTGACTCTCTTTTGGAAAAAAGAAAAATTTCCAAGTTTTCCCCACAGCTCCACCCTTGAGAAATGTTTTTGACATGTGTCCCAATGTGGGTCTAGTGGAACTACACTTCCCCTTTTACTTTTAACTCCTTTTTATCAAATGGAAAATTTTCCAATTTTTGTCCGCAGGTCCACACCTCCGTCATTTTTTTTAATATTGGTAAATAGTTTTTTGAAAGGGACTATACCCTTGTGTACAAAAGGAGGCCTAAAAGCCTGAATAAGAGAGAGGAGCAGAGAAGCTGTATCAAAGCACAAAAGTTACAGCAAAGAACACCGAAGCCTAGAAACAGCAACACAAACGAGACTTAACAGCAAAACAACGGCAACAAAATAGCAAGCCTACAGCCAAGAAGCAGTAGTAAAACTGGACTACTTCTTGGCCGCTTGATCAATACTCATCTTTACTTTTTTCCAAGCATGGTACATACCCAGCGTGGTCATATGAGCAGCATCCGTCTTATCGAGCTCCTCTCTGGTTCTTTTACTCTCTTTCTCATTGCCCCAAAGAGTCATCGGGACACCGCTGAGATGCGAAACACTTCTTGCATGACCTTCGATGAATTCCTCTATGGCCCTGAATGCTGCAATATTATACTCATGCCTAGTCTTCGTTTTCCCAAGGCGGGAGTCTAGGGAGGTCAGTTTTTTGTATATTTCATCAAGCTGGCTATTGCCAATGCTCCCTTCTCCCTCAATGCTTTTTTTGCCTTTTTGCTTAGCAAGATTTTTTACCTCATCCTTCAGCAATTTAAGCTCAGCCTCTAAGGCCTCCAATCTTCTAGAAGGGTTATCCGTTGGTGCCGCCTGGGGACTGGCACTACTAATGTTCAGCAGATCACGAGCAATGTCATCCAAAGGTTCATCCCCCTCAGCAGTAGACTCAAGGTTGAGTCTCCTAGAAGCCCTGGTGACACGTTTAGAAGTAGAGACAGTGTGGGTGGCAGGGGGCAGCAGCAGGAGGAAAAGAAGGAGAAGCATGAGCAGCCTGCATGGGGGCATCAGCACCGGAGGCGGGGGGGCAGCAGCAGGGACAGCAGGGGAGACAGGACTGGCAGCAACGGAGCCCAACAAAGCCAGGCCGGGAGAGGAAGGGAGACCGGGGAATTTAATAAGGCAGTGCTTGTGAATAAGCAGAATAAGCCCTTGGTGAAGGGGAACCGCCCGGGTATGCTTCTGGAACTCCAAAATGGAGCGCTCAAGAGAGTTTAACAGATAGTGGGGGAAGCAAACCAACCTACTCCTATGAAAGTGATTCAAAAAGACAAGGTGCTTGGCAGGGACAGTAACAAACCTGCCTTCCAAGGATATGTAGCGAATCATCATGCGGGTGACTTCATCATACGGAGAAGGAATTGAATTAACAAGCAGACCCGCGGTGTTGAATATAAGCTTCTCCTCCTCCTCCACAAATCTTCTCTCTTCAGCCTCTTTGATAACCCTCTTGTTGAAGAAGCGGTATCCTTCCAAGCTGAGGCCAGTCGCTTCGGCTATGAGTTCGTCATTAATAAGAATCTTCTGCCCTCCATAGTCGACCATCCTCTCATTCCATTCCTTGGCAAAGCGAACAGAGATGCTTTGATCATGCCCTTGCACTCTCTCCACAAAGTTGGTGAATCCGCCAATACTAAGAATGTTCCAGAGCTCAGTGTTATCTTTCTAGTCAGGGTCTGCACACGGCTCAATCTGGCAGGGAGGCCCTCCCATCTTCACAAGGATGTGCTGGTTACAACAATTTTCAAAATACCTTTGGGCGTTGAGAGTGGTTCGTTTCTCACCGTTGCGGGTCGCATAAAAATGGGAACTGTAGCCGTTGGTCCTCCCACGAATGGCTGTAGGATTGCCGATCTGAGTCTGCGTGAAGTCACGCGTGAAAACCCTTATCCTGTCAGCTTTCACCTTGTAGTTTATCTTCGGTTTTCGCGGAGCTTGGCAACCGAATATCAACAGCTATTGTACTTCCCGCGTGCGCTGTTTTTAAATTTAGACAACTCCACTTGAAGTTCCTAAACAAAATCTTGCTATCATTTGGAGTAGATATCATATGCCACGCCAAATAAACTAAAACAGCACCTGTGGAAGAATTTATGGATTTCCTCCAAAGATTAAAGCATATCTTTAGAGATTGTTTGCGTGTGAAGGTCCGCATGTATGCTGTTGTGAAGCTGATTAGGGATACTATCATTATCCCAAATAGTGAAATTTATATTAATGCCATAATTGGCCATTGCATCGGCCAGCTTGTTACCTTCCCTGTAAGTATGTATGATTCTGATGCTGTTGAAGGTATGACTGATGCTTATGGACTCAGATATAAAATCTTTGATATTCCAGCTAGGAGAAGAGGACTGATTAAGCAGATTAATAATATTAAGGGAGTCCCCTTCAACAATGAGGTTCTGGATATTTTGGGCCCCGAGCAACTCTCAAACCCCAGAGAACAGATAAAGCTTCTGCAAAATGATTGGTTTGGATTCCCATTTTTCCAGCATATGCAACAATCAAATTACCTTTATGGTCCCGTATTGCTCCTCCTCCAGCTGCTGTTCCAGGGTTCCCCTTAGAGGCACCATCAAAGTTCAGTTTGAACCAATTGGATTCAGGGGGATGCCATTTGACCAAAGATCTATCCACACTATTCCCGGGGTTGCTCCAATATCCGATCTGCCAATTTGATAAGATGTGCTTTTCATTTTCAGGGTAACAATTGTTCTTAGGAGGTTTAAATCTGGCCATGTCCTCTTTGATGCCTTGGGAGATCTTGCCAGTAGTGAGTTTAAAATTCTGCTTCTTATTTCTAAAAACTATATTATTTCTATCCTTCCAGATCCTCCAAATTAAATGCGGGATGGCTAATTTCCAGATTCTTCTGATAGCACCAATGTCTGAATGGTGGGTTCCATTGGTTCCACAGCTGAGTAAGATCCTCCGGCATCACCCAGAGAGCTTCAAATTTGGAAAGGACAAAGTTCCAAACTCTAAAGGCATAATCACAGTGTATGAACAGATGTCTAATGTCTTCATAGTTATTCCTACAAAGGTGGCACCAATTGGGAATGATAAATCCTCTTTTCATCAAATTGTCAGTGGTGAGAATTTTGCCTCTGATGGCCAGCCAAAGAAATTTTTTTTTTTTTGGGGGTTAACTCAGGCATCCAGATCAAGTTCCAGTTAAAGTCTGATTGGCTACTGTGGAAAAGACTGGTATAACCAGATTTGACTGAGTATTTACCCTCGTGTGAATTGCTCCAGATCAGCTCATCCTTGGAATCCAGCTGACACAAAGGGAAGAGATCCAAAAGGTCTTGGAGGGAGGAAATAGTCTGTTTCAGTTCAATACTCTCCATAGTAAGTCTTTTCCAATTCTTGTTGGTGCCATTTCCATCAATGTAGTCCTTGACTTTAGTTCCATATTTTCTTATAAGACTGTCCTTAGCAGTCCCAAATCTCTCCAAGAGATTATCATTGGACCAGTTATCCTCCCAGAAGTTAATGTCGCTGCCATCCCCAATTTTCCATTTGCTTCCCTTCTTAATGAAGTTTCTACTCTTAACCAGATTATTCCAAAAAATGGAACCATTGGGGAGTTGCTCATCATGCAGATAGGAGTAAACAGCTTGCTGATTCAAGTATTTTGTTTTAATGACATCAATCCAGGGTTGTTTCTCAGAAAGCAATCTCCAGCCCATCTTAGCAATGAGTGCCTCATTCATTTTCTCAATATTTTTTATTCCCAGCCCTCCCCTAGATTTAGGGGTGCAGACTTTATCCCAGGCCACAAGGTGAAATCTGAACTTTTCTTCCATGCCTTGCCATAAAATTTTTTTCTGAATCCTTTCAATTTTCTCTCTGAAGGAGGAAGGAATTTTGAATAGTGACATGATATATATGGGCAAACTTTGGAGTGTGCTTTTAATGAGAAGGCACTTACCAGCACTAGAGAGAGTGGTCCCTTTCCAACCGGCCATTTTTTTCTGAAATTGTCATTGACTTGGGCAAAACATTGACTATTTCCCATTAGGCTCATGAGCCATTTTTGATATTTTAACCTTTATGACGTAAAGAGGAAAAATTTTTAAGTTGCCTCCAATGGTTTGCTTCCCTACCCCTTGTGACTTTTCAAATTTCCATGTGTCACAATGGTGCTCCTTGAGGTGGCCCCCAAAAATTTGATACCTTGAATGCGCGTGGGCTCGCCATGTGTCCCTGTTCTACCAAACTGTATCCATTTGCATAAAATTTTTCTAAGTCTAGGCCAAGCATCAAAAGCCTCCATGTGTCCTCCTGGCACTACTCCAAGGCAAATCCCAAAAGTAGATCTTCAAATGAGCGTCATTCCTCCACGTGTCCTAGACTTTCCGAAAACCTGTTGAAATTTGTCTAAGTATGGAAAACCTAGCATAAGCCTCCACATGTCTCTTTCCTACCAACCCTTAATGTGTCCTCTCGATGCTATTTCAAAGCCAAACCACAAATTTTATTCTCAAACGAGCATCATTCCTCCACGTAGACACATTTTTGAACTGAGGATTTTATAGAATTTTTGAAGTATTAAGCTGATCCGCATCCAACCAAGAGGTGTCACATT